>QEPC01012537.1:1300703-1334663 GCA_003113815.1 Sphenodon punctatus
GTGAACAACTAAATAAATCTATAACTATGATTTAAGATCCCTTCTATGTGAATCTCTCATATGTGCAAACCAGGGTGTGTGGGTCCCCCGATCCAAAGAGAGCTAATTCCCTAAATCCTAACACCATCAGCAATTCAGCTGGGCTGTATCCATTAGAGAGAGGGGAGGCTCTATATTTCATGAGGACCTTATATGGATCTGCATTCTTTTTTAGTTGCATTTTTACTATTTTTACTGCAGCCTCCACAAACCCATTGCTCTGTGGGAACTGTGGGCTAGACGTTTGGTGTTGAAATCCATAATCCCTTGAGAATTTTTGAAATTCAGATGTCGCTAGGGGTACAAATTGTGGTCCATTGTCACTTCGAACCATTTCTGGGACTCCATGTCTGGCAAATATTAACTTACAATGAAGGATCACTGCATTTGCATCCAGACTCTCTAGTTTGGTAATCTCAGGGAAATGGGAGTAGTAGTCCATGACAAAGAGATGGGAGTGTGTCAGTTGTCTTCACTGAGTTAGTGAAGGAAGAATCCTGAATTGTCTGGTTTTCTGCAACCTCTATGCTTTTCCCATTTTCTTTAGCTGTCTCTGCTGTTACGTCCATTGGTGGCTGGTTCAAGTTGTTATGGTTATTCTTATTGTTCAAAGACAGGAGTGTTTTGTTTTAATTCAGAGTCTCTTTCTGTAATTGGTTTGATCTCATCTTTTCCTGGCTCGTCTTTTTTGAAGATATTATAAGTATTTGTTATTACTGGTTCCCTAGAATGATAATGAAAAAAGTTAGCAAGCATTAGGTTTTTGTGACACAGGAGGACCATCTGTAAGATAAACCTTTTACAGAAATGGAATGTAGAGACTCTTTTTCTTCTATTCACCACTAAGCAGTAACACTTTGGCTGTGATCCATAAACCACTTACCATGGAGACGTAACCCTGTGGGCTTCTATGGGACTACTCTGGGGTAAGTAGTTTGGGGATCACAACCTTTGTGTTTAAGGCTACAGAAAGCGGTTGTGTATATGGAATGGTTAAACCTTTAGGGTGCAATCCAGCTCCCATGGAAGTCAATGGGAGTTTAGACTTTGTCTTCAATGGGAGCTGGATTGTGTTTTTAGATAGCAATTATGTACTGTACTATACAGGCGTGGGCAACGTTCCCACACCCAAAAGCCTAAACATTTTCATATCACTGAGAACCACAAGCCATTTTACATTGGTCATTAGCATCCTCCCAGTCCTGGGAATGGGTGCCCCCTAACCCCTCTTCCTCATGCCAAAGCTCCAGCTCCCAGGCAGTTTGGCAGGTTCAAACAAGCAGCGTAGTGGCTCAGGGCACACTGCCCCTGCTCCCACAGCCCCCAGAAGACCACTAACGGTGGTATAGATTGACTTCTCTTGCTCCTGAGGGTTATATTTCTGACTGGCTATGCTACATGCTTGAGGAAGGGCCCTGTGTGGCCCCAAAGCTTGCTTATTTCCATCAGCAGCAGTTGGTCCAATAAAAGAGAGCATTCAAACCACTTTGCTTCCCTCTCTGGCCCTTTTTAAATGGGCCGTGGCTGTGGGGGGGATGTGCACACTGGTGCAGGGGCGGCGTATGGGTGTGCGCGTACATGGACGCACACCCATCTCCACTCACCTCCATGCACAGAGCGATTACCGTTTTGGCCAACTGCTCTGTGCGT
Organism: Sphenodon punctatus; assembly: GCA_003113815.1. Classification (NCBI taxonomy): domain Eukaryota; kingdom Metazoa; phylum Chordata; class Lepidosauria; order Sphenodontia; family Sphenodontidae; genus Sphenodon; species Sphenodon punctatus. Next base: position 1,302,393 of record QEPC01012537.1, read on the forward strand.
GGGTGATGGGTGGAGGCGTGTGGGTTGCAGGAGCAAGCACGCACGCATGCCCCCCCGCCGTAGTGGTTACATGGGCTGCACCCACCAATGCCCATGCAGCGGACCTGAGTCTCATGTGGCTCCTGAGCTTCCGGTTGCTCGCCTCTGTACAATATAATGGAAAAGGTAAGAAAACAACTCACTGTTTGCTCTTCACAAATAAGGAGGTAAATATGTGCATCAGGATTATTACAGCCAATATCAGACCGGTGACTGCTACACAGGCTATGATGATGTGCTTTAGGAGGCCTTTAAGGTCTGCAGTTTTTGCTTTTCTCTTGTCATGCATACCTAAAGAAAATCATACAATTCTGTATTAGAGAGAAAAAATGTGCATTATTGATAGTTTAACCAGGTGCTACACTGCTATAATTCATGGCAAAATAGTTTTGTGACTGCAATTTTTGTTTTTCTTTTCAGTAAAACCAAATAAAACTCTTAAGTCATACAAACTGATGCACTTTGGGAAATGTAATTAAATAGCTCGTCAGTATATGTTCAGGCACTACTTTTATGGCTATGGCAATTTACATATTTTGTATAGCTCAACTAGTTAAGATGCAGTCAAATTCCCTCATGTCCCTTCTCCCTTAACCAATCATTCAGATAAGGATCAGCTGACAGATAAGGTATTGCACTCCTCATGCATACGTGGCTCCCATTCAAGTCAATAACAGCTTTACCAGAGAGGACTGCAGGATTAGGCCTTAAATATCGGCATGCAGAGAGAACTGTAATTTAGACGTTTGTGAGAATCTATAAACTGTTCTTTCTTTAAAACCTTTATGCTATTTTAAGGTTTACACCTCTGGAGCAATTTAAATATAGAAGAAAACCCTTCGCTGCTCTGTCAAATTCAAATTTATTTGACGTGGCCATTGGCCATTGTTAGGTTGTACACAGAGACCAAACATACAAAACAAGCAATAAATCTATAAACAAACAACATTATACAAAATATAGTATATCCCTCAAAAATTAAAATATAAGCTAAAATCAAAAACAGCATTTTCAGAAGAACATTAAGCACAAAGAGGTTAGTCAGGGTTTATCAAAGGCTTAAGCAAAAGAAACTTTTTCCTCATCTCCATAGCCACAACTAAAAACTTCATAACATCAGAGGAAACCTCTGAGTGAACGTTGCAAAGAGCCATATAGGTCAGAAACTGATGCGTCCCTCCCAGGAATTTGTCTATAAGAGGCTGCAGAAATCTTAAACGCAGGGAGTCATACAGCCTACACTCAAAAAGTACATGGTGAGTAGACTCTGTAGACAAAGAGTCATAGGGACACAAACAATCCCCAAACGGAATCCCTAAAAAACGTCCCTCTAGGACATTTGTAGGTAATGCATTAACCCTTGCACAGAGAAAAAAACCCTTCTCTCTAAAGGTGGCAGTAGAAGAGAGATAATGGGCCATAGAACTCGACTGCAGGGCCAGTAAACGGAACCCAGCCATATGCTGAGATCCCTCAATTATAGCAAGTTCCTCTTGATAACTAACATCTCTAGACCTCTGAATGATCTCTCGCCTTGCCACAAGGGGGTCCTTAGTTACCAAATAAGCCTGGGAAAAACCCAGGCAAGCCAAATGCTCCTTAACTGCCTTATGCCACGGGCTAGAGAAGGTGCCATGAAAAATATGCCAGATCAGGGAATCCTGCATGGTCCTGCTTCTCTTTAACCAATGCAGAGAGGCTTGCTCCCAAGCTACAGCTGACCAAGCTCTCATTCCTACCTCGTCCCTCACGGCAGCCGCCGGAGTACCATTGGGTATTTTAGTTAATATACTTGCTGCTCTGCCTGACAGCCTCTTAAAGATTTTCTCCCCTATCCAAAATACAGACTCTTTCAAACAAAATATTCAGGGTCAAAACTTCAGTGATAAAATGGTGGCATAGATGGTGTTGCAAGTATAGTAACTTCCACTACTTTGATACTGAGGTCCTAAGTTGTCAAGGTCCATAAGTCATATGCCTAATTTTGAGTAACTGTTGACAGTTAGGCATGTATTTAAATACCATTCTGAAGCATAGCCTTGTTCGGTAGCATTTGTCCAGCATCAAGTTAAAGACTTGTTAGGAGTAAAACTTTTCAGGACATCAACAGCACTTGTTCCACCTTATACCAGGCTTGAATTTGGGTGTTACTGAATGTGTTATTGTTGGTGTTGATCTTAAATTAATCCTAGAATTTCAGATATATGTTTTCCATTCCAATTACACTCCACTAACATTCCCATCAGTATGGGGCTATGTATATGCAGTGGTTTGGGTTGTGTTTTTTTAGTTCCTATGAGCTTAGGCCATAGATAAATCAGATCCACATCATTATTAATTTTTTTTATTGAATAACTTATATGCCGCCCCCTCCTGCCTCAGGCACCTCGAGGTGGTTAACAACATTTAAAAAACATATTAAAATACAACAATAAAAATACAATTAAAACAACCTAGAACAACCCATACCCACCCATTATGCTAGACACTGGGTATTTAATTTATGGACAGACCGCTCGGGAGGGGGGCACCCCTACATCTTCTGTGGCGGGTTTACATGGAGGCAGCCGCCACGCCCACCCCTGGGTCTGCTCTGTCCGCAGCAGATTTACATGGAGGCATCCATGGCTGAGGCTGGCGATCCACCTGCATGGCCATCCACCTGCACGTGGCCCCCTCCCCTGCACCATAGAGCTGCAGGTGGACCAGCAGCTACTTCAGGCTGCCACCTGCACTTTATGGTGGTTGCCGGGGCAACCCGTGGCTGGGAGTGGAGCTGCAGTGGCTGGCTGCCCTTTAGACGGACCGCTACTCTACCTCTGGCTGGTGCTCCGGGTTCGAGCAGCCCACTCTGCTCACGGTGCTCTGGGATGTTCCAGAGCACCACGAGAGGAGCTGGCCCAGACACCGGCCTGCTCCGCCTCACCCCAAGGTCGCCCACCTTTTGACGGTTGGGTCACCAAGGGGTGGGGCAGAGCAGGTGTCCATCTAAAGACACCACTGTGTAAACATATAACAATGAGATGATCCCTGCTACCAACAGCTCACAACTGAAGAAATGCCAAAGTGGTACTGACTATACTTTGATTTCTTAACGAAGCATAATTTACAGATCTCTTCACACTTCTGCTATACCTTAGTCTATAGGAACATTGCACACATTTAATTCAGGATGAATTTGTCCCTTGAAACCTTGTTCATGCATTAGATCTAAAATCAGAATCTCCATTATTCTTTGTGTGCTTGTGTAGGAGAATATATACTATATGCATCTTCATAGGTATTTTAATTGGTTTGAAATCAGGGAATTCCTATTACACAACTTGTTATGTGTTGGGAGAATATCCAGGTTAGGAGAGAGCACTCTGTCTTTTTCAAATAAGACTTAATTGAAAACCTTTAGGATAGAAATTTGTTGTCACTGCTTGTCAAGTAAGCCTTCCCCAAAACTGAGCTATTTCCTTTTCTCACATTTCTACCCCAAACTGTCCTCATTTTTGTTTCTGTTTCTTCTTCTTCTGTTTCTTCTTCTTCTTCATTTCTCCCATATCTTAACTGATTTCCTCTCACTAGTCTCTTGCCTTCTGAAATCCGTTCACCCTCTTTGCCTCCGATATAACTGTGGTGATCCGCCCCTCACAGCCAATCAATATCCCTTTCAGTTAGGGTGGAGGTGGTTACTAAAGAAATGCTCTTCTTTCCTGGCCTTGGGGCTGAGTGTGCTGCCTCCACACTTGCTGTGGTAGGAGCCAAGGGACTAAAGGCTTGTTCTTGGATTGGATGCTCTGGCACTGTACATTTGGCTTCAGAGCAAAGCTGTGGAAGCCCAGAGAAATCAGCATGCACAGAAGCTGGACACGCATTGTACTAAATCTAGCCCATAGGAAAAGCGCCCCTCAGTCTGGGAGGCAAGCCCACTGCTGCATCCACAGTGTTCTGGCATCCAAAAGCCAGCATTTACACTGGGGATCACCACTAATGTAAACAAAAATCTCGCTCTTCTCATTAGAGGCAGACTACATGGACGAACAGTGCTGCTGCTAGTTCCACCTTATTCTGTCCAATAAATGTCCATAGCAGCCATGCTCCCCATACTCCAGTCCCTAGGAATCACAGAGGTTTCAAACTGAATTGAACTGTAGCCTGCTTTTATTACATTCATCTTTAGAACAGCAATACATTGTTTACTTAAGCTTTATCTGTCCAATAAAGTTCAGCTGACAGATAAAGTACTGCTAAAGCAGAGCTTTGTGGCTGAACTATAATTTGTAAATTATTTTCTTCTGCCTTGTTTGATGAATTCTGAAACCAAAGCTATGCAGCTGGATAACCAAATTAAATATAGTAAACAAATAAACCAAGAGGTTTTGTTGTAGCCTTTAGTCCTGATTTCTCATGTCTTACTTTATTAGAGGTTTTTATTGTAATCTAAGCAGCTAGCTCAATGACAACAACAAGATCTGCCCTGTTAATTTTGTAATTGAGGTCTATGCAAACAAATTGCCATAGAAAAAATGTTTGCTCTCTTTCAGCTGAGCATACACAATACATTTTACTTGAATAAAACCCCAACTGAAAGGCATAAATCAAGTGGTTAAAAATAGAATGAGGATAGCAGTAGCTTACTAAGTAAATAAATACAGGACAACAAAGCTGAAATTATACCCCTATTGCATTAGGTAAGACTCAGTTTAACTTGAACTACAGTACATTGTGTGTAGAGATGAGTTGAGGAAAGCAACTTGGTATTTTACATGCTGCCTTTATACTAAAACCTTGTCTTAATGGGCAGCTTTATTTTTTAAATAAAAGGTCCATATTTACCTTCATGCTTTCTAAAAAATTCAAATCTTTTGGCATCCTTTATGTTTGTATTTGATGTGTCACTTATAAGATCTGTTTCTTGTAAAAAAAAAAAAAAAAAGTTAAATTGTAAGTATCACTCAGTTGTACTCGATGCACTAGTGCAAATAACAAAAGTATAGTTTCTCACCAAAATACTTATTCGGTACACAATGTTTATCAGGATTAGCATACAGATTTTGGGAGCAGTCTCCTGTTCCTAGTACCACTAGCAGGCTCACTCAATGCAATAGTAGATTTGGGCATGCCAAGACTGCAGGGAGAATTATCACAGACTTTATGGGTGAAAACAAACATGACAGCTCCCACCGCCACCATGGACGTACACGGGTGCTGGTGGGAGCTGTCACTCCGGCCAGGAGCTGGTCCAGCCCCCAAACAAACATGATGGCGCCCGGGCCAGGAAGGGGGCAGGGAGACATACAGATGTGCGTCTGCCTGTCCCTGTACTGTGCAGAGCAGCCTGCCCCCCACCCCCATGGCTGACAGGCAGCCATGGTGGTCAATGCCTGCCTGAAATCAGCAGGGACCCCAACAGGGATAAGCAAAGCGGCCAGTCATACGCAATGGCAGCCATTCGCTGGTCAGTATTGGCGCCTTAGCCTGGGCTGTGACCTGGGGATGTTCCAGAGTCACAGCCTGGGCTACGCACCAATACCTTCTGGGAAATGGCCTGGGCTAACACCTAGTGACACTTTCTGACATAACAGTAGTCCGCAATTCCACACAGGTCAAAGTGTGGAAATGTGGGCTATCATCATGTCTGAAAACACCCTATGTGATGAATTCACATTTCTTAATGTGCTGGATGTATTACAAAACACTTACTTAGCAAATGTGGAATTTACTGCCAGAGGAGATGGTCAAGGCCAGTACTATAGCTGAGTTTAAAAGAGGTTTGGACAAGTTTCTGGAAGATAGTTCCATTAGCAGCTATTAGCCAGATAGGATTGCGGAACAAAACCCTTTACTGTTGGGAGCCTGGGGATGACTCATAGGGAATGGATAGCATGGTGACCTGTTGGGTGCTTCTTCCAGGCCCCCGTGATTGGCCACTCTCCGAGACAGGATGCTGGGCTCGATGGACCGTTGGTCTGACCCAGTATGACACTAATGTTCTTAAATGGTTAAAATTCACAAGTTCTTGGGAATTGGAGGTGATAAATAGCAGGCAATGTTAAAAAAAATCTGGCTGCTTGCCGACGTTCACGTAGGCGTGGGGACTGCCGTGAGTTTAACTCATGTTAGCGTGGTCACATGAAATTCCTGCTTGTGTGTAAGGAGTTTTTAGCATTATTTTTTCGTTCTCCCATTAAATTCAGTAACACGATACAGGGTTCAAAATCCAGCCCCGTAACACATTATTGCATTTAATGGGAGGACAGAAAAACAATGCTAAAAGCCCCAGGCACATGAGTGGGAATTTCACATGACTGCGCTAATGTGAGTTAAACTCACGGAAGTCCCCGCCCCTCCCTGAACGTCAGCAAACAGCCGCTTTTAGACATGTGCGGTGCACATGCGGTGTAAAATCTCACCGCATGTACAAATCCCGCGGGCGAGGTTTAGACATGACATTTCGTGCGTTAAAGCCGGTCGCACGTTGTTTTAAAACCGCAAATTAAATTTAATTTGCGGTTTTAAAAGAACATGCTACCGGCTTTAACGTGTGAAATGTCGTGTCTAAACTCCGCCCGTGGGATTTTTACATGTGGTGTGGTTTTATGTCGCATGTGCACCGCACAAGTCTAAAAGCAGCCTTAGTTTGATGCCATGCCAAGTGACACCCAGGTTATAGTCAAAAAAGGGTGAACTGTTAACAAATCTGTTTCTGGTTTATTGTAAAATGTTTATTAATATTTACTATTAGTAAACATAGTTTAATATTTTAAAACTCCTGTCCTACCTTATCTTTTACACAGTCATTTACCTACCATCCATCCATCCATCCATCCATCTCTATCTCTCTCCCTCTCTCTCCCTCCCTCCCTCTCCTGGGAGTTGTTTTCCTGGGGAGGGACAGGGACCAATAAAGGCAGTGCATCTGATACCCGTGGCTGCCAGAGAGGACTTCACCTTCAGCCTTCTGACCATTAAAAACTGGCTGCCCTGCTTGGGGTGGGTGCCACCAAAGAGTGATGCTAAAGGGCACCCTTTGATGTTGCTCTTCAATGGTGATAGAGGTGGAGATAGTAGGACTCTGGAAAATAGAGGAATGTGTGTTTAATGAATGTTGGAGTTTTGTAGGGTCGGACTAAGGGGTATGGACTCAGGTTGGGAAACCAGTGGGAACCCCAACAGGTTGGGAACTCCCCCAGGTGAGAGATGGGGGTGTAGGCGGAGGATTTTGTAGAGGGCATAACTTTATTTGTATTGTAATATGTATCTTGTTTTAATACATGTAATGCTGCCTTGAAGTACTTATTAGATAATAAATCTGTTCATGTTTACACTACACCCTAATCAGAATCAGGGCTCCACTGTGTGCTAAATACTGTACAAACATAAAATAAGCAAAAATCCCTGCCCAAACAGCTTCCAACCCAAGACTCTAATTCTGCAGACAGACTGGAATGGGGCTGCATTTGAGCCCCCCACGTGTGTACAACCAGAAGAGGAGAAGTTGAGGACTGCCTTTGCCAGAGGTTTTTAGGCCACAGGTTGTGATCCAAAATGGAGTTACACCATCTGCGATCTGAGATCAAGATCCTGACTGATATCTGATATACTCTGCGTCTCTTTGCTGCTGTCTGGGGTCATAGGATAATGTTTAAGTCTCAAAATGGGGTCACACAGGCAAAATGTTTGAGAAATATTGCACTATACTATTTGCTAAATGAACAGTTTGGAAGAATTAATTTTATGTTGTTTTGGACAAGAGATACTAATGAATAGCTGATATTCTACTTGCCATGATCCCCAAGTGATGTTGGTAAGGGTTTGGAGTGGCTCACCATTACAGTTGAATTGAGACACGCTTTTCACTCTGAAGTAGTAACACTTCTTTGTTTTTTTAGACTTAGACCCACATTTTCAAAATGAACTCTTGACATTTTTCACAAACCGGGACAGTTAGATGCCTAATTACCTGACGTGCATGCAAAACTTGCAGTTGCAATTCTGGAGTACAAGTTGAGTCAACTCTGCACTTATTTTGATTGCTCTTTGTTGTGGTTAGAAGTGAGTTAATTGGTCCGTTAGCTTAGTAGGGATAAACTGATGAAAAGCCATTGGGTGGCCATTACACTAAGACATTAGCTGCCAAAATTACATATAGCCATAATAATGACTGAAGTAGCTGATTAAGGAATTAATTTACCTGAATGTGGTGGTGCCGTAAACTGTTGTACATTTTCATCTGAGATGTTCAGACTGCGGCTACGTCCCTCCAAAGTCATCTGTGGTTTGTTTTTATCATCACTGGAATCTAACTCTGTTTTAGCAAGAGAAATTTTTTCATTCATATTTCATAGGTTTTCTTAAATGTAGCGAAAGAAACATCAAATCATTACAAATGATCGGTATTGATAAAGTAAACACTGCAAACACAAAGACAAGTTCATACCACCAGTAGACATTTTGTCATCTAAGAGGATCCCACCCCACCCCCCACTAAGGTATTAGATATTCAACAGAAAACTATGTTAATATCAAATCCTAAACTCCACAATACCTTTCCGAGATCCAGAAGACTCCCTCCTCGGAAAAGTCAGATTTATTGGTGGGGGGGGGGGAAACAGGGGTGGAGAGACAAGAGAAGTGAAGAAAGAAATGGGTTCACTGCAAGAGTCTTCTATTGGCATAGTTCTAAAGGTCTTATGGATGACTGCTGTCATTGTTTTGCTATTATTTCATTGAATTACTTTTTTTATTATTAATAAACATTTTATATTGCAACAGTGCCTAGAGACCTCAATCAGATTGGAGGCCTATTGTACTAAGCACAGTGCAAACATTTAGTCCCAGTCAGCTTTAATTCTCTTAAAAAACAAAACGAAACCTGCCAACGCCTAACAGGTGGATGAGACAAACAGATGAATAGTGGTGGGAGGGGAAACAGAGTAACGGAAATAAGTGTATGATTTATTGCAAACAGGCAGCCTGATCTTCAAAGTGCTCTGCTGGCACAAGCCCCATATGGATTGTCGGTAGTATGCCAATCAGTAGCAGGAATTAAAAGCCAATGGCAATAGCATACTGTGGTTGGGGGAGTTTAAATTGAAATATAACTTGGTAATTTACAATGGTCACCATTTAAAAAAAATAAAAAAATCACCAACTTCTACCATACTGCTACATAGTTAATGCCTACTGGTGTAAAATTTGGTATTTGTTGCACAAGTAAATATATTTTAAAATTGTATTTGTACACTACTGTTGCATCTATTAGTACATTTTTGCTTCTCATTGCGAATCACTGTGAAATTTTCTATTTGTAGGCACGCCAGATAGGTAAGGAGAGAATCTATGGCCCTTTTTCCATGAGATGTACCCACTTATGCCTATGCATGCCCAAGCAGTGGACATCAGTGGGTGAATCCTGTTTGAAAGTGGTAGTGGGTGGGTGTGCGTTCTCCTGCATCACACGCACCTCCACCCATTGCCCCTGCCAGGACCAACTGGCAAAAATACAGGTTGCTCCATATGGAGGCATGCATGGGGATGCGGGGGGGAGGGGGAGAGGATGAGTGTGCACCCACCCCCTCGCACCGCCACCAGCAGTGGTGTGCCACAGACTGTCCCCTGCCTAACTGCAGCCCGTTTAAAAAGGGCCTATGACACATAATATCCTATTTTGGGAAATCCCCAGGAATACATTTAAAAAAAATAAAATCTGAGAAGTTAATTCCCTGAATATGCAATATAGACTTTTGCAGATGAGTCCCAAATAATGTAAGTGTGGAAAATAGTCACCATAAACGAGTGAGAGGACTCATGAATGGAAACGGGCAAGGTGAGTACCATAAGGTAAAGTCAGATTAAAATGTACCGTATCCTGTAAAATTATAGAGCTGCAGGAGCAGTTGTATAGTTAAGGCAGCTGCATCACTCTTATAGTCGCAAATATTATACTGGTTAAAAAATCAAGAAGATTTGTCCTATTTTGAAATTTTGTAGAGAGGATCGCTTGGTTGAGGGGTAGAAGTTTTCCAAATCTTGGGCAGATCGGTTAAGAAGTGGCTGAATTACTTTAGGCAGAAATGTTTTCTGTGTTTTCCAATGCTTTTTGTTGACACTGAAAAGTTTGGATTATGTTATCCATCTGGAGGTGTAGAGATGTAAGAAGATTCAAGTGTGCATTGTAGTGTGTTCCTGAGTTTAGAGTTTGAAAATCTGTTGTGTAGTTTTGAAGTTATGAAGTTTTGAAGTTCCCACATTATCCAATGGAGAGAGAGTTTTTCATTATGTTCGATTGACTTGCTCTCCCCAGGTTGCTACAAGCAGAGGGAACTGATCCAAGGCGGGTTGACTTGTTCCTCCCTGTCCCCCATGACTGGAAACTGCCAGGATTAATTTTGAGAGCTCCAACCTAGGCAGGGAGTGCCAGCTGGTCCCCCAGGAAGGGCTTGATGCTCTGGGATGAGAGGCCCAATCCAGAGTGGGATGACTTGTACCTTCCTTCCCCCAGTGCCTGGGGACTGGCAAGCTGGACTGCTGGAGCCCAGGGCCAAGCAGGAAGGGCCGGCTGGTCCCTTCCCCTCCACTAGGAAGGACCCAATGCTCTAGGTGGCAGGGCTCAATCCAAAGAAAGCTGCCTTATCCCTCCTCATGACTCTCTCCCCAGTGACAGCTGGGCCAGGCTCCTGGATCCCCAGGCCGGGTAGGGAGGCACTGCGGGTCCCCCCAGGTGGAGGGACCCAATGCTCCAAGTGGAGGGGCCCAGTTCAAAGCGGGTTGATTTATCCCCCCCCCCCCCATGACCCTTTCTCCAGGATTCCTGGAGCCTCGGGTCAGGCAGGGAGAACCAGTAGGTTCCCCCGGGCAGGACCTCATGCTTCAGACAGAGAAGCCCAATCCAAAGTGGGTTAACTTATCCCTCCCAATGGCCCTCTCCCTGGGGGACAGAATGGACAGGCTTCCAGAGCTGTGGGCTGGGCAGGGAGGACAGGCAGGTCCTCCCCAAGAAGGGCTTGATGCTGCAGACAGAAGGAACCGATCTAACGAGGGTTAACATGGACTGGTGGGCCGGGCTCCTGGAGCCTTGGGGTGGATGGGCAGGACAGGCAGGTCCCCGCTCCGGGAAGGGCCTGATGCTCTGGGCGCCAAATCTAAAATGAGTTGACTTTGTTCCCCAGGCAGAACTTTGCCATTTTCCTAGGTTGGTTAACTTATCCTCCCCCAGGAAGGGAGGGAAGTGGATGGCTCTGGTCAGTTTCCTGGAGCCTCAAACTGGCCTGGGAAGGCTGCCTCGTTTCCTGGGGAGGGCCCAATGCTATAGGCAGATGGAACCAATCCAAAATAGGTTGACTTGGACCTCCTTGTCCTCAATACTTTGAGATGTCCAGGCCCAGTTCAAAGGGGACTGCCACCTCGTCCCTTGGGAAGGGCTCAATGCTCTGGGATGAAAGGCCCAATCCAGAGCAGGATGACTTGGCCCACCCTGTCCCCAAAGCCTGGAGACTGGCAGGCTGGACTCCTGGAACCCAGGGCCGGGCAGGGAGGGCCATCTGGTTCCTCCCCCCACCCACAAAGGGCCCAATGCTCTGGGTAAACGGGTCCAAGCCAAAGGGGGTTGACTTTTCCCTCCTTATGGTCCTGTCCCCAGGGACTGCCAGGCCGGGCAGCCAGAGAGGACAGGCAGGTTCCCCCCAGGAAGGAAGGGCCTGATGCTCTGGGCTTAGGTGCCTGATCCAAAATGGGTTGACCTGGTTTCCCAGGCAGAACTTTGCCATTTACCTAGGTTGGTTAACTTATCCTTCCCTGGGAAAGGGAGGAAAGTGGGCAGATCATTTCAGCTGCCTGGAGGATCTTAAAAAGATACCCCACACTTTGCTGCCTGAAGAAGGTGCCTGGAAAACGCACACACACAAAGTTAAAGGCAGTGGAGGGAGAGGTGTAATGTGCCCAAAGAATGGAAGGGAAGAGAAAGAGGTGGTGGCAAACTGCATGTATATGGCCATGGGGAGTGAACTGAGGGGTGGTGGTGGTGGTGGTGGCATGTGTTGGTGAGTTTTTCCAGATCTGAGAGAGTTGGGACTTGAAAGGTATACTCAGTGGCAGGTGTTCATGTTGTTAAGTAAGGTCCCCAGCAGGTAAAATTCACAAGGCTGCTGGTCCTGCTTTGAAACCAAGCTGTCTGGTAAAAGTGAGAAAGCTTGGGTCTGTAAGGAAAACTCACTCCTCTTGCCTTCTCCCCCTTACCTCACAGTGCAAATGTGAAAGCTAGGTATGAAATGGAAACTCACTGCAAGAACAGATGGAGTTAGAGGAGAGAGTGTAGATTATTATGTGTACTAAATTGTACGTGAGTATGATTTAATTCCTTCTGTTATATAACTTATTACATTTGTAGCTTCAAGGGAAATAATCGAGTGAGGAGGGATCTCCTAAGTAATATCCTGTTCCACTCCCTTTGTCTCTTGCTGTGGAAATTTTTGTTCCCAGGTGTAAAAAAACACAAAAACCCCCAAATCTCGAAGTGACAAAGTTTGGGATGAAAGGAAAACTCACTGGGTGCCTTGTAATGAAACTAAGGTTGGTAGTGTTGTAGGAGGGTGGAATTTAGTGAATCCCACTTACAAAAACAGGAAAATTCTAGGATCAAAAACTTTTGGTTTAAGAGAAGAGTTAAAACTCTTACAAATTCACTCATGCTCCAAAAAGCATGGGAATTGTAAGTTGTTGTTGCTTGTTATTATTATGATGCATTTATATAGCGCCATCAATGTACCTGGCACTTTACAACTGTTGAAAGTAGATAGGTTCCCTGCCCTGGTGGGCTTGAGAGAGATGAGGAAGGGGAGACAAGGGTTGGAGGCAACATAGGGAGAGACAAGGATACATTCATGAAGTTTGTAAGGTTACAGGTACACATGAGTAGCTAGTTAAATAGGGGAAAGTGATGTTGGAAAAATTGGAAGGGGACTAAGGGGAAGTGGAGCTAGGGAACCCCTGATGGAAGAGGTAGGTTTTCAAGAAGGATTTAAAGGTTGGGAGGGAGAGGAGTGAACGTATTCAGGGAGGGAGTTCCAGGCATGGGGGGAAGCAAGGAAGAACAGGTAAATATTCTTTGAGGAGTAGGGGAGTCATTAGCAGGAAAGGGTGATGGGAAAGGAGGTGCGGCGCTTTCGGATGGGAGCATAGCAGGAGATGAGTGTACAGAGATAAAGTCCATGAACCTTGTAGGTAAAGACAAGAAGCTTGTGCTGAATGTGTTCAGGGAGAGGGAGCCAGTGGATAGAGGGAGGAGGGGCTGCAAATGATCAAAGCAGCGGGTGAGGTGGATGATATTGGCAGAAGAGTTTTTAACAGACGTTAAGTTAAAGTTAAAAGTTTATTATAAACCGGGCGTAGCCAATTTGGATATAACCCAAACATTTTCAGACACATCAATATACAAAAACATACCAAAAAATTTGAATTTTGTTTCTACACATCTGTTTAAAACCTATATAATTTAAACAATATCCTGACTAAATATATCCATAACAGAATATACAAAACTTAGGCGAGGAGAATCTGGTTTTGACAACCAATTACTAGACAACTCGTAATTAAAAAAACGTTCCCTAATTATAAAGGTCTTCGATAAGAATTGAGATGGGGCGATACCCGGCAGGAGAGTCAACAACAAGGGATGGTTTCTTGAGCAGGGGTTGAACGAAGGCAATTTTGAGGCCATCAGTGACAACCCAAGCCAGCAACGGCCCCAGTGTCTCCAACCTGGCTTTCACTAGACAGGATGGGCATGGATCTAGTTCACAACTGGTCACCTGCACAACTACAAGCACAGCCTCTACATCAGTGGACAAGAATAACTGAAGCTGATCCAAGAAAACCAAACAAGACCGAGGATCCCCAACCCTGAACTCTGACTCTGCACCCAAAAAGGTAGTTCCCAAGTCATTCCAAATATGAGTGACTTTATCTGAAAAGTAGGTGGTAAACTCATCACAGTGGACAGCTAATGACTCTAGCTCCAGGTGGAGACAGCTAAGATTTAATAAGTCATTCACCACCTGGAAGAGTTCTGCTGGATGGCACTTTGCAGATGCTATGGCAGCAGCAAAAAGGGCTTTCTTTGCTACCGCCATGCCATGGTCCTTCAAAAACAATCTATGCCACAGTCGGTCGGCTTTGGCACTAGTCAAGCACCACCTGTGCTCTAACTGCCTACCCTCTTGCATTAGCAGCCTCAGGTCCTCCGTATACCAGGGAGACGTGTGCTGCCGCAACAGAGGAAGCAGACATCTGGGTGCCGCTGTGTCGATGGCCCAGTTCAACACAGCATAAAGCAAATCAACCAGGCCATCGAAAGAGAGGCCATCAGGGAAATCCCTCAGAGATTTCTGGAATCCTATTGGATCCATTAGTCTTCAGGGGTGGACCATCCTAACTAATCCACTACCCTAATGGGGACAAAGGAGAACAGAGACTTGGGCCCTCAGAAGGTAATGATTTGACCATGACAACTGTGTCCTAACAACACCCCCAATAATCAGAACCCCCGTTTCCAGGCCAGTGTAGAACATGAAACCCAATGTGTGTCCACAGGCATGGAACTAAGAACAAATCTTCTTTTAGCAAAGTTTTATCAATCAGGTCTTACAATTTAACATTTATATGGCATTTCCAGTGTTCAAAGTGCTCTGCAGCTCTTATCTAATTCATTCTCACAATAACCCTATGAAAGGTCACTTTATTTCCTTCATACAGATGGGGAACTGTGGCTGAGAGATACTGGCCACAATCCCAAACAGCACACGGATCCTGGGTAGATCTGCGCGGCTTGTGCACATCACAATGTCCTCATAATGAGGGTGCGCACAGTTTGCACGTTCGTGTACCATGTGCCAGGCTTGGGATCGACCCCAGTGACTTGTCCAACGTCACCTGGTGAGTTCAGGCTAGGATGGGATTTGAATCCTGGTCTCTCAGGTTCAAGTCCTTATCCACTAGGCTACACTGGTTATAAGTATTAAAAAATAAAGAAATAAAAGTATGAGAAATAAAGCTCCTTTGTAATGCAAATAATGGATTTGTACTTTTCAATAGGTGGTGGCTCCATATATAGCAGGAATGGGGAACCATTTCCTGTCTGTGAGCCAGTCTAAAAATTAGCACAAGCTTTGAGGTCCACACAAAAGTTAGAGGTGAAGGAGCTTAAGAAGCACAATGAAGAAAAGGAGGGCCCAGGTCATGGATTGATTTGTCCCCTGTCCTTGTGTGAATGCCCTCATCTCTACTTCCTCATCCTGAGCTCAGTTTTTCAGTGCTTGGAGGTAAGAACTGGATTTGGGCTGCATAAAAACTTGCCGTGTGCGCGCATTTGGCTCCTGGACCTGAGGTTCCCACACCTTATATCTAGAAACCTGTTGTCACGTGACAAGTATACAGTAGAATAGAGACATAATCTCCACCCCCATCTGCTTTTCCCTCAGCAATAGCTGAGAGAGTTTGGTAATGTTACACCTCATTAAGTCTGCAAGGCAGATCTTTAGCACACCCAGGCTTTTAATGATCGTGACAACTCAGATGAGACTCAAAAAGAAAAGAATGTGTGTATTTTCCTTGACTTTGACACGTCTCTTTCTGTCAGTTTTCCCTCACTTTACACCACGGGTTTCCACTTGTGGATGAGAGAAGGGAATGGAAGATGCATTTTAAACAGATCAAGGGACAATTTACTTATGTTAAGAGACAGAAAGCAAGCCCCAAAACATTTGGTCAGCTCATTTTCTGGGGATATTCATTAACTGCGTTATGTGTAGATGTTTTCTCAAAAAGAGCGACATCACCCAGTTGGTTCACCCTCATTTTTGGGATGGCACATAAATCTCAGAACACTTTAAAAAGGAGTTCAATATCATTAAACAATAAAACACTTTTAAGAATTGTAGCTTCAAGCTGGAGCTATTCTTTAAACTTGAGACTTAACCTATGGGCGTTTTTAAACAAGACACATCCACGCATGGCACTCCACCGTCCACGCGTCCAACCACTCTTGTGAAGTTGGTGCCTGGGGAGGTGTGCTCCCATGATCCATGCACTAGCCTCTCATGGCCACGCACAGAGCACTCCTGAAAAATCAGGAATGCTCCATACGGGCTAGGGTGGCCACCTCCGTGAACGGGGCAGCCATGCTGGGAGCCGCATGTTTGAAACCCTCCCCGTGCACTTCGTGTGCATGCTGCCCCCTACATCAACCACAGGACCACCCCCACTTCCCTGCCCTCAAGACTTGCTTGTTTAAAAACATCCTATGATAGCAAATATTCTAAGAAAAGGGAATTGGTCACCTACCTTGGTGAATTCTTTTCTTCCTCTGCTATGCAGACAGTCCTCCAGTTGGGTAGCTCTTCCTTTTGACGAGCAGGAGGCAGCAGAATCAGAAGACCTTTGCGCATGCACCCTCTGTGCTACCCCTCCTTACATTCACCAGGAGTACCACAGCAGAGGATCGGCAGTCTCGTGATGACACAAAACCACTCGCTCTCCCCGAAAACCTGTCCTAGGTTTAACCGATAGGTCAACCTAAACTAGCGTAGGTCTCCTGACAAATTATAATAAAAATTACCACAAAGGGATCCCCACGTTCCAACCTCGTAGGGAAAAACTATTGAACTCAGCAGACGTAACTATTAATTAACCCACCTCTGTCTCCGGGTGGGTCCGGAGGACTGTCTGCGTAGCAGAGGAAAAAAAGAATTAACTGAGGTAGGTGACCAATTCTCTTTTCTCCCCCTGCCGCAGACAGTCCTCCGGTTAGGATGTACCCAAGCAGCAGCTATCTTCCAGGGGGGGGAAGAGACAGTCCCAGGCGAGTCCAAGACCACCTGAAGAACTCTCCTCCTAAAGGCAGTGTCAACTGACTGGTAAGTATCTACCTTGTAGTGCTTCACAAAAGTGTGAAGCAACGGCCAAGTTGCCATTCGGCAAATTTCCTCATAAGACGCTCTAGCCCTAAAAGCATATGAAGTGGCAGCCCCCCTCACCAAGTGAAGCCAAATCTGAAGGGGCAGAGGCTTTCCTTTAGCTTTGTACGCCTCAGTGTTGGCGTCAATGACATAGAAATTAATGTCTTGGAAGCCTTAGTGCCTTTAAGGCTGGTTCGCAAGTTAACAAAGAGCGCTGTAGCCTTACGAAAACTTTGAGTTCTAGCTAAATAGATCTTAAGAGCACATCGCACATCTAGGGTATGCCACAGTTTTTCCTTCAGGTGTACCGGATTGGGACAGAAGGAGGGTAAACACAGCTCCTGGGATCTATGAAAAAGCGAATTACATTTTGGCAAGAAAGCCTGATCGAGTCTGAGGGTGATGGAATACTTCTGGAAAATGCAGAAGTTCTGTTCTATAGAGAAAGCCCCAGTTCCGACATCCTCTTAGCTGATGTGACTGCAATGAGAAAAGCCACCTTCAGAGATAACATATATAAGGATACCTGTGCCGGATATTCGAAAGGGGACTTTGTTAGAGCGTCAAATACAAGATTTAAACCCTATGAGGGGCATCTGTGCACCGCCGGAGGGGAAATGTGTTTGGCTGCCCTAAAGAACTAGCGGGTATGTCTGTGAGACGCAATCTCTCTTCTAGATAGAGTAGTCATAACAGAATTTAAGGTTAATATCTGTCTGGCCAGGGTATCTCTGTGGAGATCCTGGGGTCGGTTAGGGCCACCAGTTGTAACTAGATCCTTGCCCGTCCTGGTTGGTGAAAGCCTCCAGGGAGATACTGGTGCTGGCGGGGGTTGTCAACGCGTCCCTTTGGCAGGGGAGTTTGCCTCCCAGTCTAAAGGAGGCCGTGGTGCGCCCCCTACTGAAGAAGCCATCTTTGGATGTGGACGCACTCGCCAGCTACCGACCCGTCTCTAACCTTCCCTTTTTAGGGAAGATTATTGAACGGATGGTGGCCTTGCAGCTCCAGGCTCTCCTAGACAGCATCGGTTTTCTCGACCCCTTTCAATCAGGGTTTCGGCCCGGCCATGGTACGGAGATGGTGTTGGTGGGCTTGGTGGACGATCTCCGCCGGGAGATGGATGCAGGACGTTCGACACTACTGGTCCTGCTAGATCTCTCGGTCGCATTTGATACAGTGGACCATGGGCTGCTGCTGAGACGGCTGCGTGACCTGGGGGGTCTGGGTGGGACCACCCTTGGGTGGTTTCAGTCATTCCTCTTGGGGAGGACCCAGTGGGTTGTCCTGGGGGCAGAAACATCTAGCCCCCGGGCCCTGGACTGTGGCGTTCCGCAAGTTTCAATCCTGTTTCCTTTACTGTTTAATATATATATGCAGTCCTTGGGGGAGATCGTGAGAGGGTTTGGTGTGTGTTGCCACCAATATGCTGATGACACCCAGCTCTACCTCTCTTTTTCAGCCAACCCAGGCCCTGCCGTATCCGTGCTATCTCAGTGTTTGGAGGCTGTGGTGAGCTGGCTATGGCAGAGCAGACTGAAGCTAAATCCCGATAAGACAGAGATGATGGTGGTAGGCCGAGCGGGGGAGGTGTTGCCCCCTCTTGTGGAGGGGGTGCGCCCCTCCGTGGCCCAGCAGGTTCGGAGTCTGCAGGTGTTATTGGATGCGGGTCTCTGTCTAGATCAGCAGGTGGATATGGTGGTGAAGGCGGCGTTCCGCCAGCTGTATCTGGTGCGGAGGCTGCGCCCGTACATCTTCAGACCTGACCTGGCCACTTTGATCCATGCCTTCATCACCTCGAGGCTGGACTACTGTAACACGCTCTCCGTGGGGGTTCCCTTGACGCTGGCTCGAGGGTTGCAGCTAGTGCAGAATGCGGCAGCCCATCTCCTAGTAGGGACGGGCCAACAAGAACACATAACATCAGTGCTCCGTGCACTGCACTGGCTGCCGATAACGTGCCGAGCGAGATTCAAGGTTTTGACTTTGATCTATAAGGTCCTATACGGTCTTGGACCTGGATACCTCAGGGACTGCTTCACCTTCCGCGACTCAGGAGGACCCTTCGGTCTGCTGGAGGCGCTCTCTTGGAGGTTCCCCGCGTAAAGCGGGGGGCTACAATGGAGAGGGCGTTCTCGGTGGTTGGGCCCCGGTTGTGGAACTCCCTCCCAGAGGAAGCACGGCTGGCCCCGAGTCTAATGGCCTTCTGTCGGGCCTGTAAGACATGGCTGTTCTCCCAGGTCTTCGGAGGTGGGGAGGGGAGGGTGGGTTGAATTTTTGTAGGGGGGTGTTTTAATGCATTTTAATGATGATATTGTGGATTTTTCATGTTTTAATAATTGTTTTATAGTTGGAAGCCGCCCCGAGATGCTGTGGGCTTGCGGGCTGGCATACAAATATAATAAAATAAGTAAATAAATAAATACATTATATTTAAGTCCCTTGTTTAGACCAGCCTGCAAGAATTCCAGGACATGAACGATCGAGGGTCTGCAGGGATCCAGATCTCTATCTAGTGCCCTTGGAGAAAAAAAAAACCCAGGTCGCCCTGTAGGATCTCCTGGTAGCAGGTCTTCTGGCCACCAGGAGGGTTCCAAGCACCACCTCTGAATAGCCCTTTTTGCGAAAACCTAAGCTTTCAGTTTCCAAGCTGTTAGTCGTAGCCTGTTGGCGCCGTTGTGGAGCAGAGGACCCTGCGAGAGCAGCTCTGGAATCTGAGGAAGGTGACTCTCCACACTCACCTCCATGATGTCCGAGAACCAGGGTCATCTCGGCCACCATGGGGCTACCAGAATGATCAGGGCTCTCTCTCGTTTGATCTTTGCCACTGTCCTTGTCAGCAATGGGAAGGGAGGAAAAGCGTACATCAGGCCTGGGGGCCAGATCTGGTTCAGAGCATTTAGGGCTGTGGCTCCTGAAGGTCTTGCTATTGCCATGAACTGCTCCACCTGAGCATTTTCCCTGGTGGCAAAGAGGTCCATGGCTGGCATACCAAACACCTCTGTTATATGGAGAAACGCCCCCCCCATTCAAGGACCACTCTTGTGGGTCCAATTCCCTTCTGCTGAGCCAATCCGCCTGGCAGTTGTCTTCCCCCCTTATATGCAGAGCCTTCAGGGAGGTCAAATGAAGTTGGGCCCAGCTGAAGAGCTTGAGGCCTCCCTTTGAAGGGCCAGAGCCCTCGACCCTCCCTGATGGTTCACATATGCTTTTGCTGTGGTGTTGTCCATGTAAACCAGGGCATGCTCCCCGAGGAGGGGAGAAAACTGCTGCAGGGCCATTCGGATAGCTCTGAGCTCCAGGAAATGTATGGGCCTGGAGTGATCCTCCAGTGACCAGCGGCCCTGAATGGACCGTCCTTCCATGTGAGCCTCCCAACCCGATAGTCTGCCATTGGTAGTGACTACCCTCCGGGAGGGTTCTGTTAATGGGACTCCTTTTGAGAAAATGGTTGGGTTTAACCACCAAGATATGGAGGATTTTAGGAGGGAGGGGATTGAGACCCAAGGATTTTCCCCTGACGTGAGCTCTCTTTGGAAAGGCCTGAGCAGTTGCTGCAAGGGTCTTAGGTTGCAGCGAGCCCACTGGACCTGTCGGGAGCAGGATACCATTAACCCCAACAAACTCGCTAGAGTCTTTAATCTCAGGCAGCGGCTGGACTGGACCAGACGAACTAGAGATTGTACTGTCTTCTGCCTCTGCTCCAGTACAAACATGGCGTCTAAGGTCGTATCTATGATGCTCTATCCTGTGGCTTGGTACTAGCTGGCTTTCGGCTAGGTTTGTCACAAAACCATGGGAATCGAGGTAACTGATTACCCTGGTAATATCTCTGGTCGCCCTCTCCTGAGACAGAGTCCTTATGAGGAGATCGTCCAGGTATGGGAAGACATGAATCCCTTCCTTGCGCAGATTTGCAATTAAGGGGGTGAGTGTTTTGGTAAATGTCTGGGGTGCCGACGAAAGACCGAACAGCAGAGCCCTGAATTGCCAATGGCTCCCATTGAAGCAAAACCGGAGCCACTTTCTGTGAGACTGAAGAATGGGAATGTGGAGATAGGCCTCCTTCAAGTCCAGGGAGGCCAACCAATCCCCCTTCGATAGGCTCTGACAGATGGAGCTGGTCGATTCCATTTTGAACTTTTGTGGTCTTATCCACTTGTTAAAACATTTTAAATCTAAGACCACTTTCCATTGAACCGTCTTTTTTGGAACCAAAGAAGTTATAGGCTAAAGACCCAGGCCTCTCTCGACTACTCCTCTATTCTATTGCTTTTATGTGTAATAATCTTTTTATTTCTGAGGACATTGCGGACAATTTTGGGGGGTCTTTGGAGACTGAGGAGGGGAGAAACTTGCTTGTGGGCTTCCTCGGAGTTCTAGGGTGTAGTCCTGACTCACAATTTACAAGATCCATGTGTCTGAAATTGAACTTACCCAGGCCTTGTAAAAAAGCAGCAGCCTGCCCCCTATGTCTCCATCCCCCTGCAAGTCATGCTTGTTTGCCTGATTGGCTGTTGGTAGGCTCTCGGGACCTGCCTCGATCTGATCTCCATTGCCTTTGGCCCCTGAAACAAAAGGACTGCCTATAAAAATCCCTCCCTGTAAACAGGCTGCGCCTCTGGAAGGAAGAAGCAGCTGATGAGGGGGCCCTGAATTTAAAGGCTGGAGCTTGAAAGGCTCCTTTCTTAGCCCTGAACTGTTGTAAGGTTTTTATTTTTGATTTATCATTGGCCTCCGTCAAGACCTTATCCAAACAGGTACCAAATAACTTAAACCCCTTGTAGGGCCCCTCTACTAAATTTTTTTTTCCAGTGGCGTCTCCTTGCCAGGATCTAAGCCAAATCCTCCTTCTAGCCACCACTGACAGGGAGACTGCTCTGGCAGACCAGGAAAGGGCATCTGTGGTGGTATCAGCCAATAGTGTGCTAGCCAACATAACCCGGGAGGAGAGCACCCTGGATCTTTCCTCCAAAATGCCTTCAGACTGCATCTCCTGCAGTCATGCCATATTGACCCTGGCTAGGTATGAAGACAAAATATTTATACGGAGGGAAAGAGAGGAGAACTCTAGGCCCTTCCTCAAGGCTCCGTCGATTGCCCTGTCTGAAGGATCCTTAGGGAAGCAGTCTCCCTTGGTAGGAAAAACTGTCTTGCCAGGGAGGCAGCGGCGGCATCCACCTTAGGGTTCTTGAAAAGACCCTCCTTTCTTCTAGAAAAAGTGTAAAGAGTCTCCTAAGTCTTATTCAACCAGCATGATTTTATCAGAGCTTTCCACTCTGCCAGGACTAATTTTTCAAAAGCCTTGTCCAAGGGGACTCCCATGTCCCTTCCCTGAACCGAGGGGATGAGCTGCTGTTCATCCTCCTCAGATTCTGAGGACTGTTCCTTCCTGTGTCTTTCCTCTAGTATTAGAGTTTTTATTACTTGAATCATTAGTTCCTCCCTAAAATTTAGGGGAAACTGCCTATCCTGATCCCTGCTCAAGTGAGGGGGCTCCAGCCATACTCCCTCCTCTAAATCAGACTGATGCAAAATAGACTCTGAGCCAGAATCTGGCTGATTACTATTGCCAGCCGCTGCTGCGCCCATACCCCTTTCCCCGCCCTCTGAAGAACTGCTGCACTGAGAGGTCTGCGGGGAGGCAAAAAGGCGGGAAATAGCGACCCCTGTAGGACGAGGGTGTTTTCCCGTCTTTTTAAGGTGCCTCTTTTTTGGTAGTGAGGCCTTCCCCTTTCCTGGGGGCCCTTTCCTCTTTATTCCTTGTCTCTCACGAAGATAAGAGAGAAACTCTAAAATTTTCTCCATGTTGGCATTTAGGTTTTGGAAGGTCTCGCTCTGAGTGCCCACCCCCTCTGGGGTGGCACTAGCAGTGGCAGCCGCCTGTGGTTCTCTTTGGAGCGCAGCCTGCCAGGGAACAAAGAGAAGCCAGGTCACTAGCCTTCAGGACTGGTCCTGCACCCCGAGGAATGGGGGAGGGGGTCTGGGATCAGCGTCTTACCTCCGATTTGGAGGGGTTTTCCATATCTGGCTGCTCTCCCATTGCGTCTGTGAGGAAAAGTACAGCAAGCCTCGGCTGAATCCTCGCCTGAGATCACTCGAAGGGGCGGGGGAGCCGGGCTGAATAGCCTTGCTGCCACGGCAGAAGACTGTTCGAGACAGAGGGGAAGCCCGTTCTGTCTCCTGTGCCGGACTTCTCCTTGCTCTCAGGCTGCTGTGTGAGAGTCGGCCGGGGTGCTGCTACAGCTCTGCAGTGGCTCCCGCCCAAGCAGAGAACCCCTCAGGCCCCATCAAGTCGAAAAAAAGTTCTCTTGATGTCTCTTCTTCACAGAGCTAGAAGAAGCTGGTCCTACCGGTCCAAGGCAGAAGACGAACTGGTGAATGTAAGGAGGGTAGCACAGAAGGCACATGCGCAAAGGACTTCTGATTCTTCTGCCTCCTGCTGGTCAAAAGGAAGAGCTACCCAGCCGGAGGACTGTCTGCGGCAGGGGGAGAAAATAAGGGACAGCCAATGGAGCATAATATGGCTAGAGTTTATGGATTTTCGAACTTGAGGATAGAAGGTCCAGTGGTTAGAGAACAAGGAGTAATTCCCTATCATGCTACAGATTTCCCATGTGACCCTGGGCCAAGTCACTTAATTTTTCTGTTTCTCAGTTTCGTGGGTATGATCTTCCACCCACTGAAGTCAATGACAAAATTCCCATTGATTTTAATGGTGAATTATCCTGTCATTCTGTAAAACGGGCATAATAACTAAGCTAAGCACGTGCACCTTGGACTTCTCAACTTGATGAATGGAACAGTCTCTCCCTATGTTCCCCTCTCCCTTGTCACTCCTCCTTTGTTCTTCCTAGGCCCTTTTCACACGAGACGCACCCTGGGGTGGGTGGGTGGAGGTGTCCGTGTGGCCGCTGATGGGGATGGGTGTGTGCGCACTCCTGCGCTCCACCCATCCTCCAGGCACAGAGGCATTGGGGAAAATGGAGGTGCCTCTGTGCGTGGAGATGGGTGGAAGTGGGTGTGTGTCTGTGTTATGGGCTGCAACGCCCACTGCTGCCTCCACCCATCCCCCACACCGCAGCGCCTCCTGGGTCTCTTTAAAAAGGGCCCTAGATTGTAAATCCCTTGTGGTAGGGATATGTCTCTAATTATGATTGTACAGCGCCAGATACATTGCCGGCGCAATATAAATAATAATCAACAACAACAAGTCATAATATAATATGAAGTGCCCTGATATTACAGCAATGGGAATCATGTGACTATATAAAAGTGACTAGATAAAGACGTGCCCTGAAAAAAGTGTAGCTGTTTTTAACCGGGACGCGCCCACGCAGGTCCAGCCATTCCCCACCTGCCGGAGCGCCTGTCTGAAGGCAGTGTGGGTGGGTGTGCACTCCCATGACCCTCGCACTGTCCACTCATGCCCCCCCACAGAGCATTGGGGGGAAATTGGGGATGCTCTGTGTGGGGGCATGAGTGAACGGTGTGTGGGTTTGGGCGCACACCCAGCACACACCTATCCCGGCCTGTTTATTTCCCCGCCACACTCACCGGACATGCGCACGTGCTCCACACCCGTGCCTGTTTAAAAATGGCTTATCTTGCTTACTACCTGTTAGTTTTAGTGGATCCAGGGCCTGCTGCTGACGTCACTGAATGGCACTGTTATCCAAGGATTTAGGGAAAGGGTAACAGTGACAGCCAAAGCATCACTCCTTGGCTTGCTCTATTCCTATGGATCAGTCAGATGGGTAGTACCTGCACTAGGTCAAAAGACTTGGAAATGTTACCAATCCCCTGAGATGCCAGAAGAGAGACAGCAAGATATACTGAGAGAAAAATACCTTTAACCTCAGCCAAGAAAGAGGGAGGAGGGCTGAGCCTTCTTTGAGCAACTGGGTGGTTCTTCCTCTTGCCCCAGCTTCTTTCTTTCTCGGTCCAACAGAACAGACAGTAAGGTATTAACTACATTATTACATTGAGGCTCCCTCCTGTAGAACGTTCATTGCTGCGGTTTCCATCAGCAAAGCGTACATCAGGCAGCAGCTGCCCGTACACAGATCTGTGCCATCTTCCCTTGGGGAAAAGAATCGTTCATGGATGCTTAAAGTGACATGAATTTAACTGACAAGGCAAGGCTGAGAATGCTCTCTTAATGCAAATAACCATCAGTCCTTATGCAATTAAGCTTAAAAACAAATTTAAATAGGAAGCATTGCCAAGACAGATGTAAGAAGCTGCCTTTCATAATGCACTTTTCAAATAGCATTCAATGCTCACTTGATGCCTTCGCAGCAGGCTTATTTTTATAGCCCAGAGAGCTATTGTGAATGAATAACCACTGTCCTTATGACCACTACAAGCCAAACCTAGAACCACATGCAGAGGCCTAGGCTAGCATGGTTCTGTGCTTGAAGAGTAGGACTTCCTTCCTCTAAGCAGCCCTAAGCAGACTTGCGCTGAGGTCACTCAGTTGTTTTGATTTCCATACAGAGCAACAGTGAGGGCTAAGTCAGGTGGTAGCTCCTAGGATGTCTAATTGATGGAGTGGTGCAGATTCTCCCTAGCCAATCAGTAGCAAGGAAACTCAAAAGAGGGGAAATAGAAGGTGCTGAGACAGTAACAAAAGAAAGAGAGAAGCTCATTTGATTGGAGGAGACACTCATGGGATGTTAACAGACATCATGCTGGTCTGGTTTTATTTATTTATAAAAAATTTCTATCCCGCCCCTCCTGCCCACAGGGCAGCCTGGGGCGGCGAACAACAAAGCTAAAACAATAAAACAATTTAGAAGTTAAAAATTTATCCTATATGCAGGGAAACAACCCCCGCAACCCTACCCCACCCCTCGCCGAAAGCCTGGCGGAACACCCAGGTCTTACATAAACGTCGAAATGACAGGAGAGGGGGGGCCAACTGAGCCGCCTCTGGGAGCGAATTCCACAGCACAGGGGCAGCCACCGAAAAAGATCTAACATCGGTAGCCACCCGCCTCGCCCGGGGAACCTGGGCCCTACTTATCTGCAGGACCGCCTCACTCCCCATGTGCCTCTGCGACCCTTGAGATCGTCTGGGGGAGCCTTTTTGGAAGTTCCCCGGGTGACCACCGGTTAGATCTTTTTCGGTGGCTGCCCGTGCTGTGGAATTCGCTCTCGGAGGAGGCTCGGTTGGTCCCCACTTTCCTGCTATTTTGGCGTTTATGTAAGACCTGGCTATTCCACCAGGCCTTTGGCGAGGGGGTAGGGTGGGTTTCTTTTCCCTGTATTGGTGATTTTTTAATTGTTTTAAATTGTTTTATCGTTTATATTATTGTTCGCCGCCCCGGGCTGCCCTGTGGGCAGGAGGGGTGGGATAAATGTTTTAATTAAAATTAAATTAAATTTTAAAAACCTCCAAAAAAGCCCCCACAGACGATCTCAGAGGGTGCACAGGCACAAGGGGAATGAGGCGGTCCTGCAGATAAGCAGGGCCCAGGCCGTGAAGGCCTTTAAAGGTTAAAACCAGCACCTTGAATTTAGCCCAGTGCTTTATGGCAGCCAGTGCGGAGTCCGGAGCACAGGTGTCATGTGCTCCCTGCGGCCCGTCCCAGTAAGGAGATGGGCCACGGCATTCTGAGCTGCAGCCTCCGGACCAGCTTCTCGAGCAGCCCCACATAGAGCGCGTTGCAGTAATCCAGCCTCGAGGTGATGAAGGCATGGATGACAGTGGCGAGGTCAGAGTCTGAGAGATATGGCCAAAGCCGCTGGACAAGATGTAACTGCTGAAACGCACTCCCCGTCACGGCCGCAACCTGAGATTCCAAGCTGAGCCGTGAATCGAGGAGCACACCCAGACTCCGCACTTGAGAGACCATGGGAGGGCGAACCCCTCCCAACAAGAGCAGATTCAACCACCCCCAGGCCCCCCAAGCCCTCGCCCACCAACATCATCTCCGTCTTGTGGGTTTGGCCCGCTTGGGCCTGACTGGACAAGCATGATGCCTGTATGTTTGTTCCAGACCCACCAGACGTGGGTCTGGTACAAACCCCACCCAGGGTAGCGGCTGGGCCTGGACCATGGGCCCGTATCAGAGCGGGCCCAAACAGCAGGCAGAACCGGGCAGGAATCTTTTTTCCTGGCCCCGGCTCCTACCGGCATGGGGGGTTGCTATGGTACCTGACCATGGCTGCCCATCGTGGCGGGAGGGAGTAACGGTGGCAGCATGTGGGTGTGGCCGGGCAGCCGCATGTCACTCCCTGTCCCCCCTTCCTGCGTTTCTGTGCCTGGAGCTCACTCGGCCGAGGGAAGTCCTCTCTCCTCCTCTGTCATCTGTTAACACCCATGCTGACAGGTAATGGAGGTTGTGGAACTAAAGCCAGGTACCTGAACATGCTGAGCAACTCTGCTCTTCCCGCGTAGAGTGCAGTTTACTTTCCAGGCTGCCAACTTTTGTGCTTCGCTCTCTGCACTGGCTGCCAATAGTCTTCTGGGCCCAATTCAAGGTGTTGGTGTTGACCTTTAAAGCCCTAAATGGCTTGGGCCCCACCTACCTGCAGGACCGACTCATCCTCCAGGTCCTGGATTGACCCCTGCGGTCGGCCGGGGGCGCCCTCCTCAAGGTCCCCCGGGTTTCCTGGGTGTCAACCATGAGGAAGGCGTTCTCTGTGGCTGTGCCACGGCTGTGGAACTCCCTCCCGTTGGGGGTCCGCTTGTCTATTGACCTCCCCTCTTTCCGAAGACACTGTAAGACCTGGCTGTTCTGCCAGGCCTTTACCGAGGGAGATGGGGTGGGTGGGTTGGGTTAGGGTGGGTGGGTATGGGTTGTTTATCTTGGGATTTTATGTTGTTTTAACTGTAGTTTAATTTGTTATGTATTTTAATATGTTTTTATAATGTTGTTAGCCACCCCGAAATGCCTGTGGCAGGAGGGGGTGACATAAATTTTTTTAATATAATAAATAAATACATAAATAAATAAATGATTCAAGGTGTTTTTCTTATAATTCCAGCAGCTGAAATTTTGGGAATCTCAGCTTTCATTTTTCTTTAAAGAGAATTACTAGCCTTTGTAGATATGGTGAAATGTTGATGTTACACAAGTGTACATCTCTTACTTTGTGAGCCCGTTAGCTCGGCCCCTGCCCTGGAGGAATGATATAGCCAGCTGGATGCGCTGCAGCTTACCTTGTGCTTAGTCCAGGAAAGTATGAGGTGATGCTGGTGGGGACTCGGGAGGGGCAGCTGAAATGAAGATGCCTTCTCCTCCCTTGGGGCCTGCATGTTGAGGGAGTACGGTTGGAGGGGTGGGCCAGTTAAGTATCCCGGGCATCATTTTCAACCACATTTTGTCCAGGAATCTCCGATATTGGATGTGGTTTGAAGATGCTTTTTACAACTGCACCATTTGCATAAAGCTACACCCGTACTTATCCCAGGCTAACCTTGTCACAGCAACCCACAACCTGGTGGCTGAGGCTTGATTTTTGTAATTCCTTCTTCTATCGGCTTCCATGGGTGGTTTTTCGTTGCTTGCAGCTTGTTCAGAATGTGGCAGGTTTGGGCAGTCATAATCTTATTATGCCTGCCCTTCATTCTTTGCATTGGCTGCTCATAGAGCAACAAATTGAATTTTAAATTCAAATTCAAATTTTAAATTCAAATTTAAATTTAAATTCATGTATATAGAGACCTGTGGCTTGCAACTCTGTAGATACTGTAACTAAAGAGACTTAAGGAATCAATTTGTTGCTCATAGAGCAACAAATTGAATTTTAAATTGTGCTGCTGGTTTCTAAGTCCCTGAACGGCCTAGGACCTGGCTATATTTGAGACCTGCTCCTGGAACATCACTGCAGCAGAGTGTAGCCTGGGATCCCTCTGGTCCTTTAAGGCAGTTAGCACCAACAGTAGGTGAAGGTGCTAACTGAGGCACAGTCATTGAGGTAAGAGGATCACACCTAACTGCCTCACACCTGGGGTTTTTGGGCATGGCTGAGCCAGCCCAGAGTTTTGCAGTCTGACCTGGGAGCTCAGTAGAGTGCTGCAGAGAAAGTGTTGCAGGGCTGAGAGCTCTGGGAAGGGAAAGGAAAGACCCTGGGAATGCTGACAGGGGCTGCATGAGCTGATCCCAGGAAAGCCCTCTGAAGGGAGTTGAGCTGATGGAGACTGAGCGTGACCCGCTGGAGTGTGAGTACACTGGACTCAAGAGGGATATGGACTGTAAGTAGGGTGGCCAAACCTCTCCTTTAAAAGAGGACGCGATCCTGCCTCTACTTACCCTGGCTAAGCCCTGTCCTATCGCACTCCTACTGGCCATCTGCACTCAGATGCCACCTGCTGGAGTTTGGGGTCCCACCATTGTGCCTGAAGTTGGCGGGTGATCAGGCCTTTGCGGTGGTGGCCCCCTCAGTGTGGAACTTGCTCCTTCCAGCTGTTCATCTTTAGTTCCTCTCTTCTCGCCTTCAAAAATTACCAGAAAACTTTTGCTTCTTCAAGTGCTTTTTCCTACCCTTTAACTTCCCTTTTAAATAGTTTTAAATGGATTTTATGGTACGCTGTTTTATTGTATTTTAAATGTTGCAACGTGCTCAGAGTGCCTTCCGGCAAAGGGTTGCACTATACATAAAAAACATTATTGTTGTTAAATCTTGAATATATGACTACAGTGTAACCCAAAGATTAAAAAAAGAGAAGGTTATAATAGAAACACCCAATTTTGGATTTTCATAATTTTAGGGGACTGTCTCCTGATTTTTAACAAATGAGGTTGTCAACCATATACTCCCCAGGGTTACTGCAGCACTGATGCTATATCAGCCTCATGGGCAAGGGCAGTGGAAAAGTAGCTTGGGAACTGGGTTCAACAGAAACAGGAGAGAGGAAAGGGGCTCCTCTGCATGAGCTCTGAATGCCATCTTTAGATTGTAAGCTCCCGGGCCGGGACCATGTCTATCTTATTCTTTGTAAAGCACCAGGTACATCACTGGCGTTATATAAGTGATTATATTATTAATAATAATAATAATTATTATTATTATTATTATTCTGGGTTTCCACAGGAATTGACAATAAGACCAATTACACAATTTTTTACTCACCATGATGCTGGCTTTTACCATGCTTTAGGATCAAACTGGCCAATATTGGGGATCCCAATATTGGAAGCAAAAATGACTGTCTGACTGTTTTATATGATTTTGTTATGCTTAGAATAAATAATGCATTAAATCCAGTATGATTATCCAGCATAACATTTGCATTCACAATTTATTTTATTTATTTAAAACTTGTATCCCGCCCCTCCTGCCCAACGGCAGCTTGGGGCGGCGAACAACACAAAAAAATTAACAATAAAACATTTAAAAACAAATCGACAAATTTTTAAACATCATATAAAACTCACCCTACCCCCCCAACCCCCCCCATCCCTCGCCAAAAGCCTGCGGAACAGTCAGGTCTTACACAAACGTCGAAACGACAGGAGGGTGGGGGCCAACCGAGCCTCCTCCATGAGCGAATTCCACAGCATGGGGGCAGCCACCGAAAAAGATTTCACATCAGTGGCCACCCATCTCGCCCAGGGAACCTCCAAAAAGGCTCCCACGGATGATCTCAGGGCACATGGGGAGTGAGGCGATCCCGTAGATAGGCAGGCCCCAGGCAGTGAAGGGCTTTAAAGGTTAAAAGCAGCACCTTAAACCTAGCCTGGTGCTTTATAGGCAGCCAGTGCAGAGCCTGGAGCACAGGTGTCATGTGCTCCCTGCGACCTGCCACAGTAAGGAGACGGGCTGCGGCATTCTGCACCAGCTGCAGCCTCCGGACCAGCTTCACGGGCAGCCTCCATTGCAGTAATCCAGCCTCGAGGTGATGAAGGCATGGATGACAGTGGCGAGGTCAGAGTCTGAGAGATATGGCCGAAGCCGCTGGACAAGATGTAACTGCCGAAACACGCTCCTTGCCACGGCCAAAACCTGAGATTCCAGGCTGAGCTGCGAATCGATGAGCACGCTCAGACTCCGTACCTGCGAGACCATGGGAGGGCGACACACACACCCCCACGAGGAGATCCAACCACCCCCAGGCCCTCACGCACCAACATCACCTCCGTCTTGTCAGGATTCAGCTGCAGATGGCCCAACCTCATCCAAGCCCCCACAGCCGACAGACACTGGGAAAATAAAGAGACTGCATGCCCTGGGTTGATGGAAAAAGAGAGGTCGAGCTGAGTGTCATCAGCATATTGATGACACTGCATGCCCTGAAACCCTCTCACGATCTCCCCTAACGGCTGCATATAGATGTTAAACAAGAGGGGGGATAGAATTGCACCCTGTGGGACTCCACATGTGAGGTCCTGGGGGGAAGACATACACTCCCACAAGACCACCCGGTGAGTTCTCCCAGCCAGGAATGAATGAAACCAGTCCATGACTGTCCCACCAATCCCGGCATGGTCCTGCAGGCGAGTCATCAACACCTCATGATCGACTATGTCGAATGCAGCCGAAAGGTCTAGCAGGACCAGTAAGTCCGACGCCAGACAGAAATCGTCAACCAAGGTCACCAATTCAGTCTCCGCATAATACCCAGGCCGAAACCCAGACCGAGAGGGGTCAAGGAAACCGGTGCGGTCCAGATGTTCTTGGAGCTGCTGTGCCACAGCCCGTTCAATAACCTTCCCAAAGGGAAGGTTAGAGTCCGGCCGATAACTGGCAGGAGCATCAGCATCAAGGTGATGGTTTCTTGAGCAGGGGCCTAACCGCAGCCTCCTTCAGACATTCAGGCACCCTGCCTTCCCGAAGGGAGGCACTAACCACCCCAGCCAGCAACGGCTGTAGCGTCTCCTGGCTGACTTTCACTAGCCAGGACAGGCAAGGATCTTGTTCACAAGTGGTGGCACAAACAGATCCCAACAAGGACTCCACATTGGCAGGCAATACCATTTGAAATCGATCCCACAAAACAGGACAGAATGGGGCATCCATAGCCCCAAGATGATCCTCTGCAATAACTGCGGAACTGAAATCGTGGCGGATGCACGCGATCTTATCTACAAAGTACTCGATACAGAGGTCACTGGATTGCTCCAGGTCCAGGCGGAGACAGGCAGGACTGACCAAACCTTTCACCACCTGGAAAAGCTCCACTAGACATGACTTTGCAGATGCAATAAGGGCAGCAAAGAACTGCTTCTTTGCTGCCTGCACCGCCACAGCATAGGCCTTTAAACTGCTCTTATGCTGCGATTGATCATACTCATCGTGAGTCCGGCGCCATCGTCGCTCCAACTGCCTGCTCTCCCACTTCAAA
>QEPC01012537.1:1335682-1346594 GCA_003113815.1 Sphenodon punctatus
CCAGGCGGCGCTGGCTTTTATCCTCTAACCCCCGCCCCCGTGCGTGCCCGCAGCCGCTCTGAGCGGCGCCGCGGGGGCGGGGGAATCCCCACAGCCTGATTGATTGCAGGGGGCGTGGCAATGTGTTGCAGCTGGGCCCCTAACGGTGGCGCTGCTGGGGAGGGTGTTCCCTGCGGGGCTGGAGCAGGCCCCGCCTGGCTGGTCATCGGTGGGGGCGTGGCCACAGATCCAGGCCCTCCCTCCAGTAGTCGTGGGGGCGTCGGAGGAACGTCCTCTTGCCGGCTTTCTGCCGGCGGCGTCTGTTCCAGGCGCGGCTCTCCCCGAGCCGCCTGCGCCGGTGACGAGGGGGTCCCTGTTTCTGGTGCGCTGCTGGGTTGGGGTAAGCTCTGCAGGGGTGTCTTGGGGGTCCCGGCGCGAACCCGGGTGCCCCTGACACCCAGGACCACTAGTTTCGGGGTCTGGAGGATCACATCAGACACCAAATCAGCAAGAGCATGTAGGGATGCTGCCGGGCAATTGGGTGCATGGTACAACAGCAGCACCCCTAATCTGCCCCCGGCCAAATCCAACACATGATGGAGGCACTCAACACCTGGTGGAGCCTGCACCGGATACCTCCTAAAAGACAATGCATCCTTGATAACAATAGCTACACTGCCCCCCTGTCCCTCCAGCCGAGGCTGATGCTGCACAGAGAACACAGCCGGAACAAGATCAGCCAGAATAGGGCCTGATTCATTGTCCAGCCAGGTCTCTGTAATACACACGAGGTTGGCGTCCCATCCGGGATTAACTCCCAGATGGTAGATGACACAAGCAGTATCCTGACTGAATGCATCCACATATAACTGCCATCTTGCTGGGCAGAAGACTGTAGTTAAGGCAAAAGTCCAGATGATTGATATGAATTCAAATTCATTGTATTTTCTCTCATCACACAAATATTAAAGGTCACACATTTCATAGAAATTATAAACTTTATATGAAATTATTAATTCTGTCAGCTGAAGTGTGCAGAAATGCAAATTCATCCCGCAAAGCCCGTTCATAAATCCTGCAACTCTCTGTAAACTACATAGTGATATTATACAATTTTAGCTTATGTCATTAGACATTGCTTTTGCTAGTAACTATACATTTCAAACTTCACTACAACTTTAAAACGGTTTTCTTTTAATTTACTTTTTAAATGCTTGCTGTTTTAAAGGAACTTTTATGTTTCTAAGTCTTAATTTTAAAAAAGTAAGTGCATACAGATTTCTAAGAACGGCTATGATTTCCTCCTTATTAATATAGATCTTGGTTTGTTAGTTGTAAATAATCTAGCATTTACCTGGACCTTTAGCGTTTTTTAGATTTTGAAGAATGTTTTCCATAACTGAAGGCTTCCAGCTTTCACTAGTTGATGAAGGCATCTGTGCTTCTGTTTAAAAAAATAAATAAATAAGGTTTGTAGTTTACTGAAGTAAAAATATGCATTTCATTGTTTACATACTCAAGAAGTTCTGTCCTTAACACTCTTGTAAAAAGGGACCATTTAAAAGTGATTGGCTATATTACAATTCTAAAAATTATGCTTAACCAGAAGTTTTTGGTTTGATGCTGGAATTGCTAGTTGAATTTCTATAGCTTGTTATGAAATGGTCCATTCTGTTTGTTTTCTTATATCTTTGATTTTGTGTTTTCTTTTTTCAGTCTTTGTTTTGTAGGTTTTGGGCAAGATGGAGCAGGGATAGCCTGCCTTACTTCTGCTCCCCCTGCACATCTGGGCCACCTTTAAGCAGACAGTCCGCCCGGGGGTGATGTAGGGCAGAGGCATGGGTGCTGTCCATGTGAAAACATCCATTGTCACTACAGGAATGTGTTCTTACCATGGTTATGTGGGGGAACATTCAAGGACATATTAACACTCCATGTTATACTGTGTACAGTTTATACAGCTGCTGCCTCTAGCTCCAGTAAAAAATGAAATTCAGATAGAGGCCTTGAGCAATAATCACAGGGTGCAGCCACATGAGCTGCCATGGGGAGGCTACCATGCCTTGGGCAGCCGTAAGTAACCTGCTCTGGGCAGTTGGACCACGCAATGCAGTGCATTGTGTGGCTAGCTGCCACCAGATATCCCCTCCCCCCGCGTGGTGGTGGGAGCAGATAGCTGCTACACAATGTGTCCCCAGAAAAAGGCCAAAGATGTGTCACATAGATAAGGCTGCTCAAGGCGTGGCATCCCATGCTCCACGGCTGCTCCTACCCCACCGCACAGTGAGCTCCATGGTGAAGCTTTGAGCAGCAGGCACTGTTGCCTGCTGTGCACTGCCATGTCACATCTTGGGAGGGAGGTGGGGCAGGGCGCCCACTCATGTGGCCAGCACCTTGGCCCCGGCCTAGTCGTTGGGAGATCAAAGAGTGGCCTGCCTGCCCAGCTCCCCATGCTGGTCCCAGTGTGGTGGCTGCACTTGCCCATCACAGGGGATGGGCAAGTGCAGCCTGCAGGGATCGGGCTCCACAGCTCGTGTGACTGCACGCACCCACAGTTGTCCTAGACAGGTGCAATAAGAAAGTCTATAAGCTCAATGAAGCGCCTCTGCATTTTACTAGAAAGAGAGTCAGATTTGAAACCTTGCTGCTATATCGGGTGTGACAATTGTTGGCTGAGATGGACCATTGGTCTGATTCAGCTAGGCAGCTCCTTCTATCCTAAGAATGGATCTTTTAAAAGCTCTAAATTCTGCTTATGTGTCTAAAATAATATTTTGACATAATATAAAAATTAAAGGAAGGTGAAATATACATACCATGTTCTATCTTTAGGTCCTGTAATACATTCTTCAGTACTTTTACGGACATTTCTAATTGCTTTTCCTCTACATTTTGAGAATTATCTGCATGAACACCTGTAAA
Source organism: Sphenodon punctatus (assembly GCA_003113815.1). Lineage (NCBI taxonomy): Eukaryota > Metazoa > Chordata > Lepidosauria > Sphenodontia > Sphenodontidae > Sphenodon > Sphenodon punctatus. The sequence goes on from QEPC01012537.1 coordinate 1,338,584, forward strand.
TGAGCTTACATTACTAGAAAGTATTTGGATATAACTTTAATAATACAAAGTTACGTAAAAAATATTTATATTTACCCATGTGCTCCTTCAATGCCTGTAAAATTTGATTCAACTGACGCAACGAGTAAGTAGCAGATTTAGGCTCATCTGCAATAAAACATACGAAAAATGTAAAGCCAGTTCTTCCCAGCATTACTCATTTACACTTTAATTGTAGAGGACAGATCCCTGAAGAGTCCTTTTAGTCAATCAAAAACAAGGACAAAAATGTCTTTTGCCTCAATGAATTACACTACTAGTCTGGTGGAAGGTGCTATAGAATGACTTTCAGGAATTCATGTTTTCATGAAGGTTTCAGAATAATAATAATCTTTATTTTTATATAGTGCCCCCCTGCCATGGCACTCTGAGCACTTTAGAACAATTTAACACAACTTTTAATGGTTTGTTTTTTTTTTTTTTAAACGTTTTTATTAACATTCTTCATTTTTACACCATATAGCAGTGATTTTGAGGCACATTTTTTCCTCTCGGACCTGGGTTACAGTTTTGGTCCATGTCTCTATTGAGGCGGCGTAATTTTCTCTTATATCTTAATAACACATAAAGTTAATGTTTCATATTGTATAATTCTTAAAACAATCTCCAACAACAACTCCCCCCCTCCCGTTCGTATTAGGCATATACTATCACAAATACCGGTCAAATAATATTGTCTTGTCATTCTTGGGTAGTTCAAATCCTTCTATGGCTTCCAAAATAGCCATCCATTTAGATTCACAGTCATTCTTTTGCTTGTTCATCTTTTTTCCCCTTTTCTCATCCGTATCGCCTGTCTGGTTCGGAAGACTGATTTGCATTTTGTCCATGGTGAATAGATACCAGACCCTCGAGATCCATTTCTGGAATGGCAGGGGTCCCTTCGACTTCCAATGTCTAGTTATGATATTAAGTGCTGCTAAGCACAATGTTGCCAAAGCGTCTTGGTGTTTTTTCAGTGTATTACTGTCCGGATATAAGCCCAGGATCCCTATTTCCATTTTGAATGGTACAACTCCTTTGTTCACAATGTTTAACACCTTCCACACTTTACTCCAAAACCTATTAACATACATGCAATCCCACAAGCAATGTTTAAGGTCTGCTAATTGGTCACACCCTTTCCAGCATTTCCCCTTTTCTTTTTTGTCTCTACCATACTTAAGTTGTGTTGGAGTTAAATAAAATCTAGTTGTGGCCTTTAATTGTGTCTCTCTCACCCCTAATGCTGACGAGCATTTATGCATGTGTTTCCAGATGTTTTCCCTGTCTTTTTCTGTAAGTTCCCTATTTAGGTCGCGTTCCCACTTTGGGATGTAATTATGCTTGGGTGGGTATGTTAAATCCTTCAAGCCTTTATAGATCTTGGAGAGTTTACCCCTGCTTCCTGTAAGGCTGAAGAGTGTTTTTTCTAATTCGCTTGGCTCTCTCTAGAAACTGGCAGTTAGACTCGTGTCCATGAAGACACTTTTCAATTGTAAGTATTGGAATACTTTAATTTTGGACTGGGTTATTTTTTCCAGTTCTTCTATAGATTTGAATTTATTTCCATCAAATAATTGTGCTGTTTTCTTAATCCCTTTTTCCTTTAGAGTGAGGACCAACTTATGTGCCACCTGTGTTTTCCTCATATTTACTCTATAAATAGGTGAGTATGGTGACGCTTGTTTTTTTATCCCCAATTTTTTGATTACCCCTGTCCGTGTTGTTAATAATTGTTTTGCAAACGGGTGTTCTTTGGCCCTTTCACTTGCTAGATTTCCTTGGTCTACCAGGAGGTCTGCTAGTGATTCAGAGTCTGTCAGTTCTTTTTCTATTGTATTCCATTCTGGATTGCTTGGTTCCTGATACCAATATTGTATTGCCCCTAGTACTGCTGCTTTATGGTACAGCCTGAAGTCTGGGGTGTTTAATCCTCCTTTTTCCTTTGCTATGTACATGGTTTCTTTCTTAATGTGTGGTTTTTTTCCCCCTCCACACCAGGTCTCTGATTAACTCGTCTATCTGTTTAAAGAAGGAGTTAGGTAAGTATATTGGGAGTGCCATAAATTTGTAAGTGAATTTGGGGAGGATTATCATTTTAAGTAAATTAATTCTTCCTAACCATGAGCATTCTAAATTTTTCCAATTGTCGAGGTCTTTTTTTGCTTTATCAATTGCATCCGGGAAGTTAGCTTTGTATAAATCTTTGCAATTCTTTGTAATTATTACCCCTAGATATTTGATTCCCCATGGTGTTTCTGGGAATGGGCTGATCTTTTTAATTTCCTCTAGTTCATTTTTGCTCTCAGCAAATATTAACGCTTGTGATTTATCTTTGTTTATTTTGTAGCCTGATATTTTCCCAAAATTTTCTACTGTCTGGATCAATTCTGGTAAGGTTTGTTGTGGTTCTTTGAGGAATAAAATTAGATCATCAGCAAAGAGTGCTAATTTGTACTCAGATTTCCCTACCTTAATTCCTTTAATTTCTTTGTTTTGTCGAATTGCCACAGCCAACCCTTCTATTGCCATATTAAATAATAGTGGGGATAGAGGGCATCCCTGCCGAGTCCCTCTCTGTGTTTCAAATGTGTCAGATAACTCGCCATTAATTTTTAACTGTGATCTGGGCTGTGCATATATTGCCTTAACCATTTCAAGAAGTTTCCTTCTACTCCCATTTTTTGTAGTATTTCAATTAAGTAATTAATTTCTAAAAAATCAAAAGCCTTTTCCGCATCGGCCGCAATTATCATGGAATTTGGTGATTTGGCATCCCCTTGTTGCGAGTAGATCAGATTCACGACTTTCCTAACATTATCCACCCCTTGCCTTCGGGGGATAAAACCTGTTTGATCTGGGTGGATAATTTCCCCTATGATTTCTGCTAGCCTATTTGCCAATATTTTAGAAAATATCTTGAAGTCATTATTTAGCAGAGATATTGGGCGATAGCTTCCACATTGATTTTGGGGCCTTCCTGATTTGAGTATCAATGTGATTTGTGCCTCGTAAAATGTGGGCGGCATTTTCCCATTTTGTATAATATCATTATAAACCCTGATCAGGTGTAGCACTAGAATGTTACTGTATGTTTGGTAAAACTCCGCAGGGAAGTCATCAGGCCCGTTAGCCTTATTTCTCTTTAATTTCTTAATAACTTTTGTCACCTCTTCAACTGTTATTGAGGCATTTAAGAATTTAGACTGAGCTCTGTTAAATCTGGGAATTACTAAATTATTGACATATTTTTTTATATCCTTAGGATTTGGATTTGAAGAGGCATATAGTTTCCTATAGAATCTTACAAAAGTGTCCTGAATCTCTTCTGGACTTGAGACTTCTATGCCATCTTCCCTGACTATGTTAACTATAGTAGCTTTCTGCTGTTGTATTTTCACTAACTGGGCTAAAGCTCTTCCTGCTTTGTTGCTGTTGTTATGATAACAAATTTTTATCTTTTTTAATTGCTTTGTAGTTTTTTCTAGTTTAAGAACATTTATTCTCTCTTTTATCTTTTGCAGTTTATTTGCTGCCATCTTTGAGGGGGTGTTTTTATTGATTTTATCCCATTTTTTAAGCTCAGCATACGTTTCCATTCTCATTTCCTTTTTTTTCTTCTTAATTTGAGCTGTTAGTGCTATGACTTTACCCCTTATTGTAGCTTTTGCTGCCTCCCATAGGGTGGATGCTAGCTCCACAGATCCCTGGTTAAATTCAAAGTATTCCTTGATTTCTTCCTCTAATTTAGTTCTACTGTCTTTATTTTGGAGAAGGGTTCTATCTAGTCTCCACTGTGTTTTACCCTGTGATGGTTTGGTTTCTAATTCTAAGTTAAACCCCAGCGCGTTGTGGTCAGTGAATACTACTGGTATAATAAATGCTTTTGTACATTTCTTGATCTCATTTTTGTATAGCAATATGTGGTCTATCTTGGAGTATGAATTGTGGACATTAGAGTAAAAGGTGTATTCCCTGCTCTGTTTATTGAGGTGTCTCCATGCATCAATCCAACCCTCGGCTTCAAATACATTTTTTATTGTCTGTTGTCTTTTATTTAATGGTAATGACTTTGAGGTGTCCCACTTAGTTAAAGGTGTGTTTAAATCCCCCATTATCAATAACGTGCCTTTCATGTTTTGGGATATTATTGGAATGTATTTTTTATAAAATTGTACCTGGTCTGTATTTGGTCCATATATGTTAACTATCGTTACCTCTTTCTTTTGCAGTGTTCCTGTGACCAGTAGGAATCTTCCCTCTTCATCTTTTAATACTTTTTTTGTTCTAAACTCACATGAATTCCATATAGCTAAAAGCACTCCTGCTTTTTTCCGCCTGGCACATGACGCAATTACTTGCCCCATTCTTTTGTTCATGAATCTATGTACCTCTCCTTCTAATAGGTGTGTTTCTTGTAAACACAAAAATTTCTATCTTGTATTCTTTAGCCAATTCTCTAACCCTTTTTCGTTTTTGGGGTGAATTAAGCCCTCTCACATTGAGGGTTAACATTTTAATATTATGCATTGACTTTGCTACTATTCCCTTGAATTGTGTCATTCCTTTTCTGCACGGTACTTGTTGTCCTCTTTCTTTTTAACTTCCTCCTCCCTGCCCTTTTCCTGACAGGATTGTTATGCCTCTTTTTCCTATCACCGAGGCCTTCCTTGCCCTCCCTAACCCAACAAACCCCAAATCCCCCCCTCAACTTCCCCTAACCTTCTCCCTCCTTATCTTCTCGCATCAGCAACCTTGTCATAAACTTCTTATTGCTTAACCCATTAAAAATCAAAAACATTTTTACGCATTACGCGAGTCTTACCCCCCTCTAAGCTTCTTTCAGTAATCTTAGCCAGTAACTGGAGGCCTGAGGTGGGTCTCCTTGGCTATTGTTAATGTTTTTAATGTTTGGGCCCCAAACTTTAACTTTGACTGGTACAGTTTATGTCCTTTCTTTAGTTTTCAGTTGATATCTCTTGGTGAAAGATGTAGGAATGCTTCAAGCTCCTCAGTAGCCAAGAAGGATTTGATTTTTCCATTTATGTTTATCACCAACCTTGCTGGAAATTTTAGTACCGGTTTCCATCCTCTCTCATTCAGCATAGTAAAGTACTTAATCCACTTTCTCCTTTTGTTCATAGTTTCCATAGCGTAATCTGGGAATACTTTTATGGTCTCATTCCTAAATTTCATATCTCTTTTCCTACGAGTTTCTCTTAGGATCTCTTCCTTTATTGAAAAACTAGCAAACTTGGCTATGATTGTTCTTGGCCTTGGGAAATTCTTGCTTGGCATTCTCCCCGTTCTGTGGGCTCTAATAATTTCAGGTTTCTGTAGCTTTTTGAGTCTCAGGGAAATGCTCTGCTAAGAACTCCAGAGCAAATCTTTAGTTTCACCTTTCTCTATCCCCTCAGGGAAGCCCACAAATCGCAAATTGTCTCTTCTAGACCTGTTTTCTAGGTCTTCTGCTTTTTGTGTGAGCATGTGGACTCTTTCTTGAAGTGATGTTACTTGCTCTTCGTTATTAACCGAGTTGTCTTCTAAGGTAGAAATTCTCTCCTCAGCTGTGCTCATCCTCTGCACCAGCCCCTCCAGTTTTTTGTTCCCTGCCTCCACCGCATCTCTCAGTTTGCCCATGTCCTTTTTGAAATCCTTTTTTAATTCCAGCAGGACTTTCATTATTGGGCCCCCCTCGGGGTCTTCCTCTTCCAAAGTATTCTCCTCCAGGGAGTCCTCCCCTTCAGAGCTCCGGTGTCTCCGCCGCTATAGCGGGCGCCATTTTGGCGCGCTCTGTGAATCGGGCCTCTTCCCCATTTTTTTCAGAATGGCGCAGTTTAACGAAGCGCTCTAGCGGGTTTTCCCTTGCTCCTTTTTCCTTGTCTTCTCTGCCTTTTGGTGGCATTATGTTTACTCACTTTTTGTTGAGTTTTGCTGGCGGTTTGGGATATTTTGGGGCCGTTTTCTTTACTCGCTTAGAGGAGCGCTCGCTTTAGGTTGCTGTCTCCTATTCGCGCATGCGCACTCCCCTTAACACAACTTTTAATCCTCACAATAACCCTGTGAGGTAGGTTAGGTTGAGAGAATATTGTGACTGGCCCAAGGTTACTTAGTGAGTTTCTGGATAAGGCAAGACTTGAACCGGGGTCCCCCCTGCATCCCCTTCCAGTCCAAGTACTGCACACTTAGCCATTACACCACACTGGTGCTAATGCACACTGGTTCATGCAGGAGTGTCCTGGATCGAGCTACAGACTGGCTTGTTACTTTAACAGTGTATGCAGCTTTCAGGAGAGGCAGAGAAACAGCAGTGGAATGTCAGGAACACTTTGTTGCTGCTGGCAGTCAGGATTTCCTAAAGCTAAGCACTTAAGAGCATGATTTAGTTTTGCGAGTAACAGATCTGTTAGTTCCCAAGAGTTCATGGGAAAGAAAATAAGAGTTTTAAAAGCATGTATCATGATTTCTAGTGAGCTCAATTGCCCTCACACTTCCCTTTCTTGAATATTAGAGCACCTGTAGAGTTTTGTAAAAAGCTGGAAAGTTCCTTTAAAAAGTGTGGGTATGCGGTGGGGCACACGTGTATGTAAAATATACATATATATCATTTCATAAATAGTAACTGGGGGACAGTGTGACAGAGTTACAGAGACGTGCAGGACCACCCCCCTGGGAAAGGGCTCTAGCAGCAGGGCTGTGTTCGTGTGCGCTCTTCAAGGAACCCTGGCCAGGGCAGCTAATGAGGCACCTGATGGCCACTTGTGAGAGGCCAGCAGGAGAGAAAGGTGGAGAAGCTGGAGTGAAGAATATAGACAAGTCTGGGAGCTCACATTGCTAAGAAGAGTCTGTGAGGAGAAAACAGGCTCTCTGTAGGCTGAAGGGAAGCCTGCAATAGAGGGCTGACAGAGGGCCCTGCACCGAGGGAACAGCCAGCACCACCAACACAGCCCAGTGCCAGGAGCACCGGCGTGAGCAAGCTGGGATGTGGGGCTTTGGGAGGTACCTGTGGTTAGGCTGCACTACTCTAGGGGACTCAGAAGGGCTGAGAGAGGTCCCTTTCCCCAGGAGGAGTGGGACTGCCTGTATGGGAGTGAGGAGGGCAGGCACGAATCAAACTCAAGCAAATCAACTTGCCAAAGGGGTACTTTGGAGTTCTGTGAGTGTGGCAGCACTAGCTAATTCCCCAGAGGAGGGTGCTAAGGAAACCTGAGGGAGGGAGGAAGGAAGGATTGCGCCCAGAAGCCTGCCACAGACAGTATCTTGGCTGAAATTTTAAAACTGTACACCTAGATTTCGGGCCATCATTTTTATGTTACAGCCACTGGTACCGTATGCTATCATCTAAGCTATGTATTCCATTGTATTTATATGATCGTCCAACACTTACCTGTTAAAAGTAAAACTGCGTTTATTTAATTTTTAACTCTGATTACTGAGCTTTTGTGTAGCAGAACATATATTAGGGAAACTTTTTATCCCTGATGTAGTAGCAAAAAATCTCAGTATCTAACCCAGGGACCCATCTTGACTGCATTTTCTCCATTGTCGGCAATGAGGAAACTGCAGTGGACATGGGTCCTTGCCATTTTATAAATAGGCTTCTAGAATTAGAATTATTAAAAGGTATTTTGGGTTTTGAACCAATTGTCACAACTTTTGTGATGGTCAGAGCAGAAAAATAATTTACAAACTGTAAATGCCTTGATACTCTGGGTATTTTCAGACGTTACGGGCGGACGGTTCACCACAGCGAACCACCAGGGGGGGTGAACAGCGCAACCACGCCCGGGGGTGGGAAAACGACCCAAACAGACGTGCCGGGAACGGGACCACGGGCCGGAACCGGGCCGCACCATCGCGGGCCATGGCAGCACAACAGACGTGCAGCCGAACCCCCGCCGGGCGCTAAACCCCCACAAGGCACCGGGCAGGGGCGGGACACAGACATGGCCGCCTGAGGGCAAACGAAGCCACAAGGCACACAAGGGAA
>QEPC01012537.1:1352410-1368068 GCA_003113815.1 Sphenodon punctatus
GCTGCGTGCCTTGTCCCCGGCTGGGGCTCGTTTGGTTTGGTTCCGCTCGGGGATTGGCGTCCAGACGTTACTTTTCCTTGGTTCCCTGTGGGGGTTCGTTTGACCACGCTTCCCGGGACCTTCCCCCGGCTAGCCCGGGAAGCGTGGTTGAAACCGACCCCATGTGGGTATTGAGCGTGATGAACATCTGGCACGCGCCGTTCAGACGTTCAGGGCCCTTTGGCCCCACGGGGGGGGTTGAGCGTGGTTCAGTGTGGTTGAACATGAGCTCGTAACGTCTGAAGACACCCAATGTTTCTGTAGGTAAAAAAAAAATACATAGACTTTCAAAATATCTCTTTCCTAACCTGTTGGGCTGCTCTGCGTTGGGTAACTTTCTTCAGAAATGTGAGAAAGCCTGGGTTTTTTTTCCATAGTATTGGCTTTCAATGGTGTCAAAGCTGTAAATATAAAAAGATTAATAGTAAGCTTCTTAAAATGAAGATGGTCAAAATGTAGACTAGTGCCATCATTTAAACAGTTTAACTTGTTTTGACTTTTCAAACTCAAACTGTGATCCACAAACCATGTGGGTTTCAATGGGGCTACTCTAGAATAAACGGATTATGGCCCAGAGCTAGAATCTAAGTTACAGGAGGGGAGGACTCAAGAACACAAATCTTTTCTTGAAACTCATGTTTTCTCCTTTTCGTGTCTTTATGGTTTTTCCTACAAATCCTGCTGCTGTTGCTGTTTGTGTTTGTTATGGGTATTATTTCTTATTATTTATATAATGCCACCAGTGTATAATTAATAGTTATAGGCAGGTCCCTCCCTAGTGTGAAATGCAGGAAATGTACACAATGTACTCTAGATCTAATCTCAATGTACAGATTAGAATGTACTCTGATTGGCACTTCGGCATTGTATACACTTCCTATGCATTCTATAGAATACCTAATTCTAAACTTTGTATCTAGGTAAACTGTAGAAGGAGGTGCAATTCTATACTTCGCCCAACGTCAACTCTATACAATAGGCATAGATAGTGAAGGAGCATTGATAGATACTTTTAATTGAGGGCACTGTACATACTACCTATTCTGTTTTTTTAAAACCTGGTGTTACAGTAGCATCAATAGCCTTAGGCCAGGCCAGGCAGGGCCACTGCCCTAGGTGTCCTGGGGAGGAGAACCCTGCAGAAAATCCTGAAAGTTCTCAGGAGCTGCTACTGAGGGTGTTCTTACGCAAGATGCTACCATGGATGGCCATGCACGAGCCACTCATCCGACTGCCTGTCTGAAGGTGGAGCAGGGGGATGCACACTCCCATGAGTGACTCAGAACCCACTCATGGGGCAGTGCTAAAATATTCAGAGTGCACTGTGTGGGGCAAGCCAAAAAAATGTGTGGCAATGGGCACCAACACATCGCCTACTTGTATAAACCAGGGCAGCCACCTACGCCAGCAGACAGGTCCCCCTCTCAGAGGGGGGTGGGAGACATGGCCTTTGCAAGTCACAGCAACTGACTGAGAGAGCTGGGGAGACTGGTTCCCTAGCACTCACGGTCAGGAAATGCCAAAGGCCAGCCTGGCGTGCTCTCCCCTCCCCCATGGTCCATGGCAGAGGGAGTGTGAGGCAGGTGCTGAGGTAGCCACACTGACAGCTGGCCGTTGGAATCCCTCCCAACTCAGTCCACCTGAGTGACTGCTCTGCAGCTGTGCCACTCAGCAGTCACACCTCCCCTAGTCAAGCCATGCTCATTTAAAAATATCCTGAGACTATTGGGGCTGGTACGTCCCTCTGGGCCCACTCTATTGGCCTGTCAGGTACTGGGGAGGGGTGAGATCTGCAGAACCAGGGCTTTCCATTCTGCAGTGGTGGGGTGCCCCTTCTCCCTAACAAGAAACGCCTTCTTGCCTCCACAAGCTTTGCCCCTGGCAGGAACCATAGGGGTCGCGTGTGGTCACAAGACTCCAGGTGAGCATAGGTCACTACTGTCACCACTGCTCCAGGCAGCTCTTGGACCTGTTGGGCATTTCCTGTGGACCCCCCATTCCTGCTGTGAGAAAGATTCTGCAGGAAGCCTCCGATGTGGATGAAGGGAGGTAAGAGCCACTCAGAGCAGTGGGAACCGCACTGTGGCTGTGCAATTATGGCTCCTGCTGGGGGCAGTGCTTGCGGGGGCTTGGGTGGGGAGAGGAAGTGCTATGCCACTGTGGTTTCTGGGGCCCTTTGGCCCCAGTGTAGCCACAACTACTTCTTCACCACCCCGGCATAGCTGGGAAGCTCTGGCCCGCCTACAGTAGTCTGCTACATTAGTGTCCAGAGATACCCGCGAGGCATCAAGCCCCCAATGTGCTAGGTACTGTACACAAGTAACAAAAAGTTCTGGATGCAAAAAGTTTGCAATCTAAATGCCAGACTCTGGAGAGCAATTACTCACACTTAGCAAGCAGTTACTCACACAAGTAATCACGGTAAAATCAGGACTCCATGTGTGAGTAACAACTGCCCATCGATGTGAGTAAATATGGCCCTAAATAATAATAATTCTCTACCACAATACAGAAACCTTCTCCACATGGAATGTATATTTTATTAAAAAGAAAAAAACCCGTTTTTACCTGCTACAAGCAGCTTTTTCTGCCTGCTCTCACTCGTGTTTCTTTCCACATTTCCAGAATCAAATCCTGCCAGAAGTTTCCTTATTTTTTTAGACTTATGTTGTACTGCCTTATTCACTGAACTGTTTACTGTCACTTGCAGAACATTGTCTTTTAATACTACTGAATCTATTTTATTTTGATGGTCAACAGTGTTACTGGCAACAATATGAACTTCAGGGACCTCTCTTGAATCTTTTAAGTTGTAAATGTCAATCTGCGTTTGACTTGAATTGTCAATGGAATGGAATCTTATAGTAATATTAGTTATTCTTGTTGATTTGCCATCATTATTAGTGTGTTTATCTTGTTTCACATCAGAAATTTTTTTTCTTGCATTCTTCATTTTATCTTTTGTATGGGTGTCCAAAAGTATATTTGGGAAAACCTTTCGTAGCTTGTTAATAATGAACATTGAAGAATTACTGAGGACATTAGTTTCTTCTGTTTTTCTTCTATTAGGAGCTGGCTTCTGTTGTACATCAATCGTTATTTTACCTGGTAATAGCCGTGTTTTCACAAAGTGTCCTGAAACTATATAAAGTTGAATGTTAAAATCTCAGCATATATATACACATGCACACTGTGAGTTTTATCTTGCTAAGACATATGCCCACACAGAACAATGTCTGCAATGGCACTACAGTTCATGAAGGAGGAAGTATTTGCAGGATTGGGTCCAGCATGTAAAATTTACTGCAGCCCATGTGCCACTGAAATCTCACTTAAGCCTACCTCTGAAGGATGAAGTGGGACTTCAGATTGGGTGCTGGTTTCTGCATAAGAATGATAATAGTTGGGCACATAATACTTGCCTTTCAAGTGTGTCACATTCACAAGTGGATTTAACGTTTTATCTTGTATTTCTGGCAGTTTATGTTCATGCATCAAACGCTTTTGGTGCAGAACTTGGATCCGATGATCTACAGAAAAATATATATACTTGAATGGATACATGTGATAAATCGCAAAATATTGTTTCTGATTTATGGTGATGAAAAATATATTTGCTATCCAAAAGATGATACAAGAAAAAAAATCGAATCTAAACTTTGATAAGGAATGATTTGACAGGAGAAAAAAAACATTCCTCATAAAAAAAAGATGTAGGTTATAGAATCATAGATGTTTTTGGACTGCATATCTTAAAAGGTCATCTAGTCCACCTCCCTGTCACTAAGCAGAATCAATTAAACATAAACTATTCCTGACAGATGTTTGTCTTGCCTATTTTAAAAAAACTTTTCATGATGGGGACTCCACAATCTTCCTTGGCTATTTGTTCCATTGCCTAATTATTTGTATGGTTAAAAAATTCTTTCTGATATTTAACCTAAATCTTTCCTCCTTCTATTGAAACCTATTAATTCATGTCTTATCCTTGGTGGTCATGTTGAACAACTGGACACCATTCTGCCTTTTACATATTACAAGATGGGTGTTTTTAAATGAGAAAGGTTTGGGGTTGGGTTCAGTGGCCGCTGAGTGGCGCAGCTGCTTTGCAGCTACTTGGGTGGGGTGAGTGAGGAAGGTTTCTAATGGGCGCCTCCCACCGTGGCTACCATGGCAGCTGCCTTGCACTCCCCTTCCACGGACCATGGGGGTCAAATGCGCCGGCTGCCCTTTGAAATTGACATGTTCAATGCAGAACCTGGGCTTCTTGGCACTCGCGGCCAGATCCTGTGGCTTGCAAAGGCCATGTCCCCCACCCACAGTGCCTGTGAGCAGCAGACTGGTCTGCTGATGTGGGTGGCTGCCCCAGTTCATATGGCAGGGGATGCGTGGGTGTGCGTTGCCATGCACGTTTTGTCTGGCCCCATACGGGGCACTCCAGATTTCTTGGCAGTGCCCCATGAGTGGGTGCTGTGTGAATCACGGGACCAAGCTTTCCCCCCACCTCTGCTCCACCTTCAGATGGGCAGTAGGATGAGTGGTTACTGGGTGGCTATGCGTGGTAGCATCTCATTTGAAATCACTCAAATTTCCACCGGAAGTGAGACTCATCCTCGTTTAACTTTATCATGTTTAATTTTAATTGCACTTTTTCAACATTGCCTTTGCTACTACAAACTCTTAGCTGCATGAACAGTTTCCCTCTCCACCTACAATTCAACTTTGGTCCCTGGAAAAAACCCACCTCACTTCTACAACAAAACAACCCTATGCAACATGCATAGTTTCCCCCCTCCTTAGACGGTGGGAGAAACACAGACACTCTTAACACTGATAAAATGGATGTTACATTTTATTATACATGTTGCAGGTCACCCAAAGAGCACACCTGCAGCCCTGCAACATGTCTAATAAAATGTAACACCCCTTTTATCAGTGTTAGTGTCTGTGTGAAAAGGTCCAGAGTTAACTGTGATGGGTATTATTCATGTTGCCTTAGCATACTATTGGATGGTGCCCACATTCTACAGTGATGAGCCTTATGAAAGAATCCTTATAGTCTATTTAGACATAGGCTAAGGAAAACACTTGAAACAATACCTAGATTGGTTTATGAATTATTATACCATCCCTTTTTTATACCCTGCAGTCAACTGGGACTTCCCTCCTCGGAGTTCCCCAGGTATCTCGGGTGATGATGAGGGCATTCTCAGTGGCCACACTGAGGCTGTGGAACTCCCTCCCAATGGAGGGCAGCTTGGCCCCGGACCCTCCCTCTTTCCGAAGACAGTGGAAGACCTGGCTATTCTGCCAGGCTTTTGGCGAGGGAGACGGATGATATTGGCGAGGAGGGGGGTTAGCTCAACCTTGGTGTATTTCTTTTATTGCTGTTTTTATATTGTTTGTATTTTGCTGATTTATTTATGTTTATATGTATTTTATATGGTTTTAATATGTTGTGAGCCACCCCGAGCTCCTATAGCAGGAGGGGGTGGCCAAGAAATCGAATAAATAATAATAATAACAACAACAAGAAGTCACTATCATCTTTGTTTTAGTGTTTTCTTGTAATACAGGAGTCAGAAACCTTTTCTCTCCTGGGGGCCACTTTGAAAATTTGTACAAGCTCTGAGGGTCGCATAGAAGTTGGGTGTAGGGGCACTTTGGGAGAGCTCTCAAGAAAAGGAGGGTTCAGTTTATTGATTTATCCCTATATTTGTGTGCAGGCCCTCATCTCTGCTTCCTTACCATGAGCTCATTTTTCAGTTCTTGTAGGTACGAACTAGATCCAGGGGGCAGATCCATGCACTGGAAAGGGGGCCACATAAAAACTTACTGCGGGTTGCATTTGTCCCCCAGGCCTGACGTTCCCCACCCTTGTTGTAATGTGTCCACAGTTTAAACAATACATGGTTTTTAAAAAATCATCATATATACAGAAAAATGTAATGATATGTATTGCAGGTTAAGTTAAGAGAAATGTTACTTACTGAGTAATTTAATCATTGCTTTAATTTTATTTTGTGAAAGCACTGGAACATTTGCATCTGAAAATATAAAACATTTTACAATAAGAATCAGTTGGTATATGAATCGTATACATTTGAAGTTAATCTTTAAAAACCGCCATAATCTAATTTCATTCTAAAACACATGCCCACACTTTTACCATTGCATATATTACAGTGATTGCATATGTCCAGCAATAAGGGCCAGATTCAAAGTTCAACAACGTCAATGGAAGTCTTTCCACTGATTTCAAAGGAGTTTTCCAGGAGCTTCTACTGATTTATTAAAACAGAAGTGCCCAAACTATAGTTTATAACCTCAACAGGGATTATGCTAATTGTAGAGTCATGATCCTAACTGATATTTGATATGCTCTCCATGTCTTTGTTGCTGTTGAAGAATTTGCAGGATTTTATTTGTTTCAAAATTTTGAAAGGAAGGCAAAGTTTCTGAACTATGGCTTTTAAAACCAATGATGAATGATGCAGTTCAGCGTGCTGTCTGCAACTGGCCTACTCTCTCCACTGTATCAGCCCTCCAATTTAGCAACCACTGAGCCAGAGGTTCGCAAACTAAGGGTTGGTCTAGTGCTGAAATGAAGCGCAAGCTCTGTATTCGCAAATATAATTTGCATTTTCAGATAGCAAATGAATATTTGCACCAAAACTAATATTCGGATACTTGCACCCACTTCACTAGACCTGAGGTGAATTGAACAATATGATATTCACATTGAATATAGGTTTCAGCACCAGTTGGAACACCCCACGTGGCATTGCACCATCTACGGTTGGTCATGAGTGTATTGATATTTGATATTCTTTGCATGTCTTTGTTGCTTTCTAGGGTCATGGAATTTTATTCAGATCTCAACATAGGATCATGCAGAGGAAAACTATGGGGAACTATAGGCATTATAGACCACCCAGAATCTAGGGCCACCCTATTCTAAAATGGGTACTCTAGATTGTGACAATCCAATTAGTCCTTTTGGGAGTGCAGATCATTAAGTCAAATGAAGGTACTACCATATTCCTTGGTAGCAGAGGCAATATCCCTGGATTACATGCTATTTTCACTGTTTTATTGTTTAAATTACACAAACAATGCAAGAGCTGTGGTGGTGATAAATTTCGGTCCAAATAAACTTCTTTCCACATGATTTGTCAGAGAGCAATATGCCTTTATATTACAAAAATGACATACTACGAGTGCTTTTAGACAAGCACCTCCCACACATTATTCATGTTACAGGCACCTATAGTGGTGCCATAGGGCAACACTGCAGCCCCGCAACATGGATAGTGGGTGGGGAGGTGCTTGTCTAAAAGCACTCTATATTTCATCAGTGTATTGCAGAAGGCTGCTGATGTTTGTGTTTCTATATCGCGGGCTGCCAAGTCAGAAAATAAAAATTGCCTCTAGTTGGGGCCCAATTTTGTAGTCTTCACACAGGCAAAACTCCTACTGGAATCAGTGGGAGTGTTGCTTGAGTACAGAATTAGACCCTTATAAAATTTGATATGACCACCTACCATAACCATTCTGAACACCAGAATATATTCAAGAAGTATATGCATGAATCGAAAGTTGGAACACTAAACCAATGACAAAGCTGATTTTCAGATGGTTTTAATGATAGACAATCTGCATACAAATTGACTCATTTACGCACATGATGGCTTAGAACAATGCAAGAAAAATATGTAAAAAGGTCTGTAATGGTGTATGACAATTGCTTCCAAGTATGCTGACCTTTGGTAAATGAAACAAACAAAGTACAGTACTCTTTTGATGAGACATTAATGAATGATTAAGAACGAGTACAGCTGCATCATATGAGCGCTTTGTTAAAAATATTCTTTTCACTTTGCGTCTGTACCATAATTATAAGGAAAGATTGTGAAAACCAGCCAGCAAGCATATGCAGTAAAATATTTATATTTTTACAATAACTATATGGTATTTAACAGAGTATTGTCAAAGGTAGTTACTTCATTACTTTTCCTACTGCCATTATTTATTGGCAGACCTTACAATTAAAATGTTATATACTGCTACTGCTTTACTACAATAAATCATCACTTAATTTCCAATTTGTACTCTCTTTGTGTTGCTTACAGAAGACAAGCTTCCTCTCTTCCCTTTTGGAACAATCACATAACAGATTGAAACTCGTGTCAGAATAAATAGGATGACTGACTTCATATGGAACAGCTCTAAATAACAGCAAGAAAAATCCTACAGAGCAGTGAATTTACATTTTTGAGACAAATATGAAAACCTAAATATTGTTGTTTTAGTATTAAACAGTGTCAACAATAACACCTGAAGTCAAACACTGAGAAATTACTTGACGTTTGATAATCTCTCATCTTTAGGTATATTTTCTTGCTAAAAAAGAATTACTAAGATTTTATTTTTTAAAAATTCCTCCTTTCTCTTGTTTGAAGTAGCCTCTAGAGAGCACTAATTATGGGTCCTCTAGAAGGCACCAGTCTATGGGTCATGTCTCCCAAGTGGGATCATACCGATTGATATTTTATATACTTTTAGGACTGACAGATTGAAAAACAGAGGTGTGCACGAAATAGGGATTTTTTTGTTTTTGTTACTTAACGAAAACGAATGAACATAAAAATTAAGTTTGTTTTGTTGTTACGAATTAATAAGAAAATCTTGAAAAACACATTGTTGGTTGTAACATTTTTATTTTTCATCTGAGGTAGATGAAACTTGGCAGGATTGTTCCCCCAATGGTATAACGCGTGCCACATTTCAGAAAGACTGAATAAAGGCATCCAATTGTATAAGCAGTGGAAATTTGTTATTTTACAAACATCTCCATACACATTCCTGGCTGTAACGTCTTTGTTTCCCATCTGATTTGGATGAATGTGGCAAGAGTATAACTCTCCCCAAGATTACGCTCTCTGCTAAATTCCAGAAGGATCAGATAAAGGGTCCTTATGTTATAAGCGATTTACTTGTAAATGCATTTCTGGCTGTAACGTCTTTATTACATCCATTTTACATGACATTTGGCAAGATTGTATCTCAGACCTTCAGGATCATCTCTTCCAAATTGTAGAAAGATTTGATAAAAGGTCCCAATTTTATAAGCAATTGAAGTTTCCCTCTTGAAGCGTTTCAATATTCAGGTGAATAGAACATGCAGTGCCATGCAGAGACAGGAATGGCAGGGGGGAGGGGGCTGTAGAAGGGAGTGGGGAGCAGACTGACAGACACATTCACTAGCCAATTACTGCATTCTTCCACCTTTACAGGAGGACCAATCAGCGGTGGCTTCAAGGTGGGTATAGAGGATAGATATAAGCTGCTATTCTTTGGGCCTGCTCTTTGTCTGTGGTTAGTTCTGGCTATGGTCAGAGAGTTTTCTCAGACTTTGCTGGCAGGCTTGTGTGTGTGTGTGTGTGTGTGTGTGTGTGTGCTAGAGCTCACTGCAAGAGTTCAGCTAGCTACATAAATCCAGTGCCCACGCACCTGGGGTGCTTCCCAACATCCTCCTGCCCCCTCCTGGGGCATTCTCTGCAAGTTGACAGACTCCCCCACACACTTGGGGTGCACGCCCAGACTGAAGCCTGTGTCAAACAGCAGAGATGACAGATACATCCTCTGGCCAATTGGCTTGACATTTCAAACACCCTAACTGGGACAGAGAGGTGATTGCCTCTCTTACTGCAAGCTTCCAGCTTTCCAGGACCAATCCTGGGTGGCTCTGAGGCGGGCATAGAAGGGACATAACTGGGACTTCAGGCAGCAAGGCAGAGGACAGGGGAAGCATCCCATCAATCAGGAGACATGGTTCACACGTTCAGGTTGGCCAATTGTCATCACAATCGCATCCTGCAGCACTGTGACAGAGGACATAAGAGAATCCCTTATTGGCTCTTTCTAAGCAGATGCTTCCAACTTCCCAGTAACAAGTGAGGGAGTGGAGTTGGGGTGATCACAGCACAGAATGATATATTGGTGATATTTCTGCTGGCCGATTGGCATGACAAACACATCTTGTACCACAGTGACAAACATAAGAGAATCCCTGGCATAGGCTCATACACTCCAGATACAGTGCAGGCTTATAACTTTGGGACCCCTTATCAGATCCTTCTGATATTTGGCAGAGATGCTCCTAAAGGTCTGACACACAATCCTACCAAATTTAATGTAAACTGGCTGGAATACAAAGTAAACTGTTTATAAGTAAATTGTTTATAACATCCAATCCCTCTGAAATTTGGCAGGGCTAGTACCTGGAGGGGTATAATCTTGCTATGTTTCATCCAAATCGCATGGGAGACTAAGGGTATTTTCAGGCGTGACGGGGCCGATTGGCCCCGGCACGGAATCACCCCTTCGATTCCCCGCCGGGCCCACCGCGTAATGGGCCAACAGATGCGTTGGCCAATCCCGGCGGGGAATCCGGGGGGGGGGCCACATGGCGCAACGTGCGGCCGCACAGCCCCGCCCCCCCACGCTACCCCAGCCAGCCGCCCAGCAGGAGACGGGCGGGCGCCGCGGCCAATGCGCCCGCCCGCAGTGACCACGGACCGGGATCCCGGGCCGTGGTCTGGGGACAGGCGTTATAGTCCCCTTCATCACAGGGGGGGAAATCACATTCACCACGCAAATGGCGCCGGTCCTGCTGTTCACGTGGTGAATGTGATTACCCCCCGTGATTCACGGGGGTGAACATCTGGGGGGGAACTTCCGTTTCCCCCAACAGAAGTTCCATGATCGCAATCACCATGTGGGGATTCACTGTGGTTGACCATGATCACATAATATCTGAAAATACCCAAAGACGTTACACCTAGGAATGAGTACATAGAATTTTGTAAAATAACAAATGTCAACTGCTTATAAAATCAGATCCCTTTCACCATTCATTCTGAAATTCGGCACACATATTGCCCTCCATTGGGGGTACAATCCTTTCAAGTTTCATCAAAATCTGATGTATAATAAAAAGGTTAGAGCCACAAATGTGTTTTCCATTGAAACCAATGGAAATCAAAAATGAAAGTAAAAATGAAAATGAAACAAAGTAACGAAATATAAAAAATAAATAAATGACATTTTAATAATGAAAATGAAATAAATAACTAAAATTAAAGTTACTGTGCACATCCCTAATTACAAAATTAAAAAATAAGGGACACTATGGAGCTGTGCCATTCTGGAAAATGGGGTATCTATTATGTTCTATGGAGTGGAGTGATTCTGAAACGGGATAAATCTCAGAAGACTGCATTAGCCACTTCCAAGGGTTAATTCTACCTAATCTGTGGAATTGGTATAAAATAAGCCTATTTCATTTGGGATGCAGCCTGAGGGTGTTACGCTTCCTGTATGTAATTGTACTAGTCTGACTTTAGCAGCCTCTGCTAAAATAACGATGGCATACTTGCTGGTGCTTATATAGATGATAATAATGCATGACAGAGTCTCTATAGACTTTGGATCAAGATGGTGCATTATATGCCCACGCCTCCTGTCCCTGCAAGTGGGACACTGCACCTTCTTTTTAACAGGGAAATCTTGTAAGGTGCCATCAGCTTTGTCCAATTTACAGCTGTGCTGGGTCAAAAAAACACATCTTGGGGGAGATCACAGTGGAATGCTGAAGTATCCAAAGGTTCCCATAGTGCCAGGGCAGGGTTCATAAACTCTCTGAAATTAAAGCTACCAACATTCTGAAACCTAAATCTGGAATATGTCCTAATTTGAAAATAATTTGCTGTAATTAGTTCTCCAGTCCCTCTTCAGTATTCCTCAATCTGTTCTTCCCCACCACTTTTTGCCTTCTTCCCTCCCTTCCATACTCTTCTACATGGACCCCGATTTTGGGGTCCATGTAGGGGAGGCTCTTCACTCTACTGCTTCTCAGCTTTGCAAGATCTCCAGCTCACAAGCACATGCTGCTGCCACCGCCATTACTATGGTTTCCTGATTAAAGGCAGGGCCAGCCCCAGGAATATGCCATATGTGCAGCTGCACATGGCCCCGCGGCCAGCTGGGACCCCGCACTTGCCTGGCTGGGCGGCAGGCTGCAGCCAGCTTCTCCCCCAGTAAGTGATTCTTCCTCCCCTCCCTGGCTCCAGACCCCATCCCTCACCTGCCTCTGCCTTCTAGCAGCAGCAGCAGGGACACTCGATTGGGCTGGGAGATAAGGGTGTTTGTTTACAAACAGCTCCTCCACATGTGCTGATCAGAAGGTTGCTACCTTGTAAAGAAGGTTCTTCGAGATGGCTCCCAACATTCTCACAACTGGGTTGTGCATGCTCACCCTATTCAAATAATAGACCATGTGATGGTCTTGAGCTCCTCTAGTATAAAAAGAACCCTCGCCCTCTGAATGACAGTTCCTTTCAACCCTTTCTAGAAATATAAGAAAAGAATTCTATGCAAGGCTGGAAGGGTGGGTATTTGTGAGAATGTTTGGAGCCATCTCAAAGAACCTTCTTTACAAGGTAGCAACCTTCTGTTCTTCTTCGAGTGGCTCCTCACATGATATTTTTACATGGCTCTGCCGGGTTGCCTCACAAACCCTGAAGTTGGCCCTAGATAAAGGCCTGGTAAGTATCTGGGTGGGAGGGCAGGCACTCATCTCTCTCTCTTTGCCCAGTGGATACATTCTTCACTGTGACCTGGTTGAGGGATCAGTGGGGCACCCCCACCAGAATATTTCCTTGTTACATGAAAGACCCATTTCTCCCTCAATGGAGAATGATGGGAGAGGAAGCTGGAGCTGCAGAGTTTCAGGCACTGGTGCTTGGTTCCAATTGTGGGTATCCTGATACCCCAACATCAGACAAAAGCCTATTTTGCCTATGCCTGGAGCCCCCAAGTGATTCAGAAATAAAATGCTTGCTGTGTGTTGATGACCTGGTGATGCTAGTACCTATGTAAGAGGGTCTGCAAGCTAGAAACCTATTGGTATCCATTGGGTCTTGGAAAAATCAACAATCAAGATATTTCAGAAGACCACCCCAAACAATCAACTAGAGTAAAAATCTGTCACAGAGTTCGAGGTTGGACACACCCTAGTTTATATATTCCTGGGTTAAGGATAAATGCATTAATAAGTTTCAGACTAAGCACTACCAGAAAAAGCATCATGGGATTTTATAAAATAAAGAAATCTCTAAACAGCTACAACTCTCACTAGTACTACTACAATTTTGACATTGTCCAACCCATTCTAATTTATTTTAGTAAAATATAGGTCCCAATCTTAACAAGTGACTACAATAAATGGAATAAAGCCATCTAGAATTCTTACAGTAGCAATTCTGCAAGCAGAATTGTGTACATAAGTCAGACTCTCCTAGCACATAGTGCCAGTGACCACAAATTGGAGGTGGAAAGGGGGGTGGGGTGGGGTGGGGGAGTGTCAAAAAGCATAGTCCAGGTTCAGACAGAAAAGAGGACTGGTGTGACAGAGAAGTGGTTGAAACTTTTTGTTTCAGCTACTTCCTATACTGGGATGTGAAAAATATGTAATATCCAATAGTATGAGAAAGTATAAAACCTCACATCAAAAAGTGGTAATAAGAAACTATTCCAGATCCTGGGAGAAAGGAGAGATGGCAGAGACAGCCCTGTATTAATGTAACAACTTGTCACAGGATCCAGAAAAGGATGTGATTTAAAAACATACAAATAACCCACACACTCACAAAACAGACACGTGTGTGTGTGTCCGTCCGTGTGTGTCCCTGTCCTGATAGATATTTGGGGGCAAAACTTTACGACTTGTGCTGTCACTAAAGGAGCATTGAATAGAAAATTGAATTAAGACCTCCAGCTAAAACACCGTAGGCATTTTGTGACTAAATGCCTATCTGCCAGATGCCAGCAGCAGCTCAGCATGGAGGCGGAGTGTTTCTTTGTTGGGAGGCAGGGCTCCAGATGGGAGAGTTTGGGGTGTCAGAGTGAACAAGGCTGAAGCCTTTCCCTACAAGTCTTGAGGGAAAACAGGGGCCACAAGAACTGGATGTGTGGGATCATCCAGTTCTGGAGGAACAGGGCTCAGTGCTGAAGGGGGCACACGGTGTGAATTAGGAGTCTTTGCTGAGGTCAAGGAAAAGGGATGGGGAAGAGCTGTTGGGAGAGAGTCAATAGATACGATTATGGGGTAAAAAAGATAGCGCAGATTAAGGCAGGGATGAGGCTCAATACTGGGGGCAGGTCGCATGAGGGGATTGTGGGAATAGGGTCAGTGGTGCCCTGGAGCTGCGGAAAGGAGATAAGGGAGGGGGCGAAGAAGGAAAGGCGGGAAGAGCTGTGAGCGGCCAGTGAAGAGGAGGCGGGAAGGGAGATCAGGGAGAGGCAACAGGGAATATAGTATCCCTGTCTGGGGTACAAGGGCGGCTGGTGGGGAGAATTCGAGCCCGAGGCAGGCGGCGACGGCTCAGGGTTGCCGAGAGCAGCTCCCAGGGGCTGCAGAGACCGCCCCCTCAGCTTGTCTTTGGATGCCGGGAACAACTCGTTCTCCCGCGACAGCCCAAGGCAAAAAGGGCCTGTCCCGGGAAACCAGGGGCAGCCTGAATGAAATGGCTGGGGTTGTCCCCGCCGCTGCTTCCTCTGGAGCGAGAGAGGGCGAGGAGCCACCCTACCTGGGTTAGGCGCCGCCTGAGCAGCCCAGCCGCACGCGGACAGGAGAAGGAGGAGGGAGACGGGAGCTGCAGCCCGCACCATCTTCCCCGCCGCTAGTGGGAGCCCATGCAGCCCGAGGAGGCGGAGCTCCGCCGCCCGCTCGGTGTCCAGGACACCGCGGGGCAGAACGCGCCCAGCTCTGTGACCTCACCTGCCGGCCTCCAGCGCCACAGAGGAGCGGGGGGTGCGACCTCTACTCCTGCAGCAGCCGGGGAAGAGGGCGTAGAGCCAAGTGCAGACCCCGATCCCGCCACATCGCTGGCATTTATTGGCTCACGCAAGCCTGGAGGACAAGGGGGTTGCAGGCGCCAAACTGTGGTCCAGGGACATGGATGGAGAGTTCCAGTTTAGGCGATAGGGCCGGTATACAGTTGTGCTTTTGTGTCTACAGTTGCCCGAGGGAAGGGCCTTGTGTAGCCTGAAAGTTTGCATACGCGGCTCGACTAAAGTTGGACAAATAAAACATCTTTTTACATTTAGGACTAATGCAGCAACCACACACTCTCCTTTGCATTTCAGTATTTCTATAATTTTTTTCTATAATTTTTTTTCTTCGTATGTTTGCTAAGATCTTTTTAAAATAATAATTTCAAATTGCCATAATGGCTTTCTGCCTCAATCTGCTATGAAGCCATGGTCTAACCTTTTGACGGTTCACGCAGCCCACAAGCAGTCTATGCGAGCATGGCTTATATGCAGTGTTACCTTCGTGTCCGTCTTGCTCTTGCCCCAAATCTATTTTTATCAATAAGAAGAAAGTTAATTGTTTCACCATAAGGTTAGCCAATGCTGCACATGCAAATCTGGAGGAACATGACTGGTTTGCCGTTGAAGGCATCAATGCTGAATACTTCCAATCATTTGTCTAGTTTTATTCTTTGACTCTCAAGAGCATAAGTAGTGCCATACTGAGTCAGACCAATGGTCC
>QEPC01012537.1:1376227-1389616 GCA_003113815.1 Sphenodon punctatus
TCCATGGAGAGGAGATATTGATGATTCAAATACGTGAGGATGGTGTGCATTTTGACCACAACCAATTAAAGTTTAAGCAGTTATAATATTTTATTTTCCTAATGGATCTTTTTCAAACTTTGCAGATATGATGGTCCTCACAACTTACAGCCATGGTTAAATTTTCAGAAATGTAGATCAAACAGTTTCCTCAAAATCGGGGCTTCAGCAGTCCCCTGTTTATAATGAACAGTGGCTGTGCATTTAAGTTTCATACCGCTGCCTGAAAATAAACTAGTATTTAATTGCTAAATGAATATTCCAAATTACTTGTAGACTGGAGAATTTATATTGCCCCGGTAATAATTTTAATTGCTAATTTTATTTAATTGTAAGCAATGGTACTGCTTTTAGTGAGCTCTAAAATTGCCGAACAGAGAAAATAACAGAAGGATAATCCCCAAGATGAGTGCAGAAACAGAACAGGACTTGGGCATCATATCACTTGAAAGGTGTGTACAGTATGTACAAAAAAAGGGAATAGGGCTAGATCATGACAAAGAAGAGAAAATTGGTGCTATACCCTGTAGTTAAGGTGACAACATGTAGTTAACTTGTACTTAATGACTCCCAAGTCTTTTAGCTCATTTTTCTCACCCTTTGAAGATGTCACTTGTTTTATACATAGCATTGTAGCCTAAGATTAACTTTATTCCAGAATGTATGTAGACTACACATCAAGTGCCCGAGAGGGGGTGGGGGGAGGGAGACGGAGGGAGGGAGGGAGAGTAGAGGTACAAGATATATAGATTAAATAAATGTACATTCATTCATGCACTTTATAATTAGTGGAAGCTCTAACTGACTGATTTTTTTCAGGGGCTCTCTGGGTAGATAATTTTTAAGGCTCAGACCCACAAGTGTCTGAGCTGGTGAAACTTCTATTAAGATGAGTCTGCTCAATGCCTTCTTGGTGCTTTATGTTTACGCACCTCTTGGGTTCATTGTGACGCATCGGGGGTGGGTTGCTGCAAGCACATTACACCTGTACTTTACAGTCTGCACTGGCTAACTATAGCTTTCCAGTCACAATCCAAGTGCTGTTTTTGACCTTTAAAGCCCTAAACAGCCTGAGCTCCACATATCTAAAAGACTGCCTTTCCTTCTGTGCTCCATGTGACCCCTGCAGTCAGTCGGGAGCGCTCTCTTGCGGATGCCCCCTGCTAATTTTGTTTGCACGACAAGGGCCTGCAGAGAGGCGTTCTTTTTTGCTACCGGGTCACTAGGATGTTGCGTGGGGGGGCGGGAGGCTACGGAACTCCTTCCCACAGAGGTCTGTCAGAGTCCGAGCCTGAGCAGTTTCCAGAGGCAGTGCAAAACGTTTCCTTTTTGTAAAGCATTTGGTGGGCAGGGTTAGGGGATGAGGTGGGAGGGTTTAGGGGTGAGGGTGGATTTTAACGAGTTTCATGGAGTTTTATTGTATTTACTGTGTGTTTTTATTGTGGAAGCTGCCCTGAGGCTTAGGAGAAGGGTGGGGTAGTAGAAATTCAAATAAATAAATAAATAAATAAATAAATTTGTTTAAATCTTTGACCATGGCCTTGGTCATGAAAACCTTAGAGCAGTGTTTTCAGAATGTCCTCTGTCAAATTAAGTTTTCCTCAAGAAGACTTTGTTTCTGTGAATCAGATTGCAGAAGGACCAGTCATAGAATTTCAGATCTGAAGTCAGGATGAACTAGCTGGAATTTAATTTAATTTAATGCATGTGCTTAAACAGAGGTAGGGAACCTTTTCCCTCCCAGAGGCCACTTGGAAAATGAGTGCAGGCTCTGTGGGCTGGATAGAAGTTGGGGGAAGGGTGCTTAAGGGGTGTGTTCAAGATGGAGGAAGGAAGAGGAGGATCCAGTTCTTGGATCCATGCCATGGATCCACCCCCATCCGGGAGTCCATGCTTTCATCTCCACTTCCTTTCCCCCTCAGCTCATTTTTCAATGTTTGAGCCTAGGGGCATTTTTAGACGAGACAAAAAACGCAGCTGATCCTTTAATCAGCCGCCTTACTTTGTTCTCGTCTAAATGCTTCACATGGTTTGCAGCCGCGTCTTTCCTGTGTCAGACCGGCCCTGCAATCCTTCCCCCTCAAATCCGCATCAGCGAGCTGCCGTCACGGTAGTGAGACGGCAGGTAGTGAGACGGCTTTTGCGCCGCTCGTTTAAAAGCGCCCTAAGTACTGGATCCTGGGGGCCAGATCCAGGTATTGAAAAGGGGCCCAATAAAAAACAGCTGCAGGCTATATTGGCCCACAGGCCACAGGTTTTCCACTCCTGGCTTAAAGTTAAGCATGTGAGTAAATAATTTGCCGAATATGCATGCATTGCATTTACACATGTATTTAAATATTTTGAATTGGGACTGTGAGGAAACAGAGGGTGTTTTCAGACAAACACCTCCCCAGCCATTACCCACACATTACCCACTGGTTGCCATGGGTAACCAGTGGGTAATGTGTGGGGAGGCGCTTGTCTGAAAACACCGAATAAGGATCATTGTCTGTCTCTGAAAGATTTGCCTTAGTTCATCCAGATGTTATTTTACATGGTGTAGGAACTACTAAGTGAATTTTGGGGGCTTGTATTGCACAGGTGGTCAGACTAGATAATCAAAATGCTACCCTCTTCGCTTAAAGACTAAAAGTGCAATCTGCCTTCCCCCCCCCCCCCCGGATGCAAAGGGCTGTGCGCTGGTGGAGGGGCTGAGAGATAGCAGGCAGCCAGGAGCAGGGGTGCTGGCAGAAGCAAAGGTCTGTCTGCCCATGGCCACACCCCCTCATTAACCGTTGGAGCCACGCCTTCTGTGCTGGTGGTACAGCGGGGAGCGTTGCCCTTTCAGGGGGTTCACAACCCCAGGGCAGACTCCCCAGGGCCGGTGGACATCTCAACGGGGTTTACCCTCATGGGGAAGCCCACCTCCCCCACCCCTGCACCGGCGGGGACTTACTCCTGCTTGGAGCAGAAGTAAGACGGTCACAGCCATAGGGAGCCATCCACTGGCCCCCTGACACTCCGAAGCTGCTGCATGTGCCAGACCAGGCAGTGCCCCAAACCAGCCCACAGCACTCACCCTTGATTGTGGGAGCTCTGGACGGTTCACCGTGTGACCCAGCTCCCGTCCCAGCACCACGGCATGGTGAGTGGTATGGGAGGGGCAGGGTCTTGTGGGGGCCCGTTCAGGGCTCTCGCCATCAAGGGTGAGTGCTGTGGGCCGGGTTTGGGGGCTGCCTGGGCTGGCCTGCAGCAGCTTCGGAGGGTCAGGGTACCCCCGCTAGTCCCCCATCCTGCTGCTGCTTCCCTGGCCCCATCTCCTCCAGCTCATCCTTCATGGCGCAGGGCCTGGAGGTGGATCCAGCTGTTTCCCTTCTGCCGGCACAGCTTCTCCTGGTACCGGCAGTTAGCTGGATCTCGGTCTAAGAATTTATGAAAGGACTATAACAATACCCCAAGATAGGGCCATCATATCTGTCTTAGGCCCTTTTCACACGGGCCACTGCTGCGTGGGGGTGAGTTTGCACCACAGTCCATGTGCGGTGGGTGGGTGGAGGGTTCAGACGGGGCACGCACCCATTCCCACGCACAGAGGCACCTCCTTTTTTTCTGGTGCCTCTGTGTATGGGGATGCGTCTGTGCGGGAGCGCGGACACCCACACCCATGGGATTCACATGGGCAGCACCCACACATGAACACCCAGATTTGTGGGTGTTCTAGTGTGGGTACCGTCCGTGTGAAAAGGGCCTTAGGCTTAGCATGCAATCTTTTGCAAGCTTCAAAGTTATAATATGGATCTATGACAGTGGTTCCCAAACATTTTGGCCATGCAACCCCGATTTTGAAACTTATATGTAAGCCTACAACCCCAAACAGCCAAAAAGAAATGTAAAGTAGACTAAGGGTGTGCAATTTGTTTTTGTTATTATGATAACAACAATGACATTTTTGATTTTCTTTTTTGTTATTGTAATAATGAAAACAACAAATAATAATAACAAAAATGATTTTTTTGTTTTTGAAATAATGGGAAAAAAGAAAAACATATTTCTGGCTATAATGTTCTTGTTTCTTATTCAATTCTGATGAAACCTGGGGAGGAGATTATACCCCCACTGGAGGGCACTGTGTGTGCCAACATTCGGAAAGACTGAATAAAGAAAACCGATTTTAGAAGCAATTGAATGTTGTGATTTTAAGAAAAGCTCCATACACATTCCTGGCTACAACTTCTTTATCTTCTGTTCAATTTTCATGAAACCTGGGAAAATTATGTCCTTCCACAAGATTACCAATCCTGCCAAATTTCAGAAAGGTTAGATAAAGGTTCCTGATGTTATAAGCCATTAACTTGAAAATATTTCTGGCTGTAACATTTTTATATTCCATCCTGTTTACAAGACATTTAGCAGAAATGTATCCCACACCTTCCCTGGGCGTCTTTAGACATAACAAAGATTGGGTGTCAAAACCCCTAAGCATGTGTTTGGCTGTTGTGTGTAAGCACCATAACAATCCCAGCACCAATTTGGCCACCCGTTGAACATGTGATGTGAACATCATTACATCACAAGGACAATTTGCATGCTCCGGCTGAAAATGTGTCCAGTATTGTGCCTAATAATATCGTGTGGCGTGTTAGCAGGTACAATACGGGGAACAAGGCAACAGTGCTTGTGTGCTGAGATTGGGTAGTGAGCAAAACACCAGTTTGCCCCAAGATGGGCTGTGTGTCTAAGCAGCACCACATGGTGAACACAGGGCCAAACCAGTGTTCATATCAATGTCAAAATACATTCAGACACCCATTGGCATTACTAAAGACACCCCCTGTCATCTCTGTCAAACTACAAGAAAATTTGATAAAGGGTCCCAACTTTATAAGCAATTTAAGTTGTCCCCTTGAAGACCATTATTCAGATAAATAACAGCACATGCAGTGCCAGTCAGAGGCAGGCACCTTGCATGGCAGGGGGAGGGAGGCTGGGGAGCAACCCAACAGACTGACAGACACATTCACTATCTAATTACTGCATGCTTCCAGCTTTACAGGACCAATTGGTGGTGGCTTTGAGGCGGGCATAGGGGATGACCCTGAGGTGGGCATAGAAAGGACATAACTGGGACTTTGGGGATAGCATCCCAGAAATCAGGAGACATGGTTTACATATCCAGGCTGACCAATTATCATCACAATCACATCCTGCAGCACTGTGACAGGGGACATAAGAGAATCTCTATTGGCTGTTTCCTAAACAGATGCTTCCAACTTCCCAGTAACAAGTGGGGGAGAGACGTTGCGGTGGTCACAGCACAGACTTGGGATATTTGGTTGACCTTTCTGCTGGCCAATTGGCATCACAAACAAATCTTATACCACAGTGACACATAAGAAAATTCCTGGCATAGACTCATTCTCTGCATATGCTGTGCAGACTTATAAAATTGGGACCCTTTATCACATCTTTCCAATATTTGGCAGAGGTGATCTTGAAGTTGTGAAATACATTCCTGCCAAATTTTATGTATACTGGTTAGACTGCAAAGATGTTACAGTCAGACATACATTTATAAGTTAATTACTTATACCACTAGGACCATTTATCCAATCCTTCTGAAATAGGCATAGTAAACATGGGGACAGGTATAAACTTGCCAAGTTTCAGCCACATTATATGGGATACAAAAAAGGTACAGCCAGGAATGTATATGCAGATTTTTGCAAAATAACACAATTCAACTGCTTATAAAATCGGATTCCTTTATCTAATCTTTCTGAAATTTGGTTCACTTAATGCCTCTCATTGGAGGTACGATATGTCCAAGTTTCATCCAAATATAATAAAAAACATAAAAGCTACAGCCACAAATATGTTTTCCATTTAAACCAATGTAAATTGAAAACGAAAATGAAAACAGAAACAAAAATTGGATATTTATGAAAACAAAACAAAATATTTAAATAAGAAAAATGAAAACTAAAAATGACATGGGTCCCTGGTGCACTCCTCTAAAGTAGAACAGATATTAAGTGTGATCATGATCCCCATCTGCAGATGGTATAGCCTCATTTGGGGTCTTCGATCCATACATTGGGAACTTCTGATCAAAAGAACAAATAGGCTAATTGTTTAAAGGATAGTAAATTTCCTGATTTTTAAATATTCAGTATACTCATTCCATCATAGACTGTAAATTTTAATTATGTTCAAGCAACAGTGGTAATTACATTGTAACCTATAGTTTCTCTCAGATGTCTTTGAATAATTTTGCATGGAAAATAAAAACATATTGCAAAAAATTTGAAATATTGCATAAATAATATTAAAACCCAAAATAAAAAACAACCAAGGGCAACAGTAAGTACATCAATCCACAGTTGCAGGACTACAGGAGACAAAGGGAGGAAAGAAAACTGATGAACATTCAGGGAGGACAATATGCAGTGTGTTTCAGAAATATGTTTTGCATATCTAACTCATATAATTTTCTACATACAGTGTCCCATGTAAAGGAAGGGATGGGAAAGTGAGAAGCTGGATATGTTAAGAATAAAACAAACTATGACACCACAGTCTGTTCTTTGCTGGCAGTGTTCCCTCTGTAAGAGCCATCAAGAATGTCTACCAAAGTGAGGAAATTTAAGAAACTACAGCCTGTACTGTATTTATCCCCTTATAAATGTTAGCCCTCTTTCCTAGATATCTAGGTTCTCAAAATAAACTGTAATTGTCTGACAATATTTAATGCTATCAAAATTGTTCTTAATTCCTTACATGCTGTTTCAAGGACTCTAATCCCTAATTTTATTAATGAAGCATTGTCTCCCCAGTGTCTATATATATATATGTTTGTGTGTATATATAGAGAGAGATACTTGGAAAGCAACTGAACAGCACAACTCTCAAGGACTGGATCCCAGGAGGATGCAGTCAACCAATAATTTAATAATAATTTTTTGTAGACATAGATTGATAAACAGAGGTAGATGGAAAGATAAAAAGCTGAAGCTGGAGCTAAGCGTTTTGGCTTCCGCCTTCGTCAGCAGCACACTGGGTTTTAAATGGTGCCCAGAGATAGGTGACAGTTAGAGGAATGCTGTGCCACTACAGATCTGCATACCCGTTTTAGGAATCACAAATCTGCTATCCTGACCAAGAAAATACATCAACCTGTTGCTAAACACTTTAATTTAGAAGATCATGAGCTATCAGATTTAGACATATTCCCCATTGAACACCTACCAAACCCTGTGATGCTGGATAACAGAGAAAACTTCTGGATCTATAGACTTAACACCTTGACACCTCATGGCCTCAATTTGGAAGATAATAGTTAATAAGAGTTTGCCTTCTGCTTTTTGCCGCTTCTGCAGGAGTTACCTAGGTAGCCTTGGAATTTTCAGACCACAGAATTCCTCTAACTGTCACCCATCTCTGGGCACCATTTGAAACCTGTGTGCTACTGACGAAGGCGGAAACTGAAACGTTTAGCTCCAGCTTCAGCATCAGCTTTTTATCTTTCCATCTACCTCTGTTTATCAATCTAAGTCTATAATATATATATATTTTCTCTGCAGGGCTTCACCGATGTTATTCCAGAGTTTGTGGATTGTGGCCATAGGCCGTGATCCCAAAACCCTTACGTGCAGGATCCGTGTGGGTCCCGCATGGGTCCCGCATGGTACAATGTCCCTGCAATGGACTTGCTTGCGGATTGTGCACATGCAGATTGTGCACGGCTTGCGCAGGGAATGAAATCGGCCCCCAACTCATTAGGATGGCTAGCTGCAAAGGTCTGTCCCAGTGCCTATTCCCAAAGGGTTCAGTCCCTGCAAAAACGTATCAGGACCCATCCCCTGCAAATGCTTAGGGTGTCCTGGATCACATAGAGTCTGTTTTACTGCTTTACTGAGTTTCATGTAAAAATCCTGACATAACGCACGCGATGGGATCTGAATTCTGAAAGAGGTGAATTTAATTCTGGTGCAGAACCAACTTTTCATATAATTTGAAGCAGATACAGCAAAGTGGTAGAAAAGAAACTAGGGATTGGCGAACAGAACGCGGTTTGGATGTTCGGACGTTCGGTTGTTTGGTTTGAAACCGAAGTTCGGGTTCGATGGTTCGGTTTAGCCGAGTTCAGTTTGGCCGAACTTGGCTGAACATTCAAAAATAGCGCTATTGAAACCGAAACCTAATTTTCGGCCCTGAAAAGATGTTTTTCCCAGCCCCGAACTCATCCAAACATGACCGAACTGTTTGGTCATTTGAGAGTTCGGTTCGGACGTTCGATTCGGACGTCCGAACAGACCAGTTTGGTCCGAACATCCGAACCGCGTTCGCCCATCCCTAAAAGAAACACACCTGGAGCTAGCATTCTGGGTGGCTTCTGCATAACTGGAAGTTTCTGCAGCACTATGTGTGGTTTATCACATAGGATGGAACTCTGGGGAAGAGAAAATATGGAGGGTCACAGAATCTGTGATAGATGGAGACAAAGTAGTTTAGACATGTTTTATTGAACCAACTTCTCTTGATGAGAGTTTGCAAGCTTTTGTGCCATATAGGGCCCTTCCTCAGATATGTAACAAGTCAGATCTGTAACAGAGGGTAAAAACAGACATAATACAGGCCTGCTATGGCCCACTAAGATCCTCCTGGGCTGGGGAACCACCTGCATGTCTGTTCTCTGACCACCAGTTGTTGGCCCAGGACTGCCCTGGGCAGGTGGGTGCCTAGACCATCTCCTGGATGATCCTGGATGCACATCCTGGGCTACAGGCCAATGCCCAGTGCTGGGCGTGTGGCAGGGACATGGCCAGCTGGGCGCACGTCTGTTGCAGGCTCCCCTCTTCCTGTGGTGTGCGAGAGACAGGACGATTCTCTGGCCGCAGGTACATTTGGTTGGTGCCCCTCCCCGATCTGGAGAGTGGCGGCCACTGTTTCCTACCCCGCCTTGGGCCAGGGAACCGCCACGCCACCCACGCATCTGTTTTTACCTAGAGATTCAGTGGCCCAATACCCCACACTAGTGGTGTGGAAAAGTGTGGTTCTGCCTCCCGATCCCAGCTTGGGAGATAGATTTAATTGCCTGACCCATCCACACTTCTCCTAAATCACCTAAACTCTGAATTTTATGCAGAAGATGCAAATTTCATCCTGACGTCATCTGAAATAAGTTTTCTAACTCACTTTCCCTAATAAACTCTCAGAATTGTATAAGTTTAACTTTTCGAAGTGACTTTTAACAAATCTTGCCATTAATCATTGTCGATCAAAACAGCACAGTCCCATTACAGTATGTAAAGCACGTATTCAATGGCTGACTTAGTAATGGTGTCACCCTCTAGTCCAGAGGTTAAACACAAAGTTGTATTACACATAGAGAATTACAAAACTAAACCTTGGCTTTTCGTTTTGATTTGTGCTAGGTAAATTTAATTCCAAATTGTACTGATGGCAGAGATATTCTTTCAATTGTGTCTTTGTAGTGAAGAAGCCATTAGGAAAATGGAGAGCTAAGGTTCACAGCAATCTTGTCTGGAATGGGGAATCAAAAAGAACCAATTTAATTCACAGGTCATATTTGTACCAAAAGCTTTGAAAATAACTGACATGCTATTTTTAAGCATTTGAAAATTAGATGTGTACATTGGAACACACAAGCATGCATAAGCAAACATTTTTTTGCAGAGGCAAAACCAGAGGGAATGGTCTGTAGGACCGTTACTCCCTCCCCCCCTCCTTAACTGTGCCCACTGTCCTTGGGAGCATAAGGGAACACATTCCTTGTCCCGCCTTTTTGCTGCCTCCCACCTGCACACAGACACCCACGCTTGGATTGGTTCTTGGAGGGGGTTTAGAGCAAACTGTGTGTGGAAGGGCAGGGAGTGTGAAGCACAGTGCTGTCTCCTGCCATGGCCAGATCCCAGCAAGTGCAGATTGTTTGACCACAAAGGGCCCCATTTGTTGGAGTCCCCAAAACATGGCAGTCTATGAATGAACCTGAAATGAGAATAAGGCCCTTTTTACACAGACACTCTAACACCGATAAAATGGGTGTTACATTTTATTATACATGGTACAGGGCAACACTGCAGCCCTGCAACATGGGCCCTTTTCACACAAGATGCCTCCACCCAGTTTTGCTGGGTGGAGATGTCTGTGTAAACTAAACACCACTTGCAGTGGGTGTAGGTGCATGCATGCTCCCGCGCAACACCCATGTCCATCCACCACCCACCCACGGAGCAATGGACTCCACTGCCGATTACTCCGTGGGTGGGTGGTGGGTGGAGATGGGTGTTGCGCGGGAGCATGCATACACCTACACCCACTGCAAGTGGTGTTTACACAGATGCCTCCACCCAACGAAACTGGGTGGAGGCATCTTGTGTGAAAAGGGCCCATGTTGCAGGGCTGCAGTGTTTCTCTGTACCATGTATAATAAAATAGAACACCCATTTTATCGGTGTTAGAGTGTCTGTGTAAAAAGGGCCTATGAGTAAGAAAAGCACCGGTGTAAAATATGAGCCATAGAACCTCAAATACAGGGAATTCTGACCTGTGAAGCAGGGGGTAGCTAGGTCGTTGGAATGGGCCCTGGTGCAGGAGATGGAATGGGTCCCTTTTACTTCCATTCCTGCAGCAGGGGATTCATCTGAAT
This sequence comes from Sphenodon punctatus, assembly GCA_003113815.1. Lineage (NCBI taxonomy): Eukaryota > Metazoa > Chordata > Lepidosauria > Sphenodontia > Sphenodontidae > Sphenodon > Sphenodon punctatus. The sequence continues at coordinate 1,386,918 of QEPC01012537.1, forward strand.
CATGCTTACAGTTTCCTTTTTTTGAATAGGTGAGTCAGTGTGTGTCTGTCAAGCATTTCTATGATTGGAGAGGTCCCATGCCACCACTTCACATCCACTTCCCTGGACCCGACACTGTTTCATCACACCTCAGACTTCCTGTTTCTTCCCCAGTGGCACATATCACCTGTCAGAGGCCACAGGGTGAGGGGCATCTGGGATGTGGGCACACATGAGGTGACAGGGTTCTGATTCAGGACTGGGGGACATGACAGGAGGCAAGGCTGAGAGCAGGAACAATGGACATTCCTTCATCTTGTTTTTAAATGAGATGCTGCCATGCATGGCCATCCAGGAGCCACTCATCCAACTTCCCGTCTGAAGGTGGTGGGGGATGCACGTGCCCATGAGCCAGTCAGCACCCAATCATGGCTGGCCACTGCCATGATAAATCTGGAGCGCGCTGTGTGGGGCAAGTCAAAAAATTGTGTGACAGCGGGCGCCCACACATCCCATGACCATATGAACTGGGGTGGCCATCCACACCAGCAGACAGGTCCCCCACTCAGAGGCACAGTGGGTGAGGGACACAGCCTTTGCAAGTCATAGGAACTGGCCTCAAGCACTGAGGAGCCTGGTTCCCCTGCACTCACGCCCAGGACATGTCAATTTCGAAGACGAAGCCAGTGTGCTTCCCCTTCCCCCATGGTCTATGGCAGGGGGAACATGAGGTGGCTGCTGAGGTAGCCAAGCTGGGAACCACCCATTAGAATCCCTCCCCACGCAGGCCACCTGAGTGGCTGCTCTGCAGCTGTGCCACTCAGTGGCCACAGACCCTCCCCTCCCCCCGCCAGCCTTACTAATTTAAAACACCCTGTGGCAGATAAAGGGACCAAGATCACTCCAGGAGGGGAACAAGGTAGCAACGACTAAACCAGGCAGGGGAATAAGTCAAGGAACAAGAGTGAGTGTGAGGCAGGAACAAGACAAGGACTAAGGCTGGATTCAGACGTGCTTTTAAATCGCACAGCCGCGCTAGCGGCATCGTGCAATTTAAAGCACCGCGCACTTCCGGGTTGGTCTGAATGCGGTGAGTGCGCACATTTCAGCCTAACCCGAACTATTGGAGTGCGGTTTTAAAAGCTGCTCGGAGCAGCTTTTCAAATCGCACTCCAACAGTTCGGGTTAGGCTGAAATGTTGCATTCAGACCAACCCAGAAGTGCGCGGTGCTTTAAATCGCACGCTGCTGCTGCCGAGGCCGTGCGATTTAAATGCACGTCTGACTGTGCCCTAAGAGCAAGACTAGGACCAAGACACATTCACACATGCAACGACAGCCAGCCCTGCACAGATTTTGACTTGGGGAGAAACTGCAAGAGCCAAAATCTGCACGAGTTTTGTTGGTGTGGAAGCCCCCTCCCCCCACGGCTTTGCCGGAGATCACCCGGAAGAGTACAGAGCTGGATTTCCCTGCTCTGTACTCTTCCAGGTGATCTCTGGTAAAGCCGCGCAGGGGGAGACTTTCACACTGGCTAAACTCTGCACAGATTTGGGCTTGCGGGAGCCAAAATTTGTGCGTCGCCGAAGGAGTGAATGTGGGTCCAAGATGGGGAACAGGCATGTGTGAGCCAAAGACAAGGAGTGTGTTGTTCCGCTCAGCTTCCTGTTCCTACCAGCATGCCGTTTATGCCTGCTGGCAGCCAACCAGGAAGCTGAGAAGTGGAGCACGGATGAGACAGATAGGAGAGGGGGCAGGGTTCAGGACAAGGCAGAGAGGAGACATGGGGCAGTGGCTGGGTTTGAGGCAGGCTGAGGTGGTGGTGCTGATGAGCCAGCACCCGGAGGGTGGGGGTTCAAGCCGTAGGCCTGACACCACCGCTGTCAGAGTGTAAAGAGTGCCTGTAGCGGAGAGGTGAAGGGTGACAGGGATCATGTCGGGGTGTGTGGAGAGACAGTGGCATAACAAAGAGGAGGGGGATTAAAGTGGTCTCATGCCCCCCCATAAGACTTTCTTGGTTGCTCCCCTGTTTTTCTTGTGGGAAAGGGACATTGCTCTGTAGAAAACTGTGGGCAAGGCACAGTCCTTTCCAGATGTGGTATCTCTGGATTTCAGGTGGGAAGGGCATCTGCACAGGAAGCTGTCATACTCTCCAAAGCACCCATATCTTTTGCACGATCCCTCAGCACAGCATCATTTTTGTCCCTCTTCTTGGAGACCTTTATTTCAGGTGACCCTAAAATGCTTGGTTTTGACATTCATTGTGCAGTAACAGGGCCAAGTCTCAATGCAGTTTAATTTAGTCATTTTCATTTCACATTTCAAGCTCACCACAAGTGAATACATCAAAAGGCTATAGCTAGAGATATACAAAAGTGGGACTGACAGAGAACCCTTTGAGAAGTGATTGTTTGTGAACATATGTAATAGCTTCTGTGGATGTGCTACCTGTGCAGATTGAATCTCGGACCTCTGGATCTAAATGCAGGGACCTTTTTTATTTCTGCCAAATAATTCAGTCTGTTGGCCTAGGGTGCACATGTCCATCCATTGAAATCAGTGGCTGAGGTCCCATTGACTTTAATGATGAAGAAATTTTACCCTTGGAGATAATAGCAGGTTCATATGCCTTTTTGCGTGGTCTGATTATTAGAGGAAGACAATGAAGTACACTGCATTAATTTGGGTAGCATAGTCTTGAAGTAGCATTGCCATGATGAG
>QEPC01012537.1:1402618-1436653 GCA_003113815.1 Sphenodon punctatus
GGAAACACCGAGCAAACACCCATGACATTTACACGGATAGACGAGACAGCGAACGGCAGGAAATCCCCACCCAGCACAGTGACGTGACAACATGGCTGACTGAGGGCAAAAGAAGCCGCATCACGCAGCTCCACTCCTGAACTTCCAGACCCTGTGCGGGCAAGGTAGGAGGGAGCAGGGATGACAGGAGACGCAAAGTAGCAGCTCCTGGCCAGCCCCATGACAGAGGCCAGACAGCTGGGCGCCACGGACCCTGTACAAACCAGAACCCGCCCACACGCAACCGTGAACACAACCAGACAGGGAAGGGCTGCCAAGAAGGGGGGGGGCAAGAAGGTGGGGGGACAATAGTATGGGGGTGGGGGGGTTGGGAAGGGGCACAGGGGAGAAAGTCAAAACCCCAAAGCAGCAGGGACCCCCAACACAAACATCCAACCCCCCTGGCATATCCCCTGCACACACAATCCCAAGGCCCCCATAAAACGACCCGGGAATGGGACACGACAGGCCAGCCAAGCCACCTAGGTGGTTGACAACAACACCACAGGGAATACCAGGGGTCTGCACAGAGAATGGGGGCCCGCACAGGATCGCAGGACACCAAGTGGCCAACGACAGATCAAGGGCAGTGCAGTCAACAGGACATGTAGGGCCACCACCACCACACAGGCTGAACCCATGATCCATTATGGAGCCCCCAGGGGAACGCCTCACACACCACAGGTTGCTACATGACAGCCCCATTGATCCCGAACACAAACCCCCCGGATCACACAAGCACACACATGGTAAAGGATGCTGCCATGGGAGGGGTAATCAGAACATCTGTGTCCCAGCACATGCGACTTGCCCTTTCCCAGTGACCTCTCAACCTTTACGGCCGTCATGTGACTGTCCCAACTCAGAAGATGAACTGGACGTGTTCACACACCAGTGAATCGTGGGAGAACATGTTGGCTACCTGGAAAGACGAGGAATGGACGGACCACTTCCGCATGAACCGCTCCCTATTGACTCAGCTCGGAGAGATCCTGAACCCACATCTCCGGAGGCGAGCTACCAACATGCAGTATCTGCTGCCACCAGGGATATGATTGGCCATGGCGGTGTGAAAACTGGCTACCCCTGATTCCTGTTGGAGCTTTGGGGAGCAGTTCAGAGTGGGGACCACGACCGTTAATAGGGCGCTCCACGACGTGTGCGACCTGATAGTGGAGCTGCTACTTGAGCGGATCATCCTGAGGTAGTGATCTGCGACTTTGAGGACATGGGCTTCCCCCATTGTATTGGAGCAATAGACAGCACCCACATCCCTATTCACACATTGGAAGGAAGAGAGGTCTGGGGCAATCCCAACGGAGGCCCCCCCACGCCAAGACAGACTATCTGAACTGGAAGCAGGTGTTCTCAATAAATCTCCAGGCCGTTGTGGATCATAGGTGCCTGTTCACTGATGTGTACACAGGCCAGTCAGGGAGGAGCCATGATGCACGCATTCTGTGGGCATCACCCTTCTAAGCCTGCATGTTCGATGGTGAGATTGCCCCCAACCTGTACCGGGTGACTGAGGGGGTATCCATAGCTCCGGTGGTGCTTGGGGACCATGCCTACTCGCTGAGCCCATGGCTCATGAGGGCCTATTCTGTGGCTCGCACACCAGAGCACAGGTTCTTCAATGTCCAGGGTGGGGCATTCCGGCGCATATCAGAGAAGAATAGGAATGCTGTCTGTAGGTGCATAGTTTCCCAGATGGCAGGCAACTAACCCTGGCATATGACTGCCCCCCACCCTTCCACGGTCTGTGTAACTGGACCTAATAAAGACAGATATGGAATGACTACATACTCCATTTGTATTCTTGGTTAGGTACTAGGGGTTCCCCAGTCGTGTGTGACCCGTGTCCCGCATAGCGGGGTCACCTACTTGCTTGCAGTCATGGCGTTAGTCAGGCTTCAGGGTTTGGTCTGTCTCTGGATGGCGGTTAGCACAGGCAGTGCAAATGTGGGAGGCCGTGGTTCCTGGAGGAGGGGTCTCGGAGGCAGCTGTGGAGGAACTGGGAGAGGTGCAGGCTGGAAGGGCGGCCCCACAGGCTGCTGTTGTGGGGCTATGTGGGGGAGGGGAACCCTGTGTATAAGGCCAGGGAAGGGGTGCTTCTGGGGAAACCGGGGTTGCCCAAAGTGCTGGGGAGGGGGGACCTACAGCTGTGGGAAGGTGCCATGGTGGTAATCGGCTGCCATCCCTCCATCCGCGCCTGGAGGGCCCATGTCACACTGGGGTTCTCTCTGCAGAAGCCCCACAGTCTCCCCCATGAGGTCAAGGGCCTTTGCGGATGTCCCCTCCAGTGTGGCACGGGCCCTCACCCTCTCGACCCTGTCGAGGCATATCTCACGGTGGCGGGTGGCAGACTGTCACCTGTCCCACAGGTGTTCGGTGCAGGACCGGTTGAGCATTGCTGCCAATATACCCCGGACCCTCTCCCCCTCCCCTCTTTGCACCTGCCTGGTGAGGGTGAGCTTCTCTGAGTGCACTTAGGCTAACCTAATGGTTTCCTCCAGCACTTTCCTCCCCAGGTCCTCTCTCCTCCTCTGGTTCTTGGCCCGCATCTCCCGATTCCTCTCAGCGCTGCCGATGGCAGCACCCCTCGCAGGACCGGGTCACTCATCTGTGGAAGACATGTTACCCCATGAGTTGTGTTGCTTGCCATTTCTGTACCCTGTACCCCTAGTGGTGCAACTGTTTTGCCACAGGGACTGCCTGCCCCCCTTCCGTGTATGTCCCTGTGTTGATCGAGACTGACAGGGTGGGGTCCCCATATTCCCATCCTATGTGTCGGACCACAGTGGTGGCCCCATATGAGCGCTCCTTCTCCAGGGGCCGTGCTGTCCCAGCACCTCATTGTGGGCATGTCTCATGGTCCCTCCTCACTTGTGACCCCACATCTGCATTCCTGTCAGGGGATGTTGATCCGTATAGCTACGTTCCCCCCCAGCCCTTCCCTGTCTTGCATGGAGGGTGTATTACTTGAGTGGCTACCTCTGTGGCCTGTCTGCTACCCCATTGCCCCGGCACTACCCGCGACCCTTCCCTTGTCCATGTTGGCCTACCATCATTGCCCTATTGATCGGGTCTCGGGGCTGCTGCCGGTACCACCTTGACCACCTCCTCCTCCACGACCTCCTCCTCGTGAATCTCCAGGCACCCTTGAGCTGTAATGGGAATAGGAGTCCATCAGTTGATCCCTGCTGGCCGGCTTTGGCTCCGGTCACTGTGCCCCCCCCCCTCGGGCCCTGGTTGTGTTCCTACCTGGATCGTATTCCTCCATGTCCTGGGAGGCATCCTGGGTGTCCGTCCACTCCACATATGCCCCCCGTCCCCATGGCCTGTCACTCTGTGGGTTTTGTGGGCGCACGTGGAGGGTGATGTTTGTGTGAGCGGTTTCCCGGGCCTCCTCCTCCCACTGTGTGATGGGGCCATCCCCTCTTGCATCCTGGCTGGCCTTGCCAGGGGAAGTGTTCTCCCCCTGCTTCGGGGTGCCAGGTGTGTGCGTGTGTTGTTTTAGCCCTCTTTCTGCCCCTGGCGAAGGCGGTGCCGTGTATGCGGGAGGCAACGATGCAGAATCCATGCAGAGGAACCGGTCCAGCTCATCACAGAACTCCATTGTACGCATGGCATGACTGGACTTGAGATTGTTGTCCTTGATATGCTTGTATCCGGACCTCAAGTCCTTTGCCTGCTGCATGCACTGGGTGACATCCCTATTGTACCCCTGCTGCTGCATCTCCTGGGTAATGGCTTCATAGACCTGTCTGGTCTTGTAGCTGCACACCAGATCGTGCTGGACCTTTTCAGCTCCCTCCCATACGTATGAAGTCCTGGATCTCCTGCCTTGACCAGGGCTCCCCCTTTTGGATATCGCGTGTGGGGGGCCGTCCAGCTTGGTGGCTTGGGGCCCGCCTGGTAGCTGTGGTGACAGTGGAGCTGGTCATCTCTTGTTGGGGGTATTGCATGGGGGTTAGCATCTGTCCCACAGCCCCCCTTTTGCTCCCATTGGGAAATCCTTCCCCTCTCCCCCCGGGGGCATGGCAGGGTTACCTGACTGTCACGAAGGCCCTCATTAGCTGTCTCCCCGGTGGTGCGTTGCTCCTGTGTATGGGTACTCTCCTGGTGTGTGTGTGTGTGTGGTGGTAATGGTTAGCTGTCAGCTACCCGACCTGTGTTTCCTCAGGATGGTTTCTGGTATTGTCGTGGGGGCCCCCCTTCCCAGGCTGCTGGAGTACCCACGCTCTTACCTCACTGTTAGTTGCGCTCCCTTCCCTGTGCCTCATGGATGTGGTGGATTGGGGGGATGTGGGCCGAACAGGCACTGTGGTATGCCCTCGGCCCTGTGATGGGACAGGTGTGCTGTGATTAACTGCCTTCCCCCCCCATGCTGTTGGGTCAGCCCCCCTCCCCTGGGGGTCCCGGGATCCCTTGGCTTACCCTGGCCCATCCCACATGTGTCACGGTGCTGGCTCCCTTAGTTTTATCGGATGCTTTCCTTCCAGACATTTTGGGAGCTGTCTCACTGCTGTCGTGTTTTGGTTCTCCTTTAAGGGCTCCTGACTGGGTGTCTGGCATCTCCCCTGGTGGGTGTGTCTGCTTGGGGGCACCTGTGTAGCCTCTCTAGCCATCTCTCTGTGGTATCGGTGGAACCATCCCTGTGGGTGTGGATGTTTTGGTTTTTACACGGACGGGTGGGTGTTGAACACCCATCTCCCACCACCTCCCCCCATTTCCACCCACGGAGCATGCTGGCTCCTTCCCGGCTGCTCCGTGGGTGTTGGTGGGTGTTGGTGGGTTGGTTGGGAACGTGCACCCACCCATTCGTGGACTTTTACATGGGCTCTCTCACACCCATCCGATGGGTGTTTATAGGTGTTCGTGGGTGGGTGGCGTCCGTGTAAAAAAGGCCTTAGATGAACCTCCAGGGGGAGGGGAGTTCCACAGCACTGGGGCAAAAAACCAAAAATGCCTCTCTTTGTGCCCTCATGGTGAAAATGCAAAATATATACCACAGTAACATATCGCTTCAAAAAGGGGAGCTATGCAAAAACGAGGGTGCTAGCTAGAAGGAAATTAAAAGGAGCAGTTACAAGGGTCAAATGCCTGCAAGAGGCATGGAGAGTTTGGAGACTATTTAAAAGCACCATAACAGAAGTCTAGAATACATACCCCAAATCAAAATGATAACAAGAGGACCAAATGAATGTAAAGGAGGTTGTTAAAGCCAATAAAATCGAAATGAGAAAAATGGGAAGGTACGTAAACTCTGGTAAGTAAAATATAAATCTATAAGGCAGGCCAAGAGGAAATTTCAGGAGCAACTTCAGTCTTTGCTGAAGAGGATGTTGGGGAGATATCCAGACCAGAGCTATTCTTTTTAGATGATAAATCTGAAGAACTGTCACAAACTGATATGGCCTTAGAAAAGGTGTTAGAGCAGATTGATAAATTAAATAGTAGTAAAAAAAAAAAAAATTTGTTTAATTTATGACTTTTCCCAAATTAAGTATCACTAAAACAACATTACCTACCATGGTCTGGGGTGGCAGTGGGGGCTGGGCATCATGGAAGCCATCATTGACTGCCATGGTCACCTGTCAGCCAGTAGTAAGTCTCCAGGGCTAGATGGTATTTCCCCAGGAATTCTGAAGGAACTGAAATATGAAATCACAGAAGAGACCATAATAAAGAATAGAATTTAGACATAGAGACAAACATGATATGATGGAACCACCAATATGTTTTTTGTAAAGGGAAGTCATGCCTCACCAATCTATTAGAATTATTTGAGTGTATCAACATGCATGCAGATAAGAGTGTTCCACTTGATATAATGTATTTGGATTTTCAGAAAGCCTTTGACAAGGTTCCTCACCAAAGACTCCTAAGAAAACTAAGTACTATAGTAATGGGATAAAACAGATGGTGCTTTCATGGATGAGTAACTGGCTGAAAGATAGGAAACAAAGGACAGGAATAAGTAGTCAGTTTTCACAATGGAGAGAAGTAAACTATTGGGTGCCCCAGGAATTTCTACTGAGACCGGTGCTATTGAGTATATTCATTAATAATCTGAAAAAGGAGGGTGAAAGTGAGGTTGCAACATTTGCAGATAATGCAAAATTATTCAAGAGAATTAAGTCTCAAGCAGATTGCGAAAAATTGCAGAAGGATCTTGCACAACTGGGTGACTGGTCAGTAAAATGTCAGGTGGAATTCAGTGTTGATATATGTAAGGTGTTACACTTATGGAAAAATGATACTAAGTCTAAACACACAGTTGGGTTCTAAATTTAGTGTTAGCACTTAGGAAAGGAATCTTGGAGTCATTGTGAATAGTTCACTGAAAACATCAGCTCAATATGCAACAACAGTAAAAAAAAAGGCAAAGAGGATGTAAACAAATATAGGGGAAGGGATAGAAAATAAAAAAGAAAATATCTTAATGCCACTATGGGTGATTTCAGACATTACGGGCACCCGAGTCACCACAGTGGATTCCCAGCAGTGGCAAACCAGCTAACCACCCCCCGTGGGCAAGAGAGGCCCCAAATAGACGTGACGGGAGCGGGACCACAGCAGGGAATTTGAGCGGCAGACCACGGCCCGGGGCAGCCCAACAGACGCTACGCCAATCCCGGGCCGAGGTCAAAGCACCCGGAAGGCGCCGGGGCAGTTTGTCCCAGCTGCTGCTGTGTGCTCTTTAAATCTCCCGCCCCGGCTTGTGTTGTTGCTCGTTGCATGGCAGCAGTGCTGCATGCTTTGTCCCCGGCTGGGAATCATGTTGTTTGATTCCGGCTGGTGATTGCCGTTCAGTCGTTATTTTTTTTTGTTTCCCATTGGGAATCGCTTTGACCACGCTTTCGGAGATGATCCGGGTCGGAACTCTGGAAGCATGGTTATTTTTGACCCCTAGTGGGGATTGACTGTGGTGAACAACTGGTGCCCCCAAAACAGATGTTTAGGGCGCTTTGGCCCTGCTGCGGGATTGACCGTGGTTCACTGTGATTGACTGTGATCAGACATGACGGGGCGGTTTTCGCCCCGGCACGGAATCACCCATTTGATTCCCTGCCGGAATCCCGCCGTCACGGCCAGCAGACATGCCAGCCGATTCTGGCGGGGAATCTGGGGGGAGGGTGGGGCTGCGCGGCGGAACGTGTGGCTGCATAGCCCTGCCCCCCATGCTCCCCCAGCCGCCTGCCCTCCGGGAGATGGGCAGGCGCAGCGGCCAATCTGGCCGCTGCGTCCGATTCCTACCCGTGGTCTGGGCCACGGCCTGGAATCAGCACCGGTAACAGATGTTACCGGCTGCCGATTCTGAGCCGTGGTTCAGCTAACCACGCTTTCAGAGATGGTCCCCGGACCATCCTTGCAAGCGTGGTTATTTTGATTCCCACCGGAGGTTCACTGTGGTGAACATCTGGCGGGATTCAAACAGACATTACAGGACCATTCCCCACCACAGGGTATTGACTGTAGTTGAGCGTGATCTCGTAACGTCTGAAAATACCCTATGTCAAAGTGCAAGAAAGGGCAACGAAAATAACCAAGGGTATGGAACAGCTTCCATACAAGGTGAGGCTAAAAATATAAGCGCTCTTCAGCTTAGAAAAGTGATGACAGAAGTTTACAAAATCATGGCTGGTGTGGGAGCAAGTAAACAGGGAGTGGTTATTTAACTGTTCTGAAAATACCAGAACTAAAGAACACCCTATGAAATTAACTGATAGGTTTAAAACAAACAAACAAACAAACGTACTTTTTCACACAACACACAGTTAACCTGTGAAACTCATTGCTGTGGGATGTTGTGAATTCCAGTAGCATAACTGGCTTCCAAAAAGGATTTTATACTTTTTACAGGATAGGCCCATAATCAGCTATTCGGGCTGCTAGGGGATGAAACTGCTGATTGCTAGGAGCTGGGAGTAAACAACAGGGAATGGATGCTTACCAGTTTGTACATTTTCTTTAAGCAATTGGTGTGCTGGTCACTATTGGAGATGGGATACTGAGCTACATAGACCATTGGCCTAATCCAGTAGGGCAGTTGTTCTTATTTGGGCCTGATGGTAAAAGTTTGCAGACTATTGCTCTGACTGACTGTCTGCCCCTGGTAGTGTAAATGTATAAGAAGTGACAAATTTCTTGTGTGCCTATCATCAGTCCTGTGGAACAGGTACAACAACTCCCATGAGTAGGCTCTTGGTTTCTGCATTCATATTTCATTTGAGCAAATGTTGTGGTGCATTTAAATTGAAAAGTCTATTTTGAATGAATTGCATGTAGTGTGTGTGCGTGTGTGTGTGTGTGTGTGTGTGTGTGGGTGTGTGTGAATGATCACAAAATCACAAAAGAGCAATGCTCAATTTTTAGATTAATTACATAAATGCTGAAAGAATGCCTGTGAAGTGGTCCAGTGCCTAGTTTGCCATTCACTCTAATTGGGGGCAATGTAACATAGTAAAGGTCAGTACAATATCCATAAGTAACCAATGTTCTGTATCTTAGGCTAACAAATGTGGTAAAAATGATTATACCAAGTATGTTTAATAGTGTACTTTCTTAAAATCAAGTAGGAATAATTTATTTTTACAATTGTTAGTTTTGTAAAACTAAGTGCAAATAACTGTACCTGTGGCATAATAATTGGACCGATTGCTACTGATTTTTTAATCGTTTCAATTTGAATAAGAACTGAGATATTTTTCAGTGTGTCAACACATTTTTAATAATGACACATTACATTTAATTTTCCTATTTAGGTTTTAAAATTTTTCCTTCTACAACCAATTTGTCAGCTCTTTCCAAAAGGAACTTTGATTGAAATATGGAATAAATTAGAAAATGGTTTCAGAATCCTGGATTAGGTGTCATTGGAGTCATAATTCTGTCAATAATAGCCAGTAAATGCATGGGTCTGCCTTTTCCCTCTTATTTTTATTTATAAATTCCATTTCATAACAGCAATAAGACACTGCAGGCCATGCATTTTGAAGGGATTACTGCACTTCTCTTGTGATTAAAGTCACTCGGCCTTTAGCCTTGTGCCTCGTAACACCACCCGAGGCGTTCAGTAATGGTCGAGAAATGCACTGCATGCTGTGACTTATTGCTTAAATATATTTACCTTGGTCACACAGAAAAATAATGGCAAAACTAAGAGAATGCACAAGAAAAAGAGACCCCCAGTTATTCCGTTCTTCTTAATTAACTCGTAGAAGATGTAATTCTGAGTTAGGTTATCAAGGGTTGTTAAAATGTACGTTGAAATGTAAAGTCGTCATTTTGCTTTCATGATTATGGTATACCACACTATATTAAGCTTCAACCTTTTTAAGTATAATTTGGTTTGTTGCATAATACAGAAATGCAGCTAAATTCTTAAAAGGGTTAAACTGTTACATTCTGCATTAAATTACCACTGTCATTCAATTCATTAGATGAGTTTATGGAGTTACAATATGTCTGTAATTTATAGCCTGCTTACTGACAAAGCTTAATGCTAACATATGCCTAATTTGCCAAGGTTATCTCAAGTTCCATTCATCTCCCCCACTAACAATATGCCTCTGATTCCATGCTTCATGGATGAGGTACATGCGGTTTCATATTTAGTGCTATCAATCACAAGTAATTGCCTCGAGCTCCCCGCCTCAGTGTTCAAAGTGATTTCTCTTCAGTGTCTGATGATTGATGAAAAGTGGATGCTTAGCCAGTGGAGGGCGTCATCCTCCATCCTTAGCCAGGAAAAAAAAAATCTGAAGGAGCTGCAAAGCCAGAGGAAATAAATACATGACTCTGACATTTCCAAACTTTTGTCTTTGGGGCACATGTTATTTGCAGCTGGAGAAATATGCTTCCAGATGAATTTCTATACAGCAAGGGTGACATCCAATGGCAAGTTAGTTCACTCCAAGTCAGTATTCAAGGAATGTGCAATGTTCATTATTCATGCCTGCTATTTAAGTTTCTCATCTTTAAGATTATGTATGCCCTTGTTGAACTGTACTGGTATCAGTACAACACTGTGTGGGACGGTGTAGTGAACCGCAGGATTGGGGCCTTGACAGGAGATCAGAAATCTCTGGAGAGTTTAGAATATCAAAGACTTTCCTTAAGAATGATCTTTATTTAGCACAACTTGTTAGTATGAACATGGGCATATAAATAGAGAGGAATGGAGGGGACATATCCCTTCTGAATTTGGAATGTAGAGAGCAGTCTTTTTTTTAGTCTTGGACCCCTGTAACTCCTGAGATGCCGCCTTGGGGTTTTTGGAGGGCTGAAATTAGGGGGGGGAGGGGGGGGGAATTGTCCCTGCCCCATTGTCCACCAGCATTAAAATTTCTTAGAAGTTAGTCAAGTAGGCAAAGCTGCTGACATTTTTTGTAGGGAGGACGGAATGAAGCTGCCCCCCCCCCACTTTGAACTAAGTGGCCCTGAAACGTGTGGGTTTTTATGGTGAATTGGTTGCTTGCTTGTCTTTTTGTAAGTAAAGTTCACTTCATATCAACCCCTTCTAATGCTATGTAGTCCATCTTCTAATATTTATTGTTTTGTTTTTATCGTTTTAAGTACTTATCTGGCTCTCATAGCCACAAAATCTGAACTGAGGAAGTACAACTCAGAGATCCAGTTCTGACATATTTCTGCACATTCTTAACTTTATTCCCACTGAAGTTAATGGAATTATTCCTGTGCTTAAATGAAGCACACGCCTGCAATTACCAACAAATACATTTAAAAAGCAAATACTTGGAGGGATTAATATTCAGATCTCCTGAGAAAATGCTAATGGAATTTGAACATAAATGCACTTTTCCAAAATGTATTTTGGGCAATTTCTTTGGAAACTGTCTTTGAGTATCTCTGGGCCAAATTCTTCTTTCCATTACACCACTTGGAAGTGACTATGCCTAAACTTCAAAGTGGCTATGCCTCCCTATGACATAGGGTGCAGCCTGGGCCCGATCCTTGTGTGCCCCATGTGGGAAATCGCTTCCGCCACTCTTTGGGTCCAGTGCGGGGAGCAGGGAAGATGGTTGCCCCCTCCCCATGGGGAAGTCAGGTGGGCAGACCGCTGTTGGACCTCCCGCCATGCTCTGAGGAGGGGTGAGGCTCCAGCAAGATGAGTGGATGCCCAGCCCTGCCCATCCACAATCCCACCCCTGGTTGTGATGCGATTGTGTGGGACTGGAGATAGCATCTCCAGCAGAACTTGCCGCACCACAGGGCAGATGGGGACCTGTCTCTTATACACATCTAGATGTGTATAAGAGACAGCTACTGCACCTTGGGCAGCCTTACCCCACTTTGGGTAAGGTTGCTACGCCCTGTGTTCTTGGCCTTTTTCTGAGGATGCAGAGCATAGCAGCCAACTGCCCTCCCCATTCTGTGGTGGGGGATAATATCTGGCAGCTGTGAGGCACATGATGCACTGCATCACATGGCAATGATGATCAAATTGGGGTAAGACTGCCCCCAAACGGCGGTAGGTGTATTGTATGGCTGTACCCTCAATGGATTTCTTACACTTAGTATATATTGATGTGACACCACTGAAGTCCCAAAGTACTATTCAGTGAAACATCACTGAAATAAATGTATTTATATTTGATGTACATGCAACTGAGAACAGTATCTGGTGCTCTAATCATATGCATTTGGTACAGTTGGATTTACTTAATGTAAGGGGTTCCAGTGAGGCTAATTCTGGTTGGGTCAGGGTGACTAGATAGATAGGGATTAAAATCAGAATACTATCTTTCAGATTTTTGTACAGGGATGTAGATTTCACTGATGGTCTTATAAAACATGAAGTAATTAAATAAAACATTGATCAAGTAACCAACATGTTGATGGTGCTTTTGCAGTTAAATTTCATGCAGTGTATTTATTATATGGTAGAGGAAGTGCAGTATTTAAAAATGAAAGCAAGATATATTTGTTTGACTAATTGTTTTAGTGCTTAATAGAAACAGAGAAGAAATCAGAACCAAAGTACAGCATTCCGGTACTCCCAAAGAATTTAATGAAGAAAACATTTATTACTATGGCCATTGGGAATATGTTTTAAATTAAAAAAATAGTCTGTTAATGGTGAATGTACATATTATGAGCTGATAGAAGGTACAGTAAGTTAGAAAATTCAGTAAATTTCTACATAAGCAGGCATTTGCTTTCATTATAAAGATGTTGACAGGATACTCTGAAACAGAAAAAGAAGTTACAGTTGAAAAATTCCTCAGTCTTTCCTCTTCCCTATAAAGACTGAACATCTACTACACATTTCTCAATTTCATTTTTCTAACTGTATTTCTGCTTTTTGATAATTTTCAGTAAGCAAAACAGTAGAGATGAATTCTTTAAATGTTTACTACAGTTTGTATTGAACATTTCAAAATGAGCTTGTATGATCCTAAAATGTGTATTGCTAACTCACTAGTGCAGATGTCATTTGGACTTGTAGTATCTTTATTTAATAATAATTGAAAATAATAAATACAGTGGGGGCAATCCAACGATCAGTGTACGCTGCTCACAGGTGCCGTACTCAGGCCAGACTACGCGCCCTCATGTGTGCACGCGGCTGTGCTGCACGCGGCACGCATGCACACCCGAGCACTCGCGTTCTGGCTTGAGTGTGGTGCCTACAGGCAGCGTATGCAGGACATTTGATTTCCCCTAGTAAGTTTTTAATTTCCAGTGACAGGTGGTTTTTGTTTTTTGGAGTTTTTAAAAAAAGTTTTTAAAACATATGCTACTCCCTAACTATTTTAGAGGATTGTTTAGGAAGTATAACCATGCGACATTCCCTCTAAAACTGTATCTGCTAGTGTCACATGAGAAATAACTAACCAGAGTATTTACAAACCTTGTTCTTTTGTTTTAAAGTATGTTTCTTAATCACTGTTCGGAAGATTTCTTTGTTAATCTTTCTTTGCATATTTTCAAAAAGGCTATAAGGCTAAGTGGTTGCACTCTGCATTACGTCTGCTGACTTCCTATTCATCGCATTTCTGACAAGTGGTGGGAGAAGGGCTGCTGTGCTATGGCTTGTGAGAATAGGCTCTTTCAGTTCTGGTTTATTACATGGCTAATTAAGCAAGGTCACTGAGCCCTTTTTAAAGTCTGTCAATAGAAACATCATTGGTACTTTAATAGATCTGTTTATTATCTTGCTTACCCTAATAATATAAAGTTGATAAATACATAATATGTGTATGGGCATATAGTACATATACAGTGTGTGTGTGTGCGTGTGCGCAGGCGTGCATGCTTGTACGTGCGCACGCCTAGGTATGAATACAAAGAAAGAACAAAGTATGTTAGAAAGTTAAATTACATGTATTCTGTGTTTTGTAAATTCTTCCCTAATGTAAAATCTAATCATTTAAGATAAATATTTTGCAGATGTTATTCTATAAAAAAATGTGTAGCGAGTGTGAATAATTAATAAATGAATGTATAAGCTATAACAATAAGGTTCATTTTACACTAACAATCTTACTTATCTATGACACATTATCTCCAGAGAGGTTAATTTCTCTATGCAAGCTAACAAGAAAGGCATGAAGATGAATAATTAAGTATGTAAACAAGTAAGTGAGTCTCAGGATTACATAACACATGAGATAGGCTTCACTGAGGAGCCAGAAGAGAGCAGAAATGGTTTATAGATAGATCTTTCAGTAGTCATTAAGTTATTTGGGTACCAATAGTATACAGTAAACTTTGGCAACTGGGATGCAAACTGACTATTTTTGACAGGTTTTTTGTTTGCATGTTCTATTACTTGTAACTACTGATAACAAAGCTTCAGATGGGCCCCTCCAAGTGTTCTGGAGCCCTGCCCACTGGGCTTATGGCATGGACATGTTTGTACCAGTTTGTGACACAACTTTGCTGCTAGACCACCTTCACTTGAACCTCTGTCACATGTCTGCCCTGGCTAAATTCTGAGCCATTGAAAGTACCCCTGAATACTGTGGCCTCTTTGGAAAACACTTCTTATGTCTTTTCTCTCCACACTAATGCGCTTAGAGTCCACTGTCCCTATGGTGCTCAGATAACTTGAAAGTGCTCATAATCTATCTTTGGAAATCCATCCCACAGGTCTTAACCCAGGAAGGGGCTTCTTACTGGAGCCCCTTCCTGGGCACCTAAACGTCCAAAGGCTTCCCCTTGGCTCAGCGAAGAATTCAGTTTTGGAGTGTGGTCAGATAAAAAACAAAACAACCGCGTGATTCTGCTCCACTTGCAGCTATGGGAAAGAAATATTTGGAACAAGGAAGGCTTGGAGATAATAACCAGTGCTTAATTTGTGCCAAAGTTCTGCCCCAGTATCTCTCTCATATCAGTCCTGTTGCTGCAGACCCCACCAGAAGCAGCAGCCTCAACCCCAGTCTCTATCTGACAAAGTTGGGGGTGATCAGAAGTGCCTAACAGTTGATTGGCAGTGACAGTGCTAGTCTATAGCTCTGCCTCCAATCAAGCTTAATCTGACCTTGAGCAAGGGCATGCAGAGTATGGTTATGAACATGGAGCTTAGACCAGTTAAGATGAAGGCTCACTTACATATGTTATATTACTGGCTTCACCTGAGTACAATGACTAATGACCACCTCCCTAGCCTTTGTTGGTGTGAGCAACTTCAACATAACATTTATACCCCTTGGAGGAGTAAATTGTTTAGGTTGTTAAAAACATCTGTTTTTTCAGTAGACTTTTTTGCAGGTATGCTCCAGGATAGGGCCAAGTCTATAATCAAATCTAGACTTCAGGACATTTTTGTTCAAAATGACTTGACTGCACTGCCCTTACTCCGTACAGCTCCTTGGTACGGTAAGATAAAATCCCAACACCAGCTGGAACCTTATTTAACCATTATAGACAACTATACTTTGCACAGAGAATCTACTCTATTAAGATTTTATCAGATGCCATCAGCTGTCTTGGAGGGCCATTTTATAGGGATTCTGATCGACCAGAGAGTCTGTTATTGCCAGTCTGGACAGATAGAGGATCTTCCTCACTATTTGTTTTGCTTTAAGGCTACTGTGGAGATCCAAAATAAATTACTAGGGGTGGGAATTCTGGTTCTCCCGAGATCTGATGTTGCCGGTATTTGGGTGTATCAGTTTAATCCGATAAATCCTATATTTACCTGTACCGGCATGATGGATTTTTAACATTGGCCACAGTACCGGATTTTTTACATTGCGGCCATTGAAGTAAATAGCCACAATGTAAAAAATCTGGTACCGCGGCCAAAGTTAAAAATCTGGTATGCCGATACCGGTAAATCCAGTACCAGGGAGATCCAATACTGGTACATCAGGTATCTGGTATTCTCTCCAGTGTCCCACCCCTATAAATTACTATACCCTCTTTTAGCAGGAAAATCATACTGGGATATGGAATTTAAAATTTCTTTTTTTGCTGGCAAACCCTCTTGACCATATTACCCTGAAGGTTGTCCATTTTGCCCATGCTTTACCTATCTGCAGACGACAACAACAGGGCAAGAGGACTAGTGGTATCTCCCTCCCCTCCCCCCCCCCGCTGAACAGATTTTTATCATTATGTGCTTGACACTGGGAATTGAGATTGAGACTGTGTAAAATTTGTTTATTATTAACAGCATTTGACTTCCTGCATATTTTGTTCTTAATGAGTGGATAATATATAACTCCTTATCTTCCCTCCCAATCCTTCCTCTCCGTCTTCCCTGTCAATTGCCATTGACGGGGTCTCCATTCTTCCTGACCTCCAAACCCGTAGCTTGGGCTTCATTTTCAACTCGCACCTTACCTTCAAACCCTACATTGTCTCCGTCGCCAAATCCTGCCGCTTCTTCCTCCACAACATGGCTAAGATCTGCCCTTTTCTGTCTGTCTCCTCTGCCAAAACTCTCATCCATGCCCTAGTCATCTCACACCTCGACTACTGTAACCTCCTCGTTACTGGCCTTCCCCGCTCTCACCTTTCTTCCCTCATCTCTGTTCAAAACTCTGTTGCCAGGATCATCCACGTAGCCCATCGCTTTGACCATGTGCAGCCTCTCCTCTCCTCTCTCCACTGGCTCCCTCTTCCTGAGAGTATTCTGCACAAGCTCCTCATCTTCACCTACAAAGGCCTTCACAACCTCGCTCCCCCCTACCTCTCTGCCCTGATCTCCCTCCAAACCCCTGTTCGAGCACTCCGCTCCTCTTCCACCCCCTCCCTCATCCTCCCATGCCTCCCCTGCTCCCCAAACCGCTTTCGTCCCTTCTCCCTCGCTGCCCTGCATGCCTGGAACTCCCTCCCAGCCCTCGTCCACCTTGCCCCCACCCTCCACACCTTCAAATCCCCCCTCAAACCCACCTCTTCCGCTCCGCCCTTCCTAACTCCTGTTAATCATCCACACCCAAGATTGTCCCCCTCCTGTTAACTGCAAACTCCCAACTTACTGTAACCAAGCCAAGAACGTGTACCTGAGTTCTTGCATCCTCATGAATGTCGCTTCCCTTGTGTCTCCCTCTGTTCCCCCTTCCCTGTCTCCCTTCCCCCTGTCTTTAGATTGTAAGCTCTTGGGTAGGGACCATGTCTATCTTATTTTTTGTAAAGCACCAGGTACATCGCTGCTGCTATATAAATAATAATAATAATAATAATAATAATAATAAATAAACAATAAATCAATGTTGTATTTTCTGTGATTGCTTGTTGAGACCTATGGTCATAACAATAAACGTTTACCTACCTACATGGGGCTTAGCAGGGCAACATCATGGATTCTTCTGAATACTCTGAAGTTAAAAAGCAGGACTTCTGGGGCAGGTTTAAGCACTTTTATTTTATTTTTTTATTAACAAATTGAACACTGGAGATAATCTCTGCCCAGGAAGGAACACTAGATATTGGGGTGAACTCGTCTTGCCACTGGAATTGGAAAGATGATGCCATTAAAAGTTAAGGGCATTTTCAGATGGACAAACTATCACAGGATTAGGAGGAAACTATCTTTGGATTGTTATCCAGTGATTACAAAGTGGTACCTGTTTACACAGACATTTCTATCCAGTGATAACTTTATTCCCAGATAGGATGTCAGCTCTTGCCATAAGACTCTGTGACGCTAATCTCAGGATAGTTGATTAGCCCGAAATAGGTCATTGGGTATTTTCAGATGTTACGAGATCACGCTCAACCACAGTGAACCACGGTCAATCCCGCGGCAAGGCCAAAGCACCCTGAGCGTCTGTTCGGTGGCCACCAGATGTTCACCACAGTCAATACCCACATGGGGTCAATTTCAACCATGCTTCCAGACCTCTGGCCAGGACCATCTCCAAAAGCATGGTCAAAGAGATTCCCAGCAGGAAACAACAAAAAAGTAACGTCTGGACAGCAATCACCGGCCGGAATTAATCAAACCGATTCCCAGCCGGGGACAAAGCATGCAGCGTCACTGCCAGGCAACCAGCAACAACACAGGCCATGGAGGGAGATTTAAAGGGCACACAGCAGCAGGAGAATGTGGCGGGATGGAGCGAGGCAGGAGGCAGAGGAGAGCGGAGGGCGAGGGAGGTGGAGGCGCAGGTGGAGGAGGAGGTGGTCATGCTGCACATGCAGGAGGTGGAGGGAAAGCAGCAGCAACAGTCAGGACAGGCCGCCCCGGGGACATCGACCAGACCGAGGGAGGAGGCACCCCGGAAACGGGTAAGGGGAATGAAGGGGAGCGGACCCGGCAGCACAGGGGCATCAAGGGGTGGTGGTGGAGCGTCCGGGTGGCTGGGTGGCAGGTGGGGGGGAAGGGGCAGGGACGTGGGACCGGGGCAGACCAGCAGCCAAACACTCCCCCCTTGTGTCCTGCAAACACGCAAACGGGCCCAGGAGCCCGAGCCCCCAGAGGACACGGGCCCTGCCCAGGTGGAGGAGGAAGAGGAGGAGGAGGAACCAGAGGGGAGAAAGGGGAGAAGACCCTGCCGCTGAGGGGGGCAGTGGGGGCTCCAGGAGACCCGGGACTGCATCCGCATCTGGGGGACCCTGGAGCATCAGCTGGAGCTTGTGCTCAATCAGAGAAATGAACATGTGTTCCGGGAGATAGTGCGGGAAATGGAGGCAGTGGGGCATCACCGGACCATTGTACAGTGCTGCTCCAAGGCCAAAGAGCTGAAGAGGGGGTACAAGGCAATATGGGCCAACAACCAGCAGTCCAGACACGGAGCCTGGACTGCCCCCTTCTATGGTGCCCTGGACCGCATACTCCATATGAAGGGATCAATTGTCACCCCACGCCTCGAGATGCTTGTAGCAGGAGGGGGCAGCATACAAATGCAATAATAACATAACATAAAACATAACATAACATAATGAACAGTCCCCACTGGGACAAATAATAAGAATTCTCCCATCTGGGATTCAGCTCAGTCTCTCTTGGCTTGTTAACAGTCCTTCAGTGGGGAGGCTTTTTCTAAGTCCTTTTCCCAACTGTGCTAAGAGGCTTGATCTCCTGGTCTCCTTGTCTGTGTGCCTGTTGTAAGGAGTCTTAACTCCAGACTAGTTTAGTTTAGTTTATTGCGAAACGAATGTGGTCATTGCAAGAAGTACACGAAATCCATAGACACCGGCAACCCTGTCAAAATAAACCCGATCCAAAACCACCATAAACGCCAGCAGGAAAATATACAAATAAGAGCTACAATAAACTTATAATAAAATACAAAATAATAATAGGCAAGGTAAAAAATATGCATAATCATCAATAAAACATCAGAATAGAATCCCCAAACTCCAGACTAATTCCAGCTCTACTTCCCTGAGCTTCCAGGACAGCAGCTCAGCACCTTTCCTGTTTGCTGTCGCTGTCTGTGTGTCTGTCTCTCTGCAGTAGCCACCATTGACTTCCTGTTTCCTTTTTATGCAGGTGCTACACCTTAATTGAGACCAGTATCTTGGCTCTTAAAGGGGTCAGTCCCCTGCTATACTGCCTCTCTCAAGGCCCTTAGAGGAGAGGTCAGTCTTGGAGTGTCCCTGTGACTCTGTCACACTGGCCATTTTTAAATGGACACAGATGAGGGGCGGGTCCGTGGGGGATGGATGGCATAACCACCCACCGTCCACCCACCTTAGGTGAGTGGGAAGAGATTCAAATGAATGCCAGCCAGGGAGGTCATGGGAGGTCACAACACCCACACACATGGGGTGTGGTTATGCCATCCATCCCCCCCCCCCACTTCTCTATTGAAATAAATGGGAAAAAACCGGTACCGGTAAACCGGTTTTACTGATAAAACCGATTTTTTTGAAACTGGTAACCGGTAAAACCAATACCCGTTTTTTTCAGTTTGGTCCCACCCCTAAAGCAGGACCTCTGGTCCAACCCCCGGATCCCCAGTACCTGCTATCCCATGTGTTCTGTCTCTGCCGCTCCTGTGACATTGTCCATGCCTCTGTTACTTGGTTGCGTTGCTCCCATCTGCAACACTGTAACTCAGGCTTCATGTAATTCCAAATGGCGAGTGGTCACTGCCATTTTGGGTGCGCTTCTTCAGCTGCCATGTTGCTGCTTCACAGCCACATGCCTATAGTCAGTATGGGCAAGGCTCCTTATCTAGCCTAGCCTGAGCGCCTCCTTTGGGCAAGCTTCCTATATGGTGCTGTTGCTCACTGCTCTTTACTTTACTTCCTGGGTGTAATCCTCCGCTTAGACCATAAGTATGGCACCACCCTGTAGCGGGACCCAGTCCCCTTCATTCCACTGGCATGGTGGCCATTGTTGGCACTGCCCACATTCTCCACCAGTTGTGATAGCACGAGGCCTGGTTGTGCTAAGTGTTGTGAGGATCCACACCTCTGACTCAGTCACCACACAGGGAATTCGTTGGAACAGTTCTTTATTCATGTATAGCATAGTTCACACAGTCTCTTACATAAGCAACTCCATATCTACTCTAGCTATGCCAGGTATGAAACCCCTCCAGCCCCCTTGGCCCTAGCTAGCCCCAGCCTAGCTAATCACAGTCGTTTGGCAGGCAATTCACAGAGTTTGTTGGCTTGTTGCATCCAGGACATCCAGCTTCAGGAGCTCCTCTCAGTAGCCTCCATGCAAAGATGTGCTCACTTTGGTAGCCAGGAACCAACTGCCTCCTTCTGTCTTAGGCTGCCTGTTATATAGTCTCAGAGTGGGTGTGGTCTAGCTCCTCTCCTTGCAGCCTTAAAGGGCCCACAGGGCTCTGCCCTATTACATTGATACACCTGTGTTGTGCTTCATGATGGGTCAGATGCAGCGATGATCTTAGATTGACTGGCCCTTACCCTCCGTTATGCTACCTATGGGTGCTCAGGGATATGCGTATGGGTTCTGAACCCATCCAGGAGGGGGTGGGGGCAGGGGGGAACCTGGTTTCCCCTGCCTCCAGGCTGTGCGGGTGGAAGGGGTGCCAGAGCTCACCTCCCCCAACACCCTGCGCAGCTACTAATTTTTTTTTTTTTTTTNCCTTGTGTCCTGCAAACACGCAAACGGGCCCAGGAGCCCGAGCCCCCAGAGGACACGGGCCCTGCCCAGGTGGAGGAGGAAGAGGAGGAGGAGGAACCAGAGGGGAGAAAGGGGAGAAGACCCTGCCGCTGAGGGGGGCAGTGGGGGCTCCAGGAGACCCGGGACTGCATCCGCATCTGGGGGACCCTGGAGCATCAGCTGGAGCTTGTGCTCAATCAGAGAAATGAACATGTGTTCCGGGAGATAGTGCGGGAAATGGAGGCAGTGGGGCATCACCGGACCATCGTACAGTGCTGCTCCAAGGCCAAAGAGCTGAAGAGGGGGTACAAGGCAATATGGGCCAACAACCAGCAGTCCAGACACGGAGCCTGGACTGCCCCCTTCTATGGTGCCCTGGACCGCATACTCCATATGAAGGGATCAATTGTCACCCCACGCCTCGAGATGCTTGTAGCAGGAGGGGGAAGCATACAAATGCAATAATAACATAACATAAAACATAACATAACATAATGAACAGTCCCCACTGGGACAAATAATAAGAATTCTCCCATCTGGGATTCAGCTCAGTCTCTCTTGGCTTGTTAACAGTCCTTCAGTGGGGAGGCTTTTTCTAAGTCCTTTTCCCAACTGTGCTAAGAGGCTTGATCTCCTGGTCTCCTTGTCTGTGTGCCTGTTGTAAGGAGTCTTAACTCCAGACTAGTTTAGTTTAGTTTATTGCGAAACGAATGTGGTCATTGCAAGAAGTACACGAAATCCATAGACACCGGCAACCCTGTCAAAATAAACCCGATCCAAAACCACCATAAACGCCAGCAGGAAAATATACAAATAAGAGCTACAATAAACTTATAATAAAATACAAAATAATAATAGGCAAGGTAAAAAATATGCATAATCATCAATAAAACATCAGAATAGAATCCCCAAACTCCAGACTAATTCCAGCTCTACTTCCCTGAGCTTCCAGGACAGCAGCTCAGCACCTTTCCTGTTTGCTGTCGCTGTCTGTGTGTCTGTCTCTCTGCAGTAGCCACCATTGACTTCCTGTTTCCTTTTTATGCAGGTGCTACACCTTAATTGAGACCAGTATCTTGGCTCTTAAAGGGGTCAGTCCCCTGCTATACTGCCTCTCTCAAGGCCCTTAGAGGAGAGGTCAGTCTTGGAGTGTCCCTGTGACTCTGTCACACTGGCCATTTTTAAATGGACACAGATGAGGGGCGGGTCCGTGGGGGATGGATGGCATAACCACCCACCGTCCACCCACCTTAGGTGAGTGGGAAGAGATTCAAATGAATGCCAGCCAGGGAGGTCATGGGAGGTCACAACACCCACACACATGGGGTGTGGTTATGCCATCCATCCCCCCCCCCCACTTCTCTATTGAAATAAATGGGAAAAAACCGGTACCGGTAAACCGGTTTTACTGATAAAACCGATTTTTTTGAAACTGGTAACCGGTAAAACCAATACCCGTTTTTTTCAGTTTGGTCCCACCCCTAAAGCAGGACCTCTGGTCCAACCCCCGGATCCCCAGTACCTGCTATCCCATGTGTTCTGTCTCTGCCGCTCCTGTGACATTGTCCATGCCTCTGTTACTTGGTTGCGTTGCTCCCATCTGCAACACTGTAACTCAGGCTTCATGTAATTCCAAATGGCGAGTGGTCACTGCCATTTTGGGTGCGCTTCTTCAGCTGCCATGTTGCTGCTTCACAGCCACATGCCTATAGTCAGTATGGGCAAGGCTCCTTATCTAGCCTAGCCTGAGCGCCTCCTTTGGGCAAGCTTCCTATATGGTGCTGTTGCTCACTGCTCTTTACTTTACTTCCTGGGTGTAATCCTCCGCTTAGACCATAAGTATGGCACCACCCTGTAGCGGGACCCAGTCCCCTTCATTCCACTGGCATGGTGGCCATTGTTGGCACTGCCCACATTCTCCACCAGTTGTGATAGCACGAGGCCTGGTTGTGCTAAGTGTTGTGAGGATCCACACCTCTGACTCAGTCACCACACAGGGAATTCGTTGGAACAGTTCTTTATTCATGTATAGCATAGTTCACACAGTCTCTTACATAAGCAACTCCATATCTACTCTAGCTATGCCAGGTATGAAACCCCTCCAGCCCCCTTGGCCCTAGCTAGCCCCAGCCTAGCTAATCACAGTCGTTTGGCAGGCAATTCACAGAGTTTGTTGGCTTGTTGCATCCAGGACATCCAGCTTCAGGAGCTCCTCTCAGTAGCCTCCATGCAAAGATGTGCTCACTTTGGTAGCCAGGAACCAACTGCCTCCTTCTGTCTTAGGCTGCCTGTTATATAGTCTCAGAGTGGGTGTGGTCTAGCTCCTCTCCTTGCAGCCTTAAAGGGCCCACAGGGCTCTGCCCTATTACATTGATACACCTGTGTTGTGCTTCATGATGGGTCAGATGCAGCGATGATCTTAGATTGACTGGCCCTTACCCTCCGTTATGCTACCTATGGGTGCTCAGGGATATGCGTATGGGTTCTGAACCCATCCAGGAGGGGGTGGGGGCAGGGGGGAACCTGGTTTCCCCTGCCTCCAGGCTGTGCGGGTGGAAGGGGTGCCAGAGCTCACCTCCCCCAACACCCTGCGCAGCTACTAATTTTTTTTTTTTTTTTAAAAAACCCACCCCAGGGACCCCCCCTACCCGCTGTAGTGGGTCCAGCTCCAGTGGTGCTGCTGAGTGCTTCAGACCTCTACTAGGCCTTCTGGGTCAGGTGACCGTGTCAGGTGACTCAGAAAGCCTAGTAGAGGCCTGAAGCACTCCGTTGTTGCTGCCGGCCCCGTTGCCACCACCGGACCCGGGGCCGGAGCCTGACCTACCTGGTGGTGCCGGGGCTCTCGGGCCGGGTCCGCTGGCCGCAGTGGGGCCAGCTCCGGCGGTGACAGTGGAGCGCTTCAGGCCTCTACTAAGCCTTCTGGGTCACCTGACCTGGTCACCTGAAGTTCCCCGGAAGGCCTAGTGAAGCGCTGAAGCCAGCGCTGAAGTCGCCCTGCGCCGTGCTGCTGCTGCCGCCACCTGCAATGCAGGTAAGAGGTGATCGGGGGGCTTAACCCAGAGTGCCAGTGCCTGATATTGTCAGGTCGGCTCCTGGAGGAGAGCTGCCTCCGTCAACAATAGTCCTGGCTGCCGTTGGTGCAGCAGTGGCCCAGAGCCCGCAGGTCCGGCGGTCCAGTTAAAAAAAAAATTCCAGGCTGGGCACTGGCAGGGTGGGTGTCCCCTCCTTCCACCTGCGCAGCCTGGGAGGGGGAGGGAAAGTGGTTTGGTTTTTGGTGGGTTTTTTTTACATTGTGGCCATTGATTTCAATGGCTGCAATGTAAAAAAAATCCGGTGTCGGAACCGGCACCAGTACGGGGAATTATTTGATCTATCCAATATCTCCAATACTGCCAAATACCAGAAGTTTCAGATATCGGGAGATCCGAACTTCCCACCCCTACCTGCTATAAGTGTGGCCACATTGGACATTTGCAGAGAGAATGCCATCAGCATTGGCCAAGACAATTGAAAAGAACATTTCTGGAGTGCCAGAGAGAGACTTTATATGGGTCATGGAACAAGAATATTGAGTGCTGGAACTGCAGGGTTTATGGACATAGCAAAAGGAGGTGTCATTTTGGGCCAAACTCTTGCTATGGGCAGACGCATAGCCCAGAAGAGGGCATGTTAGTAATTACTGCCCTTGCAAAAGGTTCTGGGCTTGCAGGAGACTTGGACATGTGAAGAGAACATGTCCTGGCAGAGCCCAAAACAGGCAGAGGAATAGGTAGGCAATGAATGTATCCCAGAGAAATGGACAAACTAGAGATCAGACTACCTAAATCTGGATCCAGAGTCAGACTATAGACAGGCTGTGTATTGGGGGTTGGGGGGAGGCATGGAGACATATGAGGAGACAATGTTGAATAGAGAAAGCCGTCCAGAACCAGATAACGCATTACAGAGATCTAACGTAACCCTGATGAGGGATATGGAAGTGCTGCAGAAGGAAACATCCTTCTTAAGAAGGGTTCAGGACTTATAGGGGAACCCGTAGGAAACCTAAAAGGAGATGGGGAGACAAAAAAGGGATAAATGAGTAAGAAATCAGGAATGGGGAAGATCTCTGGGATTTCATGGGCCTATAATTTTCTCTGAGAACTGTGGTGATCCTGAAGAAATGGAATGGCTAGGGGGTCTACCCAGAGGATTGAGCAATGGTTGATTCTCAACAGTGGACCCCAGATATAGATAGACAGTTCATAGAAGAGACACAGCAAGACTGGGGTTTTGTTTTGACTGAGACAGTGTGGGAAGACATAGCAAAAAAGGATGAGATGAGCTAACAGCAAATATGACTATCTGAATAGAAAGGGTCAGTTCTCCGTCTTCCTGCAAGTCATCATGTCCCCCACTTTCTGGAAGTCTTTACTGGAATGTTTGGAAGGAGCCACAATGTGAAGTTCCTCCATACCTTGCCATTCTTCGCCAGGATGTACATGGGGGAAATTGCCCAAAATATATTCTGGATTATTGAGGGCATGGCCATGTGTCCCATTATTATTGGAGATCCAGCCTATCTGATCACACTGTGGCTAATGAAGGTGTACCCCGTGCCACGAACACCTGCCCAGGTGTTCTTTAATGCCAAGCTGCTCTGGCTGCTGTGTTGCTGAATGTGCCTTCAAGTTTCTGAAACTGCCATGCTGCTTCCTATGGAATAGGAATTAATTTGATTTGGATAAGGCCCTCATGCTTGTGATAGCAGCATGGGGTGATTTCAGAAGTGACGTGGTGAATGTCCACCACAGTCAACCTCAGTCAAACGCAGGGGGTGGTGAAAGCGCCGTGCATGTCTGTTTGCTCGCATCCAGATGTTCACCACAGTCAAACGCGGCCCGGGGTGAAGCTAACCATGCTTCGTGAGGTCGGGGCAGGGGGAGGTCCAGAAGTGTGGTGAATGGTCACCACGGCAGGGGTGAATGAAAAGTAACTTCTGAACGGAAACCTGCAGCTGCGGTGGAAGGAATTGACCCCAGCCGCGGTGCATTCTGGGGCTCGAACCGCGGTCCATGTCTCCACTGCATGTCTGTTGTGTTCCCCCGGCCCATGTTCTCTCTGATTGCCCCCAGGCGGTGGTCACGATCCTGTCACTTCTTTTGGGACCACACGTGTCACCACAGCCCGCGGTGAATCCGTTCACACCGGGGTGGGATTCACTGTGGTGAATTGGAACATGTCACTTCTGAAATCACCCATGTACTCTGCACAATATCTGTGAAACCGGGAACGGGGGGTAGGGATGCCCTGAACTATCCTCTCCCATCTTGTTTGGATGATCCACTGCCCCTGTTCTGATGGGGCTGCCTGTGGTGGCACAGAGAGGTGTGTATCACACCAGAACTGGGACGATTTTGCTCGTCACATTGTCTGCATTCAGGGAGGACAGTGAGTAGCCAACTCTGTGTTCCTGTGGACAGATAGCCTGATATTAATAAATCTGAATCCTGGTTTTATTCCTGAATGATAAAACCTCATTTTCCAGGTTTTATTTAGTCTGGATTAAAATAATAATAGAATAGTGCTCATGTAGACTCTTACGCTGGAATGATGCCACCCCCTGCCATAGACAATTGCAGGTAGAGTTTACATCCCCTTTACCCAACGTCTCTATGTTATTCCTCAGTCTCTGGTGGCAAAATGTCACGGCAGGGATTTACAACAGAGAAGGCTGTGACAAAATGGTACCCATGCTGCCTCCTAATCCACTCTGGTCCTGCAGCAGAGGGAATCCATTACAACGCATCTGCTCCAGGGACCCATGCCAGCAAGTGACATTGGCACAGCAAGGACATTGGGAGGTGATATAAGCATCTACACTGCCATTCCAGAATAGTGCTTTATTCTGGAAGATTAATCATTATGTAGAGTTATTCCAGATTGACAATCCCAGGATGTCATTCAGGAATTGTGTTTGTGTAGCAGCCACTTTTACCCCTCCATCCTCATGGAGAAGACAATAGCTGCTGAGAATGACTCCATGAAATTGACACTGAGAGACACGGGACAGCCTTGCAGTACCCTGTTAGCTGCAGATGCTAGCTGTATTGTTAGCGTGGCAGCGGCAGTACATGAGAGAAAATTCAAAGCCAGAGGAACGTGTGATAAGAGATAAGGTACGATTGTTCTATCCAACAAGAAATTTAAAATGCGAGAGAAGACACTCTTGTGAATGCACCTGTTAACAACCGCTAAGAATGATGGGATCGTTAGCCGCTCATAGGGATAATGCACGGCAAGATTTAATGTAGGGGAGAGAAGTTGGCAGCCCATGTGAAGGACGATAAAGCTTGATAAAGCGCAACAGTGCTCTCCCGCAGGTAATTAAAGAATCGTGAGAAAGGCTCGTGTGATGTGAATGCAGCCCTAGAACTCTGTCTGATACAAAATTCATCAGAAGAAAACAAAATTCATCAGAAGAAAAGGTTTCAGTACGGCAGAGTTGTTGCTGGTCTGGAGGATTTGGAAAAGCCTAAAGTAGAACAGACACCCAGATTACATGGAGAACATGAGCATTCTATTTCTGAGTCATCCCTGCTCACTGTGGGACTAAATTTAGTCACTGACACTGCACCAATGCAGAATAGTAATTTGCCCTTAAGGGGAAGATAACACAATGGAACATAAGTGTGACATAGGGCATGACGCACAGTAGGGTGTTTTTAAACGAGATGCTATCATGCATGGCCATTGGCCACCCATCAACCACTCATCCGAACACCCATGTGAAGGTGGTGCAGCAGGATGCATGCTCCCGTGGCCCAAGCAGCACCCACTCGTGGCCATTCACAGAGCACTGCCAAAAAATCCAGAATACACCATGCAGGGGAAGCAAAAAAAAAGTACGTGGGGACAGGTGCCCACGCATCCCCTGTTTGTATGAACCGGGGGAGCCCACCCAAGCCAGCAGACAAGTCCGTGACTGGATGGTTGCCTCCCCAGTCCTTCCCATGGCCCTGCCAGAAGCTCTCTGGGGAGCTCTTGAAGGACATGCTTGCGAGATACACCACCATGCAGGCTCAAAGCACAACAAGCCCCCTTCATGACTCATAAGAGAAGAATCAGCACCATGGAGGACAGCTGCTTGGACAGCCGCTTCCTGTGTGTCTCATCCAGTATGCAACTCCATTGTTGCCCGTCCCGGGCTACAGTGGCTCCCCCAGTGGCTCCCCCAGTCATGGGCAGGAAGGGGTTACTGGCTGCTGCGGCTTCGTGTTTCCACAATCCGCAGCTGTGTATCATGGCAGAGGGCAAGTGGTTGGGTGAGGCTTGGGGTGGGGGGTGTTGCTGGATGTGGAGGAGGGGGAACAGCTGCCCATTTGAGTTGTTTGCAGGGCCAGTCCATGGTAGCGGGAGTGCATGGAGGCTGCCTGCATGGCCATGGTGGCTACCCTGGGAGCCGGCCATTAGAATCCCTCCCCACCTCACTCCATGTGCGTGGCTGCTCCACAGCTGTGCTACTTAGCAGCCATGGACCCACCCACCCCTTAAACCTTGCTTGTTTAAAAACACCCAGGTGTTTGGGACTTGTCAGAGATCTGTGTCGTCAGCTGAACTGAAGGCACCATAGAACTCACAGGACTTTTTTGTTTAGATTTATGCTGTCTTTGCAGTCACATAGATGTGTGCTTAGAAAATGTTTCATATTAGAGCAGAACAAGCAATGAGGAGGATTCTGGTGGGAGGGAGAGAGTGGTGGCTCACAGATCTGGTGAAGATGAGACTTGGGAAAGAGACACATTATTTTCTTGCATGGTCATCTAAAAGTTTCCATTAAATATTGTTTGTGCAGCATTGGTGGTTCAATAGCAAACTTCTTGCCTCACACATGGGATGTGTGGGTTTAATGATTCCCAGCCAACCACACTGGCTCTCATTATCATCTATTTTATTTATATTTATTTATTTATATTAAAATGTATATGCTGACCCCTCCTGCCTCAGGCATCTCGGGGCGGCTCACAGCATATTAAAAATATTTTAAAACATTAAAATAAACAATAATGATTCAATTAAAAAAATATATAAAACCCATCCCCCCCAACCCTAACCCAACCCACCCAACCCATCTCCCTCAGGAAAGGCCTGGCGGAACAGCCAGCTCTTACATTGTCTGCGGAAAGAGGGGAGGCCGGCAGTCAAGCAGATCTCCAACGGGAGGGAGTTTCACAGCTGCGGCGCAGCCACAGAGAATGCCACCCTCATAGTGGACACCCGGCAAACCCAGGGAACCTCAAGGAGGGTGCCCCCAGCCGACCGCACGGGCCACTTCAGGACCCAGAGGGTGAGGCAGTCCTGCAGATAGGCAGGGCCAAAGCTGTTTAGGGCTTTAAAGGTCAACACCTTAAATTGGGCCCGGAAGCCTACCGGCAGCCAGTGCAGAAAGCAAAGCACCGGTGTGATATGCTCACTTCAGTCCGTCCCCGTCAAGAGATGGGCAGCCGCATTCTGCACCAGCTGCAGCTTCCGAACCAGTACCAAGGGTAGCTCCACGTAGAGCATGTTGCAGTAATGCAGTCTCAAGGTAATAAAAGCATGGATGACTGTGGCCAGATCTGAGTCTGAGACATACGGCCTAAGCCGACATCCCAGGTGTAACTGGCGAAATGCTCCTTTCACCACAGCTGCCACCTGGGCATCCAGGTGGAGCTGTGGGTCCAGGAGCACCCCCAGACTCCGGACCTGAGAAACTAGGGGAGGATGGACCCCATCAATCATGGGGGCCACCACTCCCTCGGCCCTCCCCACAACTATCACCTCCATCTTGTCAGGATTAAGCCTCAGGCGGCTCGCCCTCATCCAATCCCCCACAGAGGACAAACACCCGGTAAACACCGAGACTGCTGGGCCTGAGTCAGAGGAAAATGAGAGCTATAGCTGGCTGTCATCAGCATATTGATGACATCTCACTCCATACTCCCTAACAACCTCTCCCAGAGGTTGCATGCACACATTGAACAAGAGAGGGGATAAGGTGGAACCCTGCAGTACCCCACATGTGAGGCCCCAGGGGGAAGATAAAAACTCCCCCAGCACCACATGCTGCGTTCTCCTGGCCAGGAGAAAGCGGAACCATTCAAGAACAGTTCCGCTAATCCCTGCCCAGTCCCGCAGCCGAGTCACCAACAACTCATGATCAATGGTATCAAATGCAGCCGAGAAATCTAATAGGATCAGCAGGGCCAAATGACCCCGATCCAACTCACGGGAGAGGTCATCAGCCAAGGCCACAAGCCCAGTCTCCATGCCATAACCCGGACGAAAGTTCAACTGAGAGGGATCGAGAAAGTTAACCCGGTCCAAATGCCCCTGAAGTTGCTGAGCCACCACCCATTCAGCAACCTTCCCTAAAAAGGGAAGGTTAGAGACTGGCCGATAACTGGCAAGGGCGTCAATGTCCAAAGTGTTGGTATATGCAACATCCATAAGTTAATGCCTGCTGTATTAAGAACAGTAATTGACTATAGAGCCACCAGGTGGTGCTGCTATGCTTATATGTACATGGAAGGGAGATGGGGTGTTTCAGTTGAATTCCTTTGTGTAACCACTCCTTCTTCCCTTCTCTCTCATTGTCTCAGTCTCCGTTTTGTCTTACTACTAGTTAGATGCAACTAAGGATCTGTGCCTGAGAAAGCTTAAGTAAAGTTCTGTTTTTAAGCCTTCAGCTGCATTTGTCCTTACTGATTGAGAATCAGTTATTACTCTGCAACACAAAGATGGTTTCTTGAGAAGGGGCTGCACCACTTCCTTGAGACAGCCCAGCACTCTGCCCTTCCCAAGGGAGGCATTGACTATCCCCACCAGCAACGACCCCAATGTCTCCCGGCTAGCCTTAACCAGCCAGGATGGGCATGGATCTAGTTCACAATAGGTGACTCGAACAGTCCCAAGAGCATCCCCCGTATCTGAGGGCGACACCATCTGAAACTCATTCCATAAAACAGGACAAGAAAGGGCTTCTACTACCTCTGACCCGTACCCTGCTGAAAAAGTCACATCAAAACTGTGGTGAATTTGAGCAATTTTATCCACCAAAATGTCCACAAACAAATCACAGCAAACATTTGATAGTTCTATGTCCAGGCGAAGGGAGGCCGGACTGACCAGTCCCCTCACCACCCGGAACAGCTGAGCTGGGCGGGACTTAGTGGATGCAATGAGGGCAGCAAAGAACACCTTCTTTACTGTCTGCACCACAACGGCATAGGTGCATAATCAGACTCTATGCCACAACTCATCAACTTCAGTACGCAAAGCTCTATGCCCTTCTTGCTTCATCCTCCGTAGCTCCCCGGTATACCACGGGCAGCTGCGTTGTCGGCAATTCGGGAGTGGATGCCTGGGAGTCACACAGTCGATCTCGGTTAGCACGATATTCCACCTGGACACGAGGTCATCGAGTGAGTGGCCATCAAGGTCAGAGGAAACATCCCCTAGAGCTATCTGGATCCTTTTGGTTCCATAAGCCTTTGGAGGTGAACCAACCTAACTGGTTCCACACCCTCCCAGGGGCCGACATGTGCCAGGATATCTGCCCGGAGGAGATAAAGATCCATCCACGACAAGGGCACTGTTGATACCTCCCCCACCAACGGATCCCCCGCCTCACGGCTTGTGCAAAATATCATGTCCAGGGTATGTCCTCCAACATGTGTGCGACACACTACTCTCTGAGACAGGCCCATGGTTGCCATGGCGACCATGAACTCATGCTCCACCCCTCCAAGACTGGCGTCGGCATGGATATTGAGGTCCCCCAGAACTATCGTCCTGGGGGACCGCAAGATCACCTCCAACACCAGCTCAGTCAGTGTGTGCAGGGAGGCTGCTGTACAGGTGGGAGGTTGCTTTTTCTGTTTATAACTGAATTTTTTGTGAACAAATGCTGTCTTTGGAGAAGAGGAAGGATGGAAGACTGGCTATGATTTGGCAATAGGAATCTGGCAAACATTTGCTTACAATTCAGAATATGTTGGCTTAAGTCATGCTTGTACATCCTAATTGTGCCTAGTTCCCATAAACATTAGACTGATCCAATTTTACTTATTTCTTATGCTTTTTGGTAGCTAATATTACATTTTCAAACATGTGTAGTTTACTCTGGAAACAATGAAATATCATATTGCTTGATGCATCATAGAGGAAAGTCTACCCTCTTGATAGATCCCTGTCACAAAGAGAATTAAATGAAAGATTCCACTAAGGCCTTCCTATGTAGAACTAGATCAGCACATCATCTATTTTGGTGAGTATGTGATTAGAGGAGATTTAACTTTGCCTCTGTGGAAGCTGCCAACAGGGCAGGTTTCAAATTTTCTAAAGCTTCCTAATCCTGTATATCTGATAACCTCTTTATACTACTCCCTCTCCTTGACTGCTTTCATTCCACCTCCTTGTTATGAAAAGATAATATTCATCCAGTCATGAAATAAAAACAATGTGACCAATCACTGCTAACTAGCACAGCCTGAAATTAGAATATTGCCCACCAAATGAACTCACTAAAATATTTAACGATTAAAAAGAAAACTCATGTAAAAGTATTAGTTTCTTTCCAATAATGAATAAATGTGAAGAAAATATTGCTCTGAATGTGAATGCAGCTATTTGCCCAGTGGGAAAGCAAACTAATTTACCTGAGTAATTTAACCAATTTTACTTATTTACCTCTCCTACACAGGAAACTCATTAAATTCTTGTTTCACTAGGTTCTTCTAGTAACTTTACATGAAAAGACCCCTTGTGTAGTTTGCAAGTGAGGGCAGAAAACTCTATATGATAATTTGGAAGAATCTTCGAAAACACGATGGGTGTTTTTACATGAGACACCCGTACGCATGGACACTCATCGTCCATGTGGGGGATGTCTTGTTTGAATACGGTGCATGGGGGTGCACACTCTGGTGACTCATGCACTGCCCACCCTGTCCATGCATGGGGCACTCTGGGAAAATCTAGAGTGCATGAACGGGGTGGGAGGTGTGTGGATGGGGTGGCCATGCGTGCGGCCGCTAGTGTGAAACGCCTCCCTCAAGCATGGCACCCATGCACTTCCTCCACTCAATAACCATGGACCACCACCCCTGTACGCCAGTCTCATGTAAAAACACCCTACATTTGAATGAGGGTAAGCTTTAACTGCATAGCTATTTTGTATAGCAACATCTTCTCCCATTCTTTGCAGGTGACCTTGACCTATTTCCCCCCCCCCCTTTTTTTTTGGCCAAAGCTGAAGGAGAATGCTTACCCCTTTTGTTGCATTAGTGCTGGCATTCTGCAGGACTGCTTGTGACTTTATTTGTTCAGCTCTGGGTGATCAGGGAGGATGGACTCAGCTATTCTCTGAGGATTTTCAGCCCAGTAATGTGTACATTTGCTAGCTGTTTGTATTTGTTGTGTTTATATTCTGGGCTCTCATCCAATAGATTTTATTAATATTTTTTCTTGGCTGCCTTTTGCTTTTTCAGACCCCTGTGCTTTTTCATTGACTCTCACAAGCTCTATTCCCTCTCTTCCAGTTGCTACATTCTTTGCTGCTTAAGTTGATATGTATGTTCATGACATCACTTAAGAACACCACTCCTTTATGACTGCAACCAGTCATAAAGGGAAATATCAGTATTAGCATAACATGACTCCTGTTTAATAAATTTACAGGACATTTGTTGTAAAACCTAAGTAAAAAGCATGAGTTGAATACTTAAATATACTGGTTCCCAAAGACATTTGTATCTAATTTAAAGGAATAGTTCATCAGTTTAGTTACAATACATTCTATCACCCAATTTTTCTGTATGATATAGGATCACAGGTTTTGAAGGTACCTCAAGGGTCATCTAGTCCAAAGTCCTGCTCCAAGGAAGGGTAACCGACTCCACCTACAGCATCACTGAAAGATAATTGTCTAGCTTGTTTCGGAAAACATCCAGTCATGGAGATTCTACAACCGCCCCAGGCAACCTATTCCATTACCCAACTGCTCTCTCAGTTAGGCGGCTTTCCCTAATATTTAACTAAAATCTACGTGGATTTAATTTAAGCCCATTTCCCTCTTGACCTATTCTCTGTGTGGCAGTGGAGAACAACTATTTTCTACCTTGTTTTGCTGGCAGCCCTTTTGATATTTGAAAATTGATATTATTTATTTATAGTCTAATTGATGATTAATACTGTTTTATGATGTCTGGGGTATAGTTGGGCATGGATACATGTATTTTATATATTTTATTGATTTTGTAATATTGTACTTGCAATGGCCATTCGGTCAGTCAAGAATATATTAAATAAATAAATATTATTTATTTATTTATTTATTTATATTTCTTAGTTGCCCCCTCATTCCTACAGCATCTTGGGGTGGCTTACAATACAAAAAATAACACAATTAAAATAACATTAAAACACTGATTCACAAAATTAAAACATCTAAAATCCTAAAAACCAAC
>QEPC01012537.1:1448949-1459872 GCA_003113815.1 Sphenodon punctatus
CTTTTTAAATGCCAGGGACATCTTGACACCTCATCTAACATGAAATATTGGACCAAAGCACATACTTAGCATACTCAATATCTGTCCTATGCAGCCATCTGTGACTATAAGTGTATGCTCACAGAGAAAACCCCGTCAACATCAGGGTTGCAAGCCAGAAGATTTTGCCCTGGGGAGTTCCATTGAAGTCAATGGAACTCTCAATACAGAATGTTAGCTCCACCTTAGCTCCGTGTGGCTCCATAATAAATGTTAGGATTACAATCAACTGTTTTTGAGACATTCTGATACTGCTTAAAATACTTGCTGTGTCTGGAGACAGTGTTCCTCTGCCTAAGATTTTAGACAACATGCTCATCTTCCAGGTTATTGGAGAACGACTGTTCCACTGAATTTTGTATACAAATTATGAGTATTTGCACATTTGTTTGTTCATTTAGTTGTGTTGCTTATGGATGTGTCCATACATCATCTTTCTAATTTGTGATAATTTAGGATAATTTCCCCTCATCACCCCCAGGTCAGGTAGTGAGGTAGTTGAGGTTGGAAGGGCCCCTGGCCGTGTTTTGCTGCTGTCAAATGTCAGGTCAGTAATAAATAAGTCCTTTATAGTCTAGGACCTGATCCTGGACCAGGCGACTGACCTGGTGTGTATTGTGGAGACCTGGCTGGACACTGACTTGGTGCCTATCCTGGCTGAACTTGTCCCAGCTGGGTAGTCCATGAAGGATCAACTATGACCAGAGAGACTGGGGGGTGGGGGCGTGAGAGGGGAGCGGTGTTTTTAGAGAAATTTGGTTTGTACGGCGATATCCAGTGCAAACTCCATCCGGTATAGAAGGCCTTTATCTTGTGGTTGATTTGGCTCAAGGAGACATATTGGAGGTGCTGCTTGTATTCCATTCACCTTCTTGTATGGCAGGATCTCTACTTGCTCTAGCCAAGCTGGTCTCGGAGGTGGTATTGCAATCCCCAAGGCTGGCTGATATGACGCGCCTGCGACACTGGGTGGGGGTGGGCGGTACGGTTCTTGACTGGTTCTTCTCCTTCCTGGATGGAAGAACTCAGCGGCGAGTGGTGCTCGGGGATCATTTTTCATTATACCGAGACCTCTCATGTGGAATCCTGCAGAGTTCTGTTTTGTCCCCTCTCCTGTTCAACGTGTATATGTAGCCGCTCGGTGAGGTGGTCAGGAGGTTTGGTGTGCGGTGTCATCAATATGCTGATCAATATTCTGATGACACCCAGCTTTAGCTCTCTTTTTCATCAGACCCAGGCCCAGCAGTCTCGGTGGTTACCGGGTGTCTGGCAGCTGTGGAGGAGGGCGAATCGACTAAAGCTGAATCCTGATAAGATGAAGGTGATGCTGGTGGGTAAGGCGGCGGGGGTGATGGCCCCCATTATTGATGGGGTCTGCCCTCTGTTGGTTCCATAGGTATGGAGTCTGAGGGTGTTCCTTGACTTGCAGCTCTGCTTGAATGTTCAGGTGGAGTCTGTGGCTAAGAGTGCCTTTTGCCAATTACTTCTGGTGCGTCGGCTTCGGCCATATGTCTCAGACTCTGACCTAGCCACTGTTATCCATGCTTTCATCACCTCTAGGCTTGGCTACTGTAACGTGCTCTACGTGGGGCTGCCCATGGTGACAGTCCGGAGCCTGCAGCTGGTGCAGAATGTGGCGACCCATCTCCTGGTGGGACTGGACTGCTGGGAACATATTACACTGGTTCTTCAGTCTCTGCATTTTATTTATTTTATTTATTTTATGAATTTGTACCCCGCCCCTCCTGAAAAGCAGCACTGGCTGCCTATAGTCTTTCAGGCCCGATTCAAGGTGTTGGTGCTTGCCTATAAAGCCCTAAATGACCTTGGCCCGACCTATTTGTGGGACCGTCTCACCACCCTGGGTCCTGGATCGGCCCCTGCAGTCATCGGGGGGTGCTCTCCTCAAGGTCCCCCAAGTCTGCCGGGGTGCAACGATGGGGAGGGCCTTCTCAGTGGTTGCTCCGCAGCTGTGGAACTCCCTGCCAGTGGAGGCCCGTTTGGCTCCAAATTGCCCCCCGTTTCGATGCTGTTGTAAGATGTGGCAGTTCTTCCTGGCTTTCGATAGGGAGGATGGGTAGGGTGGAGGGAATGGGTTAGGGTGGGGGGCGGTTAGGGATATTTTTAATTCCTCCCTGTTGTGTTTGTTTTAAAGTTGTTTTTATTGTTATTGTTATTGTTGTAAGCCACCCAGAGCTGCCTGTGGCTGGATGCGTGGGATAGAAATATATATTTAAATTCATGCCAATTATATATATATTCATGCCAACACTAGTGTTAAAGGGGCGGAGCGAGAGTTCATGGCCACCATAGCAACTGTGGGCCTGTCTCAGGTGGTATCTGGCCCGACTCACGGGGGAGTGGGGGCATACTCTGGATTTGTTTTGTTTGCACTAGCCTTGAGGCCGGAGGAGTTTGTTAGTGGAGGAGGTGTCATCTCTGCCCTTGCCATAAACAGACCTTTATCTCCTGTGGGCCAGTCTCTTGGCACATGTTTGCCCCCAGCAGGGTGTAGAATGGTTCGTTTGGTTCACCCCTGGAGACTTATGGAACCAAAGTGGTTCCAGAATGCTCTGGGGTATATACCTTCTGATGTCAACGACCAATTACTCGACAATTTCGTTGCTTTCTGGAACACCTTGTTAGCCAAGGCCATTAACTGGACAGCTCCCAGGCATCTGCTCCCCAAGCATAGGTGGTGTAGGGCTTTATGGAAGACTTGCGTCAGCTGAAACAGGTGGGGAGAAGGTTAGAGTGACAGTGGCACAGTACTCATACTGAAGCCAACCGATTGCAGCATAGAGCTGTATTAAAGGCCTATGTCATGGCTATGCGGGCAGCAAAGAGGAGGTTCTTTGCTACTATCAGAAGAAC
The DNA here is from genome assembly GCA_003113815.1 of Sphenodon punctatus. Classification (NCBI taxonomy): domain Eukaryota; kingdom Metazoa; phylum Chordata; class Lepidosauria; order Sphenodontia; family Sphenodontidae; genus Sphenodon; species Sphenodon punctatus. The sequence goes on from QEPC01012537.1 coordinate 1,451,863, forward strand.
AGAAGAATAGAAGTGCCATACTGGGTCAGACCAATGGTCCATCTAGCCTAGCATCCTGTCTCCCGACAGTCGCCAATCACGGTGGCTTAGGAGAAGTACCCAACAGGTCACAATGGGGGATCCATTCCCTGTTGTTTTCCCCCAGTTCCCGTCATGTTCCCTGATCCTGTCTGACTAATAGCTGCTAATGGACCTATCTTCCAGAAACTTGTCCAAATCTCTTTCAAACTCAGCTATAGTACTGGCCCTTACCACAGCCTCTGGCAGTAGATTCCACAACCCAATTATATGCTGAGTGAAAAAATATTTTATTTTATTTGTTTTAAACTTGCCACCCATGAGTTTCATGGAGTGTCCCCTAGTTCTAGTACTAGCTGAGAGGGTAAATAACTGCTCCTTGTTTATTAGTTCCACACCACTCATGATTTTATAGACCTCTATCATATCTCCTCTCAGTCGTCTCTTCTCCAAACTGAAGAGCCCCAACCTACCAAGCCTCTCCTCATACGGGAGCCCTTCCATGCCCTTGATCATTTTTGTTGCCCTTCTCTGTACCTTTTCTAGTTCAGCTATGTCTTTTTTGAGATGGGGCGACCAGAACTGCACACAATATTCGAGGTGCGGTCGCACCATTGATTTGTATAGAGGCATTATGACATCCTCAGTTTTATTCTCTATCCCCTTCCGAATAATTCCTAACATTCTGTTTGCTTTTTTGACTGCTGCTGCGCACTGCGCTGTGGATTTCATTGTATTGTCCACAACCACCCCCAGATCCTTTTCCTGAGTGGTAACTCCTAGCTTAGTACCCAGCATTGTGTACGCATAGTTTGGATTATTTTTCCCTACGTGCATCACTTTGCACTTGTCCACATTAAATCTCATTTGCCATTTAGATGCCCAGGCACCCAGTGTCGTAAGATCCTGTTGCAGTTCCTCACAGTCTGCTCGTGTTTTAACTACCTTGAATAACTTGGTGTCGTCTGCAAATTTGATCACCTCACTCTTAACACCCTTTTCCAAATCATTAATGAATACATTAAACAGCACCGGTCCCAATACAGATCCCTGAGGCACACCACTTTTTACATCTCTCCATTGTGAAAACTGACCATTTAGTCCTACCCTTTGCTTTCTATCTTTTAACCAGTTTCTGATCCATAGTAAGACACTACCTCCTATCCCATGACTTTTTAATTTTCTCAAGAGTCTCTCATGAGGGACCTTATCAAATGCTTTCTGGAAATCCAGGTACACTATATCTACTGGGTCTCCCTTGTCCACATGCTTATTTACACCCTCCAAGAATTCCAACAGGTTAGTGAGGCATGACTTACCTTTACTAAATCCGTGTTGACTTTTCCCCATTAAGCCATGTTTGTTAACATGCCCTGTAATTCTGTCCTTAATGATGGTTTCCACCGTTTTGCCCGGCACAGACGTCAAGTTTACTGGTCTGTAGTTTCCAGGATCGCCTCTGGATCCCTTTTAAAATATCAGGGTTACATTTGCCACCCTCCAGTCCACTGGCCTACTGTTGCCCTGGGTCCACCTACAGTTGCCTTGGCTCCGCCCCGAGGCCAGGATCCACCCCTAGGCCCACCGGCCCTGGCTCCGCCTACCATTGCCATGACTCCACTTACCATTGCCCTGGCTCCACCCCTAGGCCAGGCTCCGCCCCATGACCCGCCGGCGGCTTCCGGCGGCAGGTTCATCCCACCCACTGCCCCACCAGCCTCCAAACCCACCAGCCGCCACTGCACTGTCCCATTGGTTATGCTCGTTCCACCATGTCTCCATTTGCATATAGACATTTATGTGTATTGTTATTTATTCTTCTTACTGTGCACATTATAGGGGACTGTATCAGGCACCATGGAATTGTTATTTATCTGTTCTCCAGCGAATTCCACCTGAAGTCCCTTTATTTTTATCCCTTCCTCAGTCTTAAGCAACTCTAAATCCCCTAAATTAACATCATCCTGCACAGATGCCACATTCCAAACTGTGCACTCCACAGTGCCTGTCGGCTTTCCCACAGGTTCTAGTTTTAAAACTGCTCTATCACATTTACATTTTTTAGTGCCAGCATCTGGGTTCCATGATGGTTAAGGTGGAGCCCATCCTGTCTGTATAGGCTCCCCCCTCCACAGAAGGCTGCCCAGTTCCTGATAAATCTAAAGCCTTCCTCCTTGCACCATTGTCTCATCCACGTATTGAGATGTTGGAGCTCCGCCTGCCTCTGGGGTCCTGCACATGGAACAGGCAGCACTTCCGAGAAGGCTACCCTGGAGGTTCTGGACTTGAGTCTACTATCTAGAAGCCTAAATTTGGCCTCCAGAACCTCCGTCCTACATCTACCTATGTCACATTGGTACCAACATGGATCACAACAACAGGTTCCTCCCCAGCACTCTCTAGGATTCTATCTATGTGTCATGTAAGGTCCGCTACCTTCACACCAGGCAGGCAAGTTACCATGTGGTCCTCACGGCCACCAGCAACCCAGCTATCTGCATTCCTAATAATCAAATCCCCAACTATCACAGCTGTCCTATTCCCACCCTTCTGGGCACACACCTCTGGAGAAATATCCTCAGTGCGAGAGGATAACATATCACCCGGAAGGCAGGTCCCAGCTATGGGATTGCTTCCTGCCATTTCACGTTTGTGCTCTCCTTCCTGGAGACCTCACCCCTCCAAAGCAGCACAGGGGCTTCCAGAGTGGAGGTGGGACTGTTCTACCATATCCCTGAAGGACTCCTCTATATACCTCTCTGTCTGCCTCAGCTCCTCCAGCTTTGCCACTCTAGCCACCAGAGACCGTACATGTCCTCTGAGAGCTAGGAGCTCTTTGCACCAGGTGCACACATACGACCTCTCCCCAACAGGAAGATAATCGTACATGTGGCACTCGGTGCAAAAGGCTGGGAAGCCCCCATCCCGCTGGTGGTCTGCTGTCTGCAGAATAGCATCTGCAAAATCTCATCCAGCAGAGCTTTTCTGGGTTGTGAAGGGGCTGGTCAATCCAGCCTCTTTCCACCTGGAACTAGAATCTTCCAGTGCTCGCTGAGACATGTTTATTGACTATTTTGCAGATAACATCTCTCATATCCACCACGATTTCAATGCTGCATTTGAAGTGGTAGGTGTACCCGAGGTTATGGATGCCCTGTCTGGTCTGGTTTTGTGGGATCCATTTCAGCAGGTATCATCCACTGATGCAGTGGAGGTGCCTGGGGCTGTGAGGGCCACAATCGGCGGACAACTGTTTCATCCTGGTGCACTTAGTGGACAAGAATGTTAATATTAGACGCAGTAAACGATTTGTCGCGTTTATAGATGTGGCTAAGGCATTCAATTCAGTCCCTAGGAACTTGCTGTGGATGAGGCTATTGGCCATGGGCATTGATCTTTCTCTACTGGTTGCCCTTCATAAAGATACTAGGGCAATCGTTAGAGTCAGCCCTTGTGGAAGGACAACGGATTCTTTTTCACTGCAGAAGGTTGTGAGACAGGGTTGCCTCTTGGCCCTGCTTCTTTTCAGCCTTTTTATTAATGACTTGGTTGCTAGGGTAGAGAGTGCCCATGCCACCCCCCACCCCCCGATATTAGGGGACAAACCCTTATCGACCCTCTTATACGCTGGCGGTGTGGTCCTCATATCTCAATTGAAGCAGGGCCTCCAACAGTGTCTGGATGCCCTTGCTTCATTTTGTGTTCAAGCTTGCATGACGGTGAATGCCAGCAAATCTAAGATCATGAGCTTTGGCATGACTCGGTCAAAACATGTGTGGAGAATTGACCTGTGTGAATTGTCACAGGTAACTTATTTTACCTATCTGGGGGTCACATTTTCAGCGGCACAATCTTGGAGGACAAACCATGATGCTTGGGCCACTAAGGCAGCCCAATCCTTGGCTGGGACCTTAAAGCATTATTGCTCTACTCCTTCAGCTCCATTGGACTTAGTGGTAGAAGTCTTTAAAGCTAAAGTACTTTCTCAGCTTTTATATGGGACCGATCTCACATTCTATGGCTACGCTGCCTGGTGGGAGCTCATCCAAAACAATTTCAAGAGAAGTATTTTGTGTGCCCCGAGAACAACTCCTCTTTCTATGCTCAGACTCAAAACAGGCTTCCCCTCAATTCAGTCTCATTGTAATCTAAGGGTGCTGTGGTTTGCCAAAAAACTCTTCTAGGGGAAATAACCCCTGTTGGCAGCTCGGTGCTGTCTGGAGGAAAGGATGCAACAAGGGGCCACGCAATGTAAGTGGTGGAGGGCTATTCAATGTTTGGCTGATACGCTCTCTCCCCCCTTTGGTTTAAACTGTGGTCAGCACGCTGTAGATGGGTCAGAGCTCAAGCAGCAGAAAGTGAGAGATTTTGATGAGAGCTCTGATCTGCAAATTGTTGGGGCTTCTAGAATAGCCCCTCTTTATGCTTCAGTTAAGTTTAGCTGTGCTCTGGAACATTACTTACTGCAAATTCCGATCTGTCAGTGGCTTTTGACATGGTTGACCATGAGACGTTGGTGATTTGCCTGTGGGACTGTGCTGGGGTGGGTGGAACTGTTCTTGAATGGTTTTGCTCTTTCCTGGTTGGAAGAACTCAGCATGTGGTACTGGGGGATTTTACATCACCCCCCCAGAATCTCACGTGTGGAGTTCCACAGGGATCCATTTTGTCTCCTCTCCTGTTCAATGTGTACATGCAGCCTCTGGGAAAGATTGTGAGAGGGTTCGAAGTTGGATGCCATCAATATGCTGTTATCACTCAGCTTTACCTCTCATTTTCATCTGACCCAGGCTCTGCAGTCTTGGTGTTTGTTTACCCAGTGTCTGGCTGCAGTGGGGGATTGGATGAGGGAAAGCTGTCGGAAGTTGAATCCCAATAAGATGAAGGTGATGTTAGTGGGAAGGGGCGAGGGAGTGCAGGTCCCCATCATTGATGGGGTGCATCCCTCCTTGGTCCCTCAGGTTCGGCTGTAGAACTCCCTCCTGGTGGAGGTTCGCCTTTCTCCAGATCTCCCTTCCTTCTGCAGACAATGTAAAAGCTGGCTGTTTTGCCAGGCGTTTGGTGAGGGGGACAGGTAGTGGGTGACGTTTCTTTTTGGGGAGTGGGGTGGGTTATTCAGGCCTTGGTTTTACATTGTATTTTTGTATTCTTTATATTCTGTTTTTATTATTCATTGTACACTGCCCTGAGCTGCCATTGGGCGGCGGGGGGGGATGTTATAAATGATGAAATAAATAAATAAATAAATAAATAAATAAATAAATTTATTTGCTCTGATCCTCGTTGTATCCTTGTCGAACCTGCTGTCTGGGGTGATCCTTTTACATCTATCAAGCATCTATGATACCTTTCTCACAGACTCTTCTGTAGTTTCCAGGTGGGGCATATGGTTTAGCTGTGGAGTTGGAACTTTTGTTTATTCTTTCCTTTCTGAGATGCTAGGAAGTTAACTTTGAGCTATAAACCTATCACTAAGAGTCTCTAGTGTAGGGTGCGACAAGGCTCTGTTTTCTCATCTTTTCTGTTTGCTGTGCACCTTCACTGCTGGGAAACAAGCTTGTGTTTCTCAGATTCATCTAGTTCAGTTGATTCATCATTTTTGCTTACCTAGATGAGATAAAAAGATGGATAAAAGCAAGTCAGGTGAAGCTTCATTTAGATAAAGCAGTATGATATTGTTAAGTTAGGCAAGGGATTTTGAGAGAATGTTTGAGGAGGTACCAGGTTTCCTTTTGACCATATTAGTTCTCCCTTCATCCAAAAAATGTTGTGTTTTGTAAATTCTTTTGGACCCCTGCTGGCTTCTATAGCCTAATTCCGTAGATGAAGCCAGTAGCAAAAAGCCCGTTCCCTCATCTGTATCTGGTTAGACTGGGTGTAGACAGATGGACAGCAGCTCCACTTTTACCCATGCCAGCCCATGTCACCCCTGGGTTGGCCTATCCATTTGAAGAGTGACCACCAGATGTGCAGAGCAGGTGGCAGCTGCTCTGGAAGATCCCGGAGCACACCTCACTGAGGGAGCTGGCTAAACCTACAGCAACAGGGAAACACGGAACCCTGTCCATCTAGACAGGCCTGTGAGCCCCAGCCAAACATGGTCCCGTCCGGACCATAGATGCCAGCAGACCAAATGGCCAAAGTGGCTGCTGACACTACATTCCATTACCATGGTTACCAGAGCAAGCTGTTGGGCCGGAGTGCAGGGTTGATTGCCTGGCTCTGTGTTCCTGACCCAGGGCTTTCCTGGGCAGGGGGATGGCATGTTTGCTGCCTGCATGCTCGGTTCACCCATGAGCCAGGCTGACTGTCTCAAGGCAAGCAAGCCTGTGAGTACATGTAGCTCCAGTTTGGGTCACTCATGTGCCTGCTCCAGGGCTCCGGCCTGCTTTCTGTCCAGCTGAAAACACCTTTTGTGCTACCGTTTTCCTGTATATACAGACCACAGCACAATGAGCCATGTCTTTGACATCTGGACTATTTCAATGCTTATGGGATCATATTTTTAAATCAGGTGGGACCAAACTCTGGTAACCTGAATCTCGCAAAAGACCATGATAACAGGCACACAACCTCTACATGCCCAGGTTATAACATTTCTCTGTGTGAGAATGTGACTCTCTCTCTCTTTCCCTCTGAACCGACCTAGCAGCTGGGGCAAGAAGCATCTAATCTTAATTAGGTGCTAGAAGCATCTAATCTTAATTGGGTGGGAGGTAGCAGCCAGGCTTTCTCAGTGAAGAGCTCTTGATCCTCAAATTCCCCACCTGGTCCCTCAGAGTTAGAGTTTGTTGACTTTTAGGGCAGGGTCCTCTCTTCAGGCTTTCAACTGAAGGTGATCTGGTTAAATTGTTGTTGTTAGTTTCTTTGGGTCTTGTCAATTTCACCACCACCAATTTCACCACCGCCAATTTCACCGCCATGTAAAAATGGTGTAGTTTTGTCAAATATGTCCCGGTGGGTAAACAGGCTGGTTGAGAGAAAATTGGGACCCCAGTACATCTTGGTACTACTTTTGAAATCAATTTCTGAAGACCATGTGTTATTTACTTTATTTACACACATGATATTTGCAATAATTATTTTAATCAAGCTATTTTTATGTTTATTTTTTTTAAAAAAAATTCTTGTCATTTTGGTACTCCCCCTGACCTTGGGGGTCTTGTACAGTTGTACTCCGCCCTGCCCTCTCCTCATGCCTGCAGGTAAATGAGCTAGAGATGGGCGAACGTGGTTCGGAAGTTCGGAGTTCGGACCGAACTCAGTCTGTTCAGTCAACCGAACTGAACTTCCAAACCGAACTCGAATTTCAAACCGAACTAAACCGAACCAAATTTCCAAACTCGAATTTCAAACCAAACCAAACAGAACCGAATTTCCAAACTCCGTTCTGTTCGCCCATCCCTAAAATGAGCACATTTTATACTACTAGTACCACCATCACCACCACACTCTGCAAATCAAAATAAAGAAGAAGAGAAAGGTTATTGAATGGACTGTAGCATGGCAGCTTCAGGAACATCTGGACAGCACCAGTTTCCTTGATCCCTCCCAGTCTGGGTTTCGGCCTGGGTATGGTACGGAGACGGCATTAGTGACCTTGGTTGATGATCTCCGTCTGGCGTTGGATCAGGGTCGTCAGACCTTACTGGTCCTGCTAGACCTTTCGGCTGCATTTGACACAGTCGACCATGTTGGTGACTCGCCTGTGGGACCGTGCCGGAATTGGCAGAACGGTCTTGGACTGGTTTTGTTCGTTCCTGGCCGGGAGAACTCATCGGGTGGTCTTGGGGGAGTGTACGTCTTCCCCCCTGGACCTCACGTGTGGAGTCCTGTAGGGTGCCATTCTGTCCCCCCTCTTGTTTAACATCTATATGCAGCCGTTAGGGGAGATCGTGAGGGGGTTTCAGGGCATGCAGTGTCATCAGTATGCTGATGACACTCAGCTCTACCTCTCCTTTTCCAGCGACCCAGACCATGCAGTCTCCTTAT
>QEPC01012537.1:1466812-1483400 GCA_003113815.1 Sphenodon punctatus
CCGCATGCCTGGAACTCCCTCCCTGCCCTTGTCCGCCTTGCCCCCACCCTCCACACCTTCAAGTCCCTCCTCAAAACCCACCTTTTCTGTTCCGCCCTTCCTAACTCCTGCTAATCAATTATCCCCACCCTGGATTATCCCCCACCTGTTATCTGCAAACTCCCAATTTACTGTAACCAAGTCAAGAACGTGTACCTGAGTTCTCGCATCCTCATGAATGTTGCATCCCTTGTCTCTCCCTCTGTTCCCCCTTCCCTGTCTCCCTTCCCCCTGTCTTTAGATTATAAACTCTAGGACAGGGACCATAACAATCTTAATATATGTAAAGTGCCAGGTACATCGCTGGTGCTATATAAAAGCTAATAATAATCATAAATTAATAAAATGGGGTCACACGGGCAAAAGTTTGGGAACCACTCATTTACATCCCTTGTATTGTGTGTACAACTGACTATTGGCTACAAGTGGTAGAAATCTCCGATCATTGCATGATTCTCATGATGATAAAATGACTCTGTATTTTACAGCTAAAGAAGTTGGAAACTAGATACATGAGTCTTGGAAGGTAGTGGTCTGTGGTTCTGGTTGGTGGTATGGAACTCAGCCTGTCTGTATCTTCAGAACATGAACACAAAGTGTATCAGACACAATGGGCTGCAACAATATACATGTATGACTGAAAACTGAATATAAACAAATGAAGTAATATATAAACCACCAAGGTACATACACTTAAACCTGTATATTTATTAAAAAATGTACAATTCTCAAAACAATGTGTCTGACTAAAAAAATGGAAAGAATATCCATGTAATCCAAGTATTCAATAAAACATATGTCATCTTCTACAAGTTCCCGGGTTAATCTACTCGTTTCAATACAGATCTTTCCCAAGATGAAACTTTTCTGTAGAGCTGGACCAAATCCACATAGTAGGTTCAAAGATACTTGTAGTAATCGTCATCAGACAATAATTTGTTGAATAAACATTGGTGTATATATGCCAATTTTGTACAAACAATTATCATAATAAATTCTAATTATACATAACCCAAATATAGTCACAAAAATATCCTATACTGAAACTAAAATCGTATTCCAAATAAAAAGTGTGCAGTACATGAAATTACATAAATAATTATTATAAAGGCCAAAAATACATATTATAATAACCCATTTTAAACATGGAAGTCATCATAGGTTATTCCAAAGAGTAAAAATAAGTAGTTAGCTGTGAACTAACTATGCCAATGAAAATACTCTCTACGTGAAAGTTATAATCTGACACTCCCATAAATTCCATACATTGCTAGATTGTAAATCTTTATGCTTTCATCCCCAAATCATATATGAATTAAAAAGTCTCGTAAGAACTTCTCAGAAAAAGCAAAACTGTAAAAAATTGTAAACTTATGGGACCCCAGCTGTGAATCTAGAGATCCTCACAGTATTAAGCAGTGATCTCCTATATATATGTATTAGGGATGGGCGAATGCGGTTCGGAAGTTCGGAGTTTGGCCCAAACTCGGCCTGTTCGGACGACCGAACCGAACCAAACTTCCGAACACGAACTGGCCGAACCGAACTCAATCCGAATGGCAAAATGACCGAACAGTTTGGTCAGTTCAGATCGCGTTCAGGTGAGTTTGGGTGGCAAAAAAAGCTTAACTGTAAGGTCAAACGTGACAGGGAAGGGTAGTACTAGTCACTGAGGAGCAGACTTCCAGGCACCAGGGGTGGAGAGACTTGCAAGAAATGAAACTATCTGCCTCCCCCCTTCCCAACACCTTCTGAGCTAGTCACTGTTCCTGAACAGCAGGCGTTGAGTAGGATTATTAGATTGCTTTAAGTTTCATTTCAGTTTTGTACTGAAATGAAACTTAAACCTTAAACTGAAACCTTGTGTTTGTGATTCCCCCCCCATCCCATATAGAGAGAGATAGAGAGATATAGATATAGAGAGATAGATAGATAGGTTAGGGATAGTAGTTGTAGGAGCTAGCTTAGTGATAGAGATAGCGTTAGTGATTTAGTTTTAGTGTTTGTAGGAGTAGGCCTGTGTACTTATTAGATAATCCATTTAGTTCATAGCATTTAGAATAGTTAATAGCAGTTAGATTTAGTGTATATATATATATATATATATTTTATCTAATATTATATATATATATATATAATATTAGATACAAAAATAAATAAAAAAACCCATATAAAAACAAAAAAACCAAATAAAAAACAAAAGAAAACCATATAAAACCCAATAAAAAACCAAAAAACTATATAAAAAACAAAAAACCCCACCCATAACAACATTTCCCGAATGGCCAAACCGAATGGCTGAACGGAACAGCCAAACGGCTGAAACGAACGGCCGAAACGAATGGCCGAACCCGAACCCAGCGAACTAACCAAACTGCCAAACCGAATGGACGAACCAAACGCAGCCGAACCAAACGGACGAACCGAATGGACGAACCGAGCGCAGTCGAACCGAACGACTGAACCCGAACTGCGATCTGTTCACCTATCCCTAATATGTATACTAAAAGCTGTAGGATCACTATTGTTTACTGTTACCACTAATAAATGTTTATTAGTGAAAGCTTGCAAATGTTGGAGAAACAAAACCTATAAGGCTGAACCACTGAAGAGTATTTATTTAGGTCTGTAAGCACTGATCTAACAGGTTGAGGTAGCCACAGCCACCACAAGCCAAAATAATGGGGCAAACTCAAGTCCTGATGGTTTGCTGACTGAGTTTTATTAGATTTCTTGACTATCTATGCTACATGCTTGAGGAAGGGCCCGTGCGGCCTGAAAGCTTCCTTGTTTCCACCAACAGCAGTTGGTCCAGTAAAAGATACCATTCAAACCACTTTGCTTCCCTCTCTGTCACTTGTGGCTAACACGGCAACCACACAATCTCTATGGATAGATTCTTTTAGAAGCGTTGGCACCAGTCGTAATGACAGAGAGCTATGGAGACCAAGTGAGCTGGCAGGGTAGCATGTCAGAAGTTTTTGTTGATTTCAGTGCCCTCCCACACAGCCCCCCGATTCGTTGGAAGCATGTGCAAGGAAAGACCTGTCGGAGGGTCTCTTTTCTGTGTGTGCCAATGTTGCCACAGTGATGTGAGCTCACTGAGATGTGTTTGTGATGCCAATTGGCCAGTGGAGATGTCAATCAGATATCTCCTGTCTCGTCACTGCTCCCTCTCCCCATTGTTATTTGCTTTCAGTTTGAGCACACTTAATTAGAAAATGAAAGCAAATGAAATTCATGTGTTTTCATTTTAATTAGTTTCCTAATTCATTCATTTTAGTTCCCTAGTTACTAAAGTGAAAGGGGGTTCATTAGTTTTAGTAACTATACAAATTGAAAATGAATTGCACACCCCTAAGGGTCACCAAAGAAATTTGGGAGAGTTTTGTACAAGGGCATTCAGAGACATTTCTTTGAGGCACTGGAGCTGAAGAACATTCATTGTTCACCTCTGTGTGCTGTGTGCATAATAATAAATAATACTAATAATTAATAATAATAATTAATAAATAATATTTTGTTTATTATCTTGCTAACAGTTGTAGCAGGACAACTGGTACTTCATGGCTGGCTGGCATTTCATGAGAAGTGTGTGGGGACCCAGAAAATCAATAACTACAAAACCAGTCGGAACATTCTATAAGATTGTGTCCTTACCCTGGGGACCCTACTGGTGGGATTATAGATTATCTCTTAGTAGGCTGCCTGTTTAGCAAACAAGTATGGGAACAGTTGGTTTATGCGTTGGAAACTCCAATTTCAGCTAAGCATGAGACACAAGAGATCATTTAAGAAGGATGAGAAGTTGGGGGCGATATGTTGTTGAGTCAGCTGGCATAGGACAGAGGAGAAGACCCAAAGTGCTGAGGGATACACTGATGGTTATAAATGGCACTGGCGGGTATTATTTATGGGCTGTTTGTTGCTATAAATTGTTTGGTGGGAGAAGGGTAATCCCTTCAGGGGGTTGCTTAATGCAATAAGTGGTTGTTGTGACAAATTTCTACTGCAAAATGGTGGGGGGGAAGTCTGGTAGAGAGCAGAGGCATATGTGTGCGGCAGGCCCATAGCTAGGACATTGGCAGATCACATGACAAGGGACAATTGTGCTTGTCTTCAAAAGTTCATGTACTTGGTTAAAATTCATTCTTGGTCAGCAGCCTTTTAAAAAAAAACTTTATTTTTCCTTAAATAAGAAAAAGTTAGATATAAATGTGATTTTTTGATATTAAAAAAATATTTAACCATTCAAAGATTTCTACAGGGGAACAAGAAAAATATATATGGGGGGGTAGTGCCAGCCTTTACCTGTCCCCCTTAGCTATGGGCCTGGAGGAGAAGGATGTGGGGCAAAGATAAACTAGATACAAGTTAACAGAAGTAATTGAGTAGGGGGTGACTTTAGTCCCCCTTCTGTGTAACACTGCTGAGGTGATATTTACAACTGTGCTGAATAGTACTGTGGGATACTTTCTTTTACTGTTTATTAGGGATGGGACATTTGGTAACTGAAAGTACCCGATAATGGCTATATTGAATTAAAAATAGCTATATCAGTTATTTCTCGGTATTGGCAGTAGCTGATCTTGATTTTTTTATCAGATTTCTAACATTAACCACAACATTAACAATCCGATACCAAGAGAACCGAGAACGGATAGAAGAACCGATAGAGAACTGAAACTGATAAAAACGGAGAACTAAAATTTTGCCCCAAATCCCACCCCTACTGTTTATATATTTTTATTTTTGTCATAAGCAGCAATTCAGTTGTATTCTGTAACTAAATTTTAGACCATCGTACTTTCTGTTTTATCTTATGTATGGTGCCTTTTTTCTTTGGGAATCTTTGGTTATTTGCATGATTTCTGATTTCAGTGTTATATACATGTACTAATTTAATCATTGTTTTAATCATCGTGATTTTTTATGTCAATTTATTTTAAACTGTTTTATCTCTGTTGGAAGCCACCCCGAGATGCCGTAGGCATGAGGGGGCGGCATATAAATATGATAAAATAAATAAATAAATAATTTGAACAACTTCCCTGCTGTTTTGTAGACACTATCATGTACTATTTGCTTTTCCTTTGGTTATTATGCATGAATACCAATGACTGATATCTTTTTCTGTTTTTGTAATTTGTAGGCTAACCCCATCTATGTTTTCATGATTTCTTTTGACCTATATTGTTCCTTTTCTATTATTCTGTGCCTTGCTAACATAGGTTGATCTTTTTTGGTTTTGGCATGAATCCTTTTGATTATGTTTTTTGGACCTGGAAACCTTTCTTTTTTGTATTTGTTGCTTTCAAATTTTTATAATAAAACACCATATGATTCGATATCAGCCCAGCAATCTAGAAACTAGTATCCTCAGAGAAACTTATATTTTGCCATCAGTGAAGCAAAACGAAATTGCAAAGCCAGAAACGTTGACTGCAAAGGCTAGAGTTAAAATAAGAGGTGTGTGGGACAGCAGTTCCCATTCCCTTACAAAGCGCAAAATGATAGTTTCCTCTCATTTTCCATTTCCCAGGTTTAGGAGACCTTGGCCCATATGCTTCCCTTTTTTCTGCATCTTTACTTGCCGATGAAATGATGACTGATCAGGGGCTGCTGTCCAACAGAGATGATCATAGGCATGGTATGGGTTCTGTACAAGAAGAGGCTCAACAGGTTAGACTTTTCAGTTTAGAGAAGAAATAACTCAAGGGGGCATGATAGAGATTTACAAAATCATGAATGGTGCGGAGCAACTGAATAGGGCGCTGTCAAAATCAGAGAATGAACTCCTGAAAATCAGAGAATGAGCAGACACGCTATGAAAATAACTGGCAACAGATTTAAAACAAATACAAAAGAATGACTTCACTGAGTACACAATGAACCTGTGGAATTCATTGCCAGAGGATTTTGTGGAAGCCCATAGCATATCAGGGCTCAAAAAGGGATGAATAAGTTCTTACGGGATAGGTCCATAAATAGCTATTAGTCAAAGGGTGTTTTTAGACACGCGCCTCCCCACCCATTGCCCACCTATCAGGCATGTTGCAGGGCTGCATAGGGCACCAGTCGGCCCTGCAACATTCATGATGGGTGGGTGATGGATGAGCTCTCTTGACTGTGGCTGAGTGAATAGCAGGAGAGGGACTGGATTACTCCATTATGATCCCCGCCCCCCACCCATGGCCCATTTAAAAAGGGCCTCTGTTGCACACATGTAACAGCCCCTCTGTGGGGTCAGCACTTAAGTGTGTCTGCTCATAAGTCTGCCCCGGGTACAGAAGTGTATTCTGTGCTCCCACATTACAGGACTAGCCCAATGACCATGATTCAATTGCACAATCCTCTTGCTATGAATGAGGATTTGGCACCCACTAACAAAGCACTTTGGCATCTCCTCTAACGTATGTGCACACAACCCCCTTGCAACTGTGGACAAAGGAAGCATGCCCCCATTGTTTTCATCTTCTACCTCTGTGGGTCTGATACAGCCTCCTATTGTTTCTTGTCTCATACTAAGGCCCTTTTTACAGGAGACACAGCCACTCATGCCCATGCAGGTTCGCTGCATGAGAATGAGTGGGTGCCACCCATGTGAATGCTGCAGCCGGTGGGTGAGCATGCATACACACTCCCGCAAAACACACACGCCCACCCACTTCCACCCATTGCCCACTCACAAAGCAATTGGCCAAAATGGCAATTGCTCTGTGAGTGAGGATGCGGGGGGCATAGGTGAGCATTCATGTACACTACCCCTCTCACACCGCCCACACTGCCGCATGTACGCCCATCCCCCCACACCGCAGCCCGGTTTAAAATTGTAACCAAGCCAAGCACGCGCACCTGAGACTTTGCATCTGCCTGAATGTTTGTTTGTCTTCTCCCCTGTCTCCCCCACTGTTCCCTCTCCCTGTCTCCCCCCCCACCTTTTTTGTCTTTTAGATTGTAAGCCACAGGCAGGGACCATGTCTATTTCTATGTTCTGTACAGTGCCAGGCACATGGCTGGCGCTATATAAATGTTTGAAATAATTAATAATACTTAATAATAAAAAGGGCCATGGATTGCAAGCTGTATGGGGCAGTGGCTGACTAGTTATGTATTTGTACAGTGCTTGACATAACAGGGCCCTGGTTGGTGAATGCAGCTCTAGGTATTACTGTAAAAAAATTAGGGAAAAATACTACTTGCAAAGCTTGAAGTTGGAGCAGCAGGGGAAACTGATACCTGATTGCCTTGTTTCGCTGTATATGTGACCTTCTGATATTGTAGTGCTCTGATGTTAATTCAGAAATAATTAACATAAATATGCAGATCTGTTCAGAAAGCCATACAGTAAGAGCTAGTTATATGTTCATATCCTCTCAGGGAAATACCAAGCTCTGATAATGATTTTCTCTTTTAGCAGCATAGGCAATCTTCCTGTGTGTTTGTGGCCAGGTCATGGGTTAATCTGATTCCTACTCCATCCACAACTACTGGCCTCCTCCATGAGATTTGTGGAGGACCACTTACAAAATATTTGCCTTCTGATATTATAGTGCTCTGGTGGACAACCAACTGGGTGCACATACCATCTCTGAAATTGTCTTGTTTATTGTGAAGTGCATTGAGACCCTGGGTGTTTTCAGACATGATGCTAACCCCAGTTTAACCACACAAACATGTCTTATGCATGTCGCAGGGCTGCATAGGGCACCAATACAGCCCTGCGACATGTATAAGAAATGTTCACGTGTGGTTAAACTGGGGTTAGCGCCATGTCTGAAAACACCCCCTATGGCAGGAATGGGGAATCTCTGACCTGTGGGCAAAATATGGCTTCAGCGGGGCTACTCTGAAATAAGTGGTTTGTAGATCATATAGCCTTCATAACTAGGTTCGTAATAGTGAGAGTCTTCTGTGAATCTCAAACTACCTCCAGCTTAAAGATGATCACATTAAAACAATTAAAAAAAATCTTTTTCTGTATGTAATGAGATCAGAAAATAAAATACTATGAAAAATCCTAATAGAAATGATGCACAACATTTAAATAAGCTACCTAGAGGAGTTTGTTAACTCCCCCCCTCTTAAATCTGCACAGAATTTTGTAAAGCTTCACCCTAACAAAGAAGCTTCGTGTTGGAAACAGTACTGTAATCTCAGTGCCGAGATCAGATTGCAATTACTATTGGACTGCTGGAGGGGCTGGCTTTGAAAAGTGGATTTAAAAAAATAAAAAAATTAAAGCAAACTTTTTTCTTCCTGACTATGTCCTCTGGCAGGAACACATCAAACACCTGTGCTCTCAGACCTGGCCTGGTAGAAGTACCCACCACAGATGTCAGAGTTCTTTTGTTGACTTCCTATTAGTAGCCACTTAATGGATGGGAGCCGAACACAGCTTTGCCTAAGCGCTTATCAATAGACAGCAAACATTCTTCTTTCAATGGGCAAAGGGTCAAACTGTTTCACTTGGCTATAAAGCTCTGCCAGATAATTGCTGGTGATTAGCAATTTTAATTACCAGGTGCTAGGGGTCGTAGCTCGTGGGCTTTCTTCCCCCTGTTGTCTTAATTGGACAGGTTGCTAATAGGTACTGCTTATTGTAGGCCTGGACTGGTGCATACTTTAAAGATACATCATGCATCTTTTAAATTAAGTAAAAGCAAAGCAAAGCAAATAACCTCATGCCTGTTTGAATCTGGTTCTTTGGAGAGAGCCCCAACAGGTTTTTTCAATAACTTGTCTGATAAAAGAATCTTTAATACAACTCGGTAGAGCAGCTTTTAATCCTCTTGTAAACACTTGTATGTACTATTGTTATTGAAGAGAGGCAATGATTTTAAAATCTTTCCCTGCTACATTGGTCATGTTGGAACTAAGCTTGTCGAACATGTTCTACCTCATTGGTTTTGCATGCAGACTTTTAGGGGTTTTTCATAGGATCACAAAACCAAGAGCACAATTAGCAGTGAACTAATCTCTTCCCATAAGCAGTAGCTAAAGGGGTTCAAAATAAAACAGTGACACAAAAGACTTCCTTCTGTGATCTCTCTGATGGCGTATGCAGCTGGAGTAAATGTGGAAATAATAAACAATCACATTTTATTTTAAAAATCATCTCGGTGTCTTCTCTTTCTGCCCAGTGAATTCATCTTTTTAATAACCTCTGATGCAAGAAAATATCACTAAGTTAATTTGGGTGTGAAATATATGTTTTGTAGCTGGCAATAATGAGGTTTTATTTTGTGAAGCTGCTGTATGTTTAGAGAAACCAAGGAATTTGTAGAAATGAAGACACATAGAATTTTTTGTTACAGTGGTGCTTAGAATCCTCTGTCAGGCTTAGGGACTTGGTGTGCTAAGCATTGTACAAATGTACAGGACTGGACTGTGCCCTTGTCTTACTTGACTGAGCAGGAGTGTAAAAGCGAATAAGACCTCCATATGGCAAGATTATGATAGCACTGAAGGTAGGAGGGGAGGGACATTAGGAGGAGAAAGTGTGAAAGGAATAAAACTAGTTAAAACTTCTCTAAATGGATGAAAATTACCTTCTTTCATCAGGCAGAAAAAAATGCCCCAAATGATTCCAGTTAAAAAAGTCAGCCCCCTCCTCCAATCCCTAAATTACCATTTATTTATTTATTTTGCAGGTGGGGGGGAAGAGAAGAGGAAAAAAATACAAAACAAAACTAATAAAATTAACAAAAAAAAAAAAAAAATGAAATGAATACCAAACAAGTTCTGTTTTTTGACTGCCAAAATGATCAAATGTTCACAAAAGACATTTAATTTTTCAGAGGAACATGAAAAATGATACAAAATGGAAAACATTGCCATGCCAATAAATGTGAAATAAAAACACTGATGATTGTTTTTTAAACTGCAAAGATATTTTAAAAAAATATCTTGGCCAGCTCTGGCAAGGAGCCACCTTCTGTCACTAGTGTCTCTGCAAGAACCCAGTAGGGCTGCTGTTCCTACACTAAGTGAACGCATGGACGGCTCAAGCCTTCATGCCTCAGACCACTGATAAGGCAGGTCATACCAGACAGAGATGGTTTTCCCCTAAGCACTGATGATGTGGTGTCTTGTGCTATAGTTTCCCTATGAGCTTTCCTAGGGGGATGAGACTCTATTCCACATCGTACTTGAGAATGGTGTCCTCTATTCCAGTCCACGAATTAATACCCGCCCACTGTGAATATTATTTTAACACGCAAGCTCCATTGTTAAAATCTTGATTATATAGGTGGGTATTTAACTTTTATTTACAAGCGCCTTATTAGTGTATGGTCAAATCCCCTTTTTGGCAATGGCTTTTATAAAGTTCCTGTGTGGCTTTAACTGAATCTGGAATTTTCTTTTTCTGTATTAAATTGCTATAAAATATTTCTATTTTCTCTAAGAAATGCCAAGGAAGGACACAATTCAATAGCAGGAGACGTGATTCTTTATATAAAGTTTATAAACACTGTTCAGTTTTTGTGACTGAAGAGCTGTAATTTATTTTCATTTTAACCTATGCAGCCCATCATATAACATATTCAAATCTCCGTTATAGTTACTTACTAGGCGCTTCGTGGATTAAAACTGCAGTCTAACAAAGGCCGTTTCACCCGGGTGCCCCATCCTTGCACATGTGTGTGTGTGTGGGGGGGCACCCGTGCGAATGCCACAGTGGGTGTGGGGAGATGGGTGGGTGCCCATGGGAACACCGTGAGTGGTGGGTGGAGGTGCGTGTGCACTCCCACGCTCAACCCACCTCCACCCAGCACCCATGCACGATGTAAGGGGCTCCAATGCTGTTTGCTCTGTGCGTGGAGATGTGTGGAGGTGGGTGGAAATGGGTGTGCATTCGTGGGAACAGCTGCACACCCACCTCCATCCGCCGGTGGTGCACCCCCCACACCCACTGAGGCCCATTTGAAAAGGGACAAAGACACAAATAGCAATAGGAAACCAACATCTTTTCTCTACATGGGAAACACATCTCTGGCAGAACGTATTCTCTCCCCAAAAATATCCACCAACCCATCCAGACCAAACACCTGCTCAAGCAAATAGGCTTTGCACTTTTCCCTAACTGCTTGAGAACACCTTTACCAAACATAATTTGGCAGTGTGGAAATCTGCATACAAATACAAATTCCCCCCGACTCAGAATCTAGTTCCCTGTAACTATGACCCTTTTTACACAGACACTCTAACACCAATAAAATAGGTGTTACATTTTATTATACATGGTACAGGGCAACACTGCAGCCCTGCAACATGGGCCCTTTTCACACGAGATGCCTCCACCCAGTTTCGCTGGGTGGAGGCGTCTGTGTAAACACCACTTACGGGGGGTGTAGGTGCGTGTATGCTCCTGCACAACACCCATCTCCACCCACCCCCACCCCCGGAGCAATCGGCAGTGGAGTCTGTTGCTCCATGGGTGGGTGGTGGGTGGAGATGGGTGTTGCTTGGGAACATGCACGCACCTACACCCACTGCCTGCAGTGTTTACACAGACGCCTCCACCCATCTCCACCCAGAGAAATGCACCCCACCCACCGCAAGTGGTGTTTACACAGACGCCTCCACCCATCTCCACCCAGCGAAACTGGGTGGAGGCATCTTGTGTGAAAAGGGTCCATGTTGCAGGGCTGCAGTGTTGCCCTGTACCATGTATAATAAAACGTAACACCCATTTTATTGGTGTTAGAGTGTCTGTGTAAAAAGGGCCTTAGTGAAGCACATGAACATGCAGGCTGCAACGTCTGAACCTCATGGATGTACTCTTGTCTCTCCTGATGTTCACCTCTCCCTTGTCTCCCACCCACTCCCTTGTCTCTTAGATTGTAAGCCCCTTGGTGATAGGGACCTGTCTATAACTATTGATTGTACAGCACCAGGTACACTGCTGCGCTATATAAATAATAATAATAATAATAATAATAATAATAATAAATAATTCATAATTAATAGCAGATTTTTAAAGACACCATGTACTTAGACACACTGGAAATTAGACTTCAGCTTTATTTCCTAGGTGTGGAACTTGTTCCCTCTGGATGTTCATCTCAGTTCCTTCCTCCTTACCTTTAAAAAGCACCTGAAAATGTATTTATTCTCTAGGTGCTTTTAGGATCCACTGATGGTTCCTTCATTGTACTTTGTCCTCCCTTTTTTCCTGCCCCACTAAATTTTTTTTAAATAATTGCTTTCAATTGTTTTTGTTTTGTTTTAAATTGTTTATTTATTTTTTTAAAAAAATTGTGAAGCACTCCAAGTGCCATGTAAGGCAGGGGGCACTATATAAATAAAATTATTATGATTATTTATTATTATTTATACAGCAATGTCTAAGCACAGCTGAGTGGTTTGCAGATACAACCTAATCCTTAACTTTGAATTTCTCTGCTTTTGTGGGTTGAAGTTAGACCCATACTATGTTATTTGAACATACTTTTTTTTTTGGTACTTTGTTGATATTAGTTACCTGCTGTGACACACAGTACATGGCAGCTTCATTGTTGTATTCTGTGAAAAAGCAGGTATTGTACACCTGAATTATAATCTTGCTGTGATAATATGCCTCTATTGATTCAACAAAATGAGTTGTCTATTTTGTCTTCACACATACATCTCTATGAAGGAAAGACTTACAATCAGAACCATACATATTTTGGACTTCACATCTTGCGGCATGACGAAAAACATAAAAGTGCAGTAATTTTGAAATGAAAACTCCCAGACAATGCTGTTCTATTTGTACCAGTGAGATGAACTTCTTGCAAAATAATAATAAAAAAGCATTTATTCTGGAGCAGTGCTAATGTTATAGACCAGAAATCATCAAAGAAATGTATAAAACGAAAGGCATTATATATGTGCTGTCAACTAAAGTAAGAATATGCAGGAAGTGCAAAGTAAAATAATATAAAAAATGTTTATGTCCACAAAATAGAAACTGTCTTCATTCTGAGCTTTAATCAAAGGGCTTTATGTTACAGTTTCTAAGTGTATTTTTTTGTTGCTCATAACGGAAAAAGTTGAGATTTATCTCAAAGCTCTGAATGCAGAATTTTATCCATACGCCAAAAATAAAATTGTATAATACACCTTTCTACTGCCCTGACAATTAAATAGAACTATTTAAAAATAAAAAGTGACTCATTTTACTTATCAAAAATTCTTCAGTCTAATTGGGTTTTGATTTTTTTCTACTTAAAAATGCTCAAATGCTGCTTATAAAGGTCCTTAGATTTTCTGTCAGAGAGGTGGCTAATTAAAATAAGTTTACAATACAGTATTTGTCAAGTAATTTCTTAGCAGAAAGGGAGCCTTTAAAGAGACTGGAGTACAGTCTTGTCTGATAAACAAAAGGGGTTTAATATAAAAAATATAATTAACAAATTCTATTGAATATGCAATGAAATAGCATTTATCCCCACCCCCATATGTTTATATTTTGTTGACGGATAAAACTATTCCTGCAAATAAATGTACGGATTTGGCACTTTAGGTATTTCTTGTTTGTTGTGTGTGTGTTACTATGTGTGCATTTGGGGGGTTTCAATTACGTTTGACCCCCACTTTGATATACAAATGTTATAAAGACAGTCTTTGACTATGGCCCTTTTTACAGACACTCTAACACCAATAAAATGGGTGTTACATTTTATTATACATGGTACAGGGCAACACTGCAGCCCTGCAACATGGGCCCTTTTCACATGAGATGCCTCCACCCAGTTTCGCTGGGTGGAGGTGTCTGTGTAAACACTGTGGGCGGTGGGTGTAGGTGCATGCGTGCTCCCACGCAACACCCATCTCCACTTATCACCCACCCATGGAGTAATTGGCAGTGGAGTCTGTTGCTCCGTGGGTGGAGATGGGTGCTGCACGGGAGCATGCACGTACCTACACCCACTGCAAATAGTGTTTACACAGACACCTCCACCCAGTGAAATGCACCCCACCCACCGCAAGTGGTGTTTACACAGATGCCTCCACCCAGCGAAACTGGGTGGAGGCATCTCATGTGAAAAGGGCCCATGTTGCAGGGCTGCAGTGTTGCCCTGTGCCATGTATAATAAAATGTAACACCCATTTTATTGGTGTTAGAGTGTCTGTGTAAAAAGGACCCATTTTTACATGGATGCCCCCCCTGCTGGGTGTGCGGGTGTGTGGTGGTGGCGGGTGTTCGTGTAAACGCCACAGCAGTGGGTGGAGGGATGGGTGAATGCCCGTGGGAACACCATCGGTGGTGGGTGGGGGTGCATGCACGCTCCCACACAACACACACTTCCACCCATCACCAACCCTCAGAGCCATCCGGCAAACCGAAGGAGGCTCCATGGATGGAGGTGGGTGGAGATGGGTGTGTGCTTGTGGGAATGGGTGCACACTCACCTCCACCCACCACTAGTGCAAACCCATCCTCCCCCCATGTAGTTCATTTAAAAACAGCCTCTGTCCCAATAAGCATACAGTCTATTTTTTTCTGAATATTATTATTATTAATTTATTAATGGCACTGGCTTCCGCCATAGGCCAAATCGACTGACAGTACAAACAGAATATAATAATTCCTCATTCATCCATGAGATACAATACATTACAATAAATAACAAAAATACAATAAAAGATCGACGTCTCCCTTCCCCGCAACTATAGAGTTACACAGTCCATCAAAATTAGCATTCTCTTAATCCACGTTATGCAGAGGGGACAATCCCAATTTGGATCATCCCCAATCCTGGGGTCCACAAAGGGCAGTTTTTAGCCAAGCACACATTCCATATCCCAGCTTCCCTAAGACCAGTACCAGCTTTATAACTTCCAGGAAATAAAGGATCCTTTTTTTTTTTCTGAATAAAGACTAAGCACTGTGACATAAGGGCCCTTTTTACATGAGCTGCACAGGGTGTGTGTGTGTTGGTGTTTGAGCCAGTGTGTGTGTGATGGGTGGGGAGAGGGTTTAGATGGGCGCGCATGCATCCCCACCCACCCCCACACATCAACACGCATGGAGCAACCACGGGTATTTTCAGACGTTATGTGATCACGGTCAACCACAGTGAATCCCCACATGGTGATCGCGATCACAGAATGTCTGTTGGGGGAATGGAAGTTTCCCCCCAGATGTTCACCCCCGTGAATCACGGGGGGGAATCACATTCACCACGCGAACGGCGGTCCCAGTGGGACCGGCGCTGTTTGCATGGTGAATGTGATTCCCCCCTGTGATAAAGGGGACCGTAACGTCTGTCCCCAGACCACGGCCTGGAATCCGTGGCGGAATTCCGGGCTGTGGTCAATGCAGGCGGGCACTGCGGCTGCATTGGCCATGGCGCCCGCCC
The DNA here is from genome assembly GCA_003113815.1 of Sphenodon punctatus. NCBI lineage: Eukaryota > Metazoa > Chordata > Lepidosauria > Sphenodontia > Sphenodontidae > Sphenodon > Sphenodon punctatus. The sequence goes on from QEPC01012537.1 coordinate 1,482,205, forward strand.
GTCTCCTGGAGGGCGGCCGGCCGGGGCGCTGATTCTGGGCCGGGGCAGCGTGGGGGGGGGCGCACGTTTCGCTGCGCAGCCCCGCCCCCCCGGCTTCCCCACCAGGATCGGCCACCACGTCTGTTAGCCCGTTATGCAGTGGCCCCGGCAGGGAATCACAGGGGTGATTCCGTGCCGGGGCCAATTGGTCCCGTCACGTCTGAAAATACCCCACTGTTTTCTCCGGTTGCTCCATGCATATTGATGGGTGGGTGGTGGGTGGGTATGTGTGTTTGGCAGGAGCACGTACGCACACACACTTCCACTCACTCACCTGCCACGACTTTTACACGAGACGCACCCACACATGAACACCCAGATTTCTTGTGTAAAAAGGTCAAAGTCTACAATGTTTATGAAATGAACAGACCTACTAAATCAAGTAAAGAGCAACAGGTGATATTAATGAAGCTTGACTTGTGTCTTCTGGGGAGATGTTATAAATAATTTTCAGCTACAACAAAGACAAGTTGGATAGAAAGGGCCTAAGATTTCAGCTACACATAACAATAAATACTGGAAGATTTTAAGAGACAAATATTTATATAATAAAGTACTTGCTTGTGGAGTTCCATATTTTATGGAAAATCTACTGTAGAAATGTGGAACATAGGCCCTTTTCACACAGAAACTCTAACACTGATTAAATGGGTGCTTGGTCTTTGCACACTGACCTTGTGATTTTTGAATCTTCGACCTTTTTCACATAGACACTGGGTGATTTCAGACGTGATGAGATCACGCTGAACCACACTGAAACACGGTGAACCCCGCGGCGGGGCGAAAGGCCCCTGAACGTCTGTTCAGCGTGCGCCAGATGTTGGCCACGCTGAATCAGCACATGGGGTCAATTTGAACCACGCTTCCCGGGCTAGCCGGGGGAAGGTCCCGGGAAGCGTGGTCAAATGGACCGCGGGCCGTGGCGACCAAAAAGTAACGTCTGGCCGCGTGCCACGGCCCGGGATCCCCGGCGGGATCCCGGGCCGTGGCACGCTCGGCCAGACGCGGCGGCCGCATTGGCCCCGCCGCCCGCCCGTCTCCTCGGAGGGCGGGCGGCGGGGTGCGTGGAGGGGGCGGGGCCGTGCGGCCGCACGTTGCGCCGCGCGGCCCCGGCCCCTCCCACTTTCCCCGCCGGGATCCCCCCGGCACGTCTGTTG
>QEPC01012537.1:1539606-1566452 GCA_003113815.1 Sphenodon punctatus
AACTATCTGTACTCCCACATCCCTGGGACAGTGGGTCCAACCTTCTCCCACCCTCATCCCCTGAGGTCCTGGAGTGTACTTACTGGCCTCGGAGAGCTTGACTGAAGCACCACCGCTGCTGTGGGGGCTCTAGCGGGTTCCCTTGCCACAGCGTACTCCCTGCTCCAGATCATGCATGTGCAGAATGGCCATTGGAGCTGTTTTGCACAGGTGCAAAATGGGCACCACCCTTAACCAAAAGACAGTGGCAAAAATGATGTCGCCATCATTTCGGTCAATGACAGACACAAAACTGCCCCGGCGGCCATTTTGCACATGCGCAGTCCAGAGCAGGGAGGATGCCGCAGTGAGTGAGCCTGCCAGGAGACCCCACAGAAGCGGTGGTGCTTCAGTCCAGCTCTCCAAGGCTAAGTACACTCCAGGGTCCCAGGGGATGGGATTGGGTGAAATACAGATCAGAAATTGGGACCTGTAACTGGGAGGCCTAAATTACGGGTTGCTTTGGAACCCCAAACTGAAATTCCCATCCCTATTAAGCACTGAGACCACAGGACCTGGGTCACCTGAAAAGAAGAAAGGGTGTGTCATCAGTATACTGATGGCATTTGACTGCAAATCTTCATACAACCTTGCTCAGGGGCCTCAGATACATATTGACAGGCATGGGGACAAGGTAGTAGCTGGTGGGATCCCAGAGGAGAGTTCCCACTTAGCGGTTTTTCAAATCTGGTTACTTTACATATGAGCCAGTCACAGTCATGTGACCCAGTCACAGTATGAGGGCTTTGTGGTATGGGGTGCTCAGCTCTGATCTCTCCTAGGACCAAAGTACCTGAAGGGTGTTGGGATGGGGAAGTGGCTATGGCAGCAGCCCAGGGAGCTCTCTCCACGGGTGTTGGAGAGAGCATTCTGTGTCATCTTACTGGCAGCCACGGAGAATGCGTGCCCTCCATTAGTCTCTCTAAATAGACTATTCTTCTCCAAAGAGACTATTCCTCCTGAACTGCCTAGTGTGGTGTAGTGGATAAGGTGCTGGACTTGGATCTCGGAAACCAGGATTCAAATCCTGTGCTAACCATGAGCTCACTGGGTGGCCCTGAGGAAGTCCAAACCTCTCAGCCTCAGTTCTCCACCTCTAAAATGGAAATATGTGTATGTCTGTCTGTCCCTGTGTTCCCTTTTCAATCTTAGATTGTAAGCCCATTGGAAAGGGACCTTTCTTTGAAAGTCTGTGGGTGTAAAGTGCTGGGTATGCCTAGTAGCGCTACAGAAATGATATGTAGTAATAGTAGTAGTAGCAGCCCTGTACTGCCCCTCTAGAGAGCTATTTGTAAATCAGTGCCACTGGCTGCTTCTACACAAGCGTTATCCCAGATCTAATTGTTCGTGTGGACAGCTATCCCAATATAAATAATTCCTGCTTCCTAGCTTTATCTTGGAATTGTAAAACCTGATTTCCCAGGTTTTATTTATTCTGGGATAAAATAATACTAGGATAGTGCTCATGAAGGCCCTTTTCTAACGGGCGCAGGTGCATGGGGGGATGAGGGGATGGCACAGTGGGCGGGCGGTGCATAGGGGTGCGTTCTCATGGACCCCCACCCACCTCCACCCATTTATTTATTTATCATATTATATTTATCAAATTTCTACCCTGCCCCTCCTAAAACAGCTTGGGGTGGCTTACGATGCTCCACGCATGGAGCATCGAGCACTGTTGCTCCATGGTGGAGGTGAGTGGAGCGTGGGAGTTTGCATGCACCCCCACCCACGGCATTCCAACGAGCGCCCACCGATTTCCTGCCCACATCCGCTGCGGCATTCACATGGGCGTCCCCCCCCGCACATGTGTGTGAGGGTGAAGCGTCTGTCTAAAAATGGCAGTAGATTCTTATACTGGGATGAAGCCCCCACTCCATTATAGAGAATTGCAGGTAGAGTTATATGGTATTCTGCGGTCTCTGGTGGCAAAATGTCACAGATAGGGATTTACTATAGAGAAGGCTGTAACAAAATGCTATCCATGTCAAGGTTCTACCAGGTCCACTGTCTCCAAGGGCACTGCCATCCCCACCAATCTGTTGTATTCCCAGGAATCAGAGTGGAAGAAGGCACTGAAATTCAACTGTGCTGGACCATGGGATTGATGCAGTCCTCCTTGTGACTCTTCTACACTGCCATCACAGGATAATGCTTTATCCCTGAAAATTATTGAACACAAATTATTGACACTCATCCCTGGATGACAATCCCTGGATGTCATCCCGGAATGACAGCTAATCCAAGGATAATTGTGCTCATGTAGAAACAACCACAGTCAGGGCCAGCATTATAATTTGAATAGGGTTGCCATACCTCCCCTTTAAAAGAGGATGCTTATGAAAAACGCATGTTGCAGGGCTGCACTGGAACCAATGCAGCCCTGCACCATGTATTTTTCATAAGCATCTTCTTTTAAAGGGGAGGTATGGTAACTCTCTAAATTTGCAGGGCTTCACTCCCTCCCCTCTGGCCCTGCTCCTCCCTCCCTCCACCAGGCCCTAGATATGGATGTGTTTAGGGCCCACTGGGGTGGAGTGGGGTCCAGACAACCTGTTGTGGTGAAAACAGGGGCCATTGTAAGCTCTCGATCAGGGACCATGTCTATCTTGTTCTTTGTAAGCACCAGGTACATTGCTTGCGCTATGTAAATGCTTATACTACTACTAATAATAATAATTGTGGGGGGCCCAGAAGTGGAGAAAATAGCAGGGTCCACAGTGGTCATCCCAAGTCGCCCTGTGGTAAGGCAGCCTTACACACAATCTGGTTCCATATTTTCCAATGATGAGAGTATTGCCAACTCTCAGAGGCTGTAATCCATGAACCACTAACTGGAGTAGTCCCAGTGAAGCCGCTGGAGACAGTGGTTTGTTGATTGTGGCCAGAGTTTTTTCCTTACAGTATTGGGTGGATTTCCCCCCCCCCCCCTTGTGATGGCTGGAAAACTGGATCTTAAGTCCTTAAGTCCTTATAGTTCTGCAGAAAAACTTGAAAATGGGACCCTTAAAGATAGAGAATCCCAGAATCCAATTACAAAGAACCTACAACTAATAATAATAATAATAATAATAATAATAATAATAATAATAATAATATAAATTATGTATTATTATTTCTTTTCAATCATGACTTTTAAGTCAACCTTGTGATTTGGGGGATCTACCTGATGATGTTTTTTGAATGTTTGTGACTGTCTTCTGTACCATAGCTAGGGTTATCGGAGACAAAGTATAGATTGGCTCTGTTTGTGCATTTTCCTAACATACCCGGAACTCACAACACCATGTATTTGTAGCTATGTCTGCTTTTCCATTGACGGTGCCATTTTTTCCCTACAGCATTACTGAGCATGTCTGCCTGACTTGTGAAGCTCTGCCCACGATCCTCAATGCAAAATGATGGCATGACAGCACTACTCTTGAAATCTGTTTTGAGTTTCTTTCCTCAGCTCCAATTGTAACTCACCCCATTTTGTGCACATACCCACACAACTGATGGCTGGGACAATAATCAGGCCCTTGGTGTTTGACACATACTTTTGTGCAACTCTGATAGCTATCTTTACTACAAGGTTGAGTTGCCTCAGATAGGCTTGATTAATACAATGTTATAAAACACTCCATGAAACTTAGTATAAAGTGATTTTCAAAATCTTCCAGCACTATAAACAGTTAGTTACAATTGGAGATTCTAAGCTATAGACAATGGGAGATGGTAACCTCTTGTGCTTAGGATTTAAAATTATAGGATCATTGACCTTAAATGATTTACGTAGCCTGGGAAATCTAGAGTTAAGCAGCTTGGAAAACCATGAAAGCCAGCCACAAGTCTGGAGAGCAGAAGCCTTCTTCTGCTTTTTCTGCTGATATTCAGTATTGTTTCAATCAAAGTACAGGTAGCACTTGAAGAATGACAGATCATGTGAGCTTTATACCCCTGTATAATGAGATTATGCTGTGTGACCCTGATGCATTTGACTTTTACATTATGGAATATGGCATGGGGGCATGTTGGAACAGTCAACAAAATAGAGATGAGATTTTATTTCTTTTAAGAGTGCCTCTTTACTGTTAATAATTTTGCAATGAAATGGACTCAACTCCCCCACCAGAAAAAGAAAATCAAAATTAGACATAAAAAATAGTATATTTTACTAATGAGTCCATGCCCTAAGAAAATTACAAAAAAATAGCACAAAAACACTGAAAATGATTTCCCTTTTACTGGATTTATTCTTATAATATCACTGCATTTTATTTTATTTTTAAAAAGATACAATTTTAGGGGGGGAAATGAACTCTGGCTTTCTACAGTGATAGGCGACAGGTCAGAAAAGCATTTCAGAATAATTTTACACCTTTTAACCTTAAAAAATACTTGGCTGACAATTGAGAAAGGGCCTTAAAAGAAGTGCTGATAGGCATTCTCACAGCAGGGTTGCCGTGTCCCATCACATAGCAGAGGGTTTCTGCATAATGTATCCTGTAATAAGAAGTGTACTGCAAATCACAAGACTTGAGTAGCAGTTTTAAGAAAGTAATCCTTGGCATGAACTGCTATTAGTGATGACACTGAAAGTTTGTTACATAAAACTCTTTAGAAGACATCAAGAAGGTAAACTGTTTAAAATTTTGATTTGAGCCTTGAAATAAACTTCTTTGTCGTAGGAATTTAAATATATATTTAGTATTCTCTGTTTTTCATTTTTTGCTCATGCTTGGACAGCTTTGTTAAATCAAAACTACAGAGTAGAGTTAAATGGATGTCACTTCCCCCCCCTATTCCACTTTGGAAAATAGTAATTTTTACAAGTGTCACTCATTACAATTACTAGCACTAATTAAGAGCACTAGTAAAAATGTGCATTTCCCCAAGAATTTCCCCAGTGTATACCCTATATGAAAGTGGTGAAAATTCAAAAACATATCAGTGCCACACCAAGAAGGCTACGCAACGAATGAACAACAAGATGTAATCGTTGACTATAATAACTACACTAATTGGGATGGGATTTAAACCTAGAAAGCAATCCTCCCTCACCAATCTACAACAGTATTCCTGGAAGTAATTTTTTTGCCTGGCACTGTAAATTCAGGGATGATGCAAATCAGTGAAGTTTCCCATTGCCTTTGGGGATTCTTTTTGTCTTTTCATTTCCTTAAAAATGATTTTGTGTATGTGATTAAAATGAATGTATAATGGCAACAAAATTCCTTTATACTTTTCTGACAATAGTATAATAGACACTAAACAAACAGAACAGGAACTGATTTGGTGCAACAATAAATGAACTGGGAATAGATTTGATAGCAGAATTATGCACTTCTTTATTTCTAAAGGAGATATTTTTAGCTGTCTTTTGCAGTGCTTGATCAGTTTGCTAACAGGCTGAAAAAGTGGCTTACCAACATTTCCTCAGTGTCCAATATTGCAAAACAAAATTTGTCACCACCAGGATGCATTTTTTTCCACCAAATAACATTAGAGGTGAAGATGCATATGATGGTTGAAACTGTGGCTTTCTGGTCTCTTTCTGATTAGTTCATTTCAGAGCTGTGTTCTTCCAGTAAGCCAGGACTTCTGATCAGAGATTAACAAGTGCCTGGGGAGAATAAAGAGGTTCTTTCTTTTTATTTAATAAATAACGATAGATTAGTATTTAGCACTGGAATGGGGCTTTGACCTGAACCCCAATCAAGAAAGAGACAGAGAAGTGAAACTGGCACAGTTCTGATGAACAACATGGTCTCTGGTTTCCTCTTGTTTGATTATAGGAGTTGGGCTCTGCTAGACGGGCATACCCAGTCAGGGGCAATATATATAGATCACCCGTGAAGAGCTGCAGAGAACCTCTTCACAAAAAGATAAAATTGCTTGTGACCCTCAGTTGAGGTCACTGACATGTCCATTGCATCATCCAATGGGTGGTGGTGGTGTTGGAGCTACAGTTATTAGCTAGCTTAATGATCTAGGACTATGGGGAGCATGTGACCCTCCTCTGTGGCTGCTCAGGCTGTGACTTCACTTGGTTCCTTTGCTTCAACCATGACGCTACCAGCTCAGTCTCAATCTGTGTAGGTGGCCCTGCTCCCATGGAGCACTATGATGATATGGTGTTTTGTGAGACCAGGGCCATGTCAAAAAAAGTGGTGAGGAAATGCTGTAGCCCTGCCTCTTTTACACCCAGAGTACCATGACATCATGGTGCTGAACAGGGGTGGGGCCTCCTGTCTCTGGGAAGCCCAAGCCTAACATGAGGGGCTTCAGCTGGGAGTGTGCCCTCCCTGTTCTGCTCCTAATGGGAGCAATCTGTTCCTGTCAAGCTTGACTTGCATGCTGGCGTCTCTCTGAAGTACCCTCCTTATGTAGGATGAGGGGATCCCTTGCAACCACTGCTCCACAGGGTTGCCATACCCTGCAACTACCTCTCCTCCTGGGTATCGGGGTGGGACTTCATTGTACACTCAACCATAGGTGGTCATGTGTTGCCTCTGTACCTAGTACAGACTCCGTCCCTGTCTGTGATATCTCAGTTCCACTGGCTGGTGTGCTAGGTGGGTGGGCTGCATTTAAGGCTCCACACACTCCTTCCCCCCCACCCTCCATAGAGGCTGGTTGTGCTTACCCCACCCCTCTGTGTTGACCCAGAGTCTCCAGATTTTAATCCATCAACTCCAGGATCTGGGTGAAGGCCAATTTTCTACAAGTTAACCTGAAGAAATTGGACTTTTGGGGTGGGCAGGAGCAAGACCATGATGGAAAAGGGCCAGGTTAAAGAGGCTCATCCTACCCCATTTCTGACACAGTTCCACCTCCTACATAACTCTGTAATACTGTGCTGCTCTGAAGGGAGCATGGCCACTTCAAAAAGGGGAGGAGAGTGTATTTGCTCTGCTTCCTTCTGGCGTGACCCACCCCTTTCTAGTTAAAGCATGAGGGAAGGTGGCAACCCAACCCCCCACCACATGTTGCTGATAAGACTAGCCCACACAGGGGAACAAGTTGACACCTTCTACCCCTCCATTCCCTTATGTATTAAATGTAATACAGGTACTTAATAGAGCTGAAATGGATATTAAAAAAATTATCTGTGGTTAATATCCAGTATGCCAGATAGCTTGGCGGCTATTCAGTAGCTATCTGGTAACAGTGGAGGTTAACCGCCAAACCGGAATACTGGATATTACCATTTACCAGTTACGGAGTTACCGCATTATGATTTACTGCATTAGTATTATTTACCACATTACTGCATAATCAGACCAGTCCATATGGAGGGAGGGAGTTAAAAAAGAAAAGCCAAATGGTAATTAAGCAGTAGTCAGTAAATAATTTGGTAAACGGTATGCGATAAATGGTAATTCAATTAACTGGATTGCCATCAGATACTTAAGCCAGGTACCTTGTAGAATCCAACCAGATGCTATACCACACTATCCAGTTGTATCCACTTATTCATTCCAGTTCTAGTCCTTGCAGTGCCAGTCACACATGCACTGGGGAAGGTAACACAACACCAATTTTCCCATGGTGCTGCCATCTCCAGATTTCTAATGCAAATTCATCATTATTGTCTGGCTTTGTTCTGAAAAGTGTGTCTAACCAGGTGGCTTCATGGGATTGTGCATGCTTGTTTCCCAGTGATTTCCAGAACAAAGGGGCTTGCTTTTCCAGCCCAAACCAAAATAGGTCTAAATTCCAGCCTTGAAAGCTCCAGAAATGTGGGGATGGCAGCACCTGAAACTTAAGCCTTGATCTATTTTTTTCTGGCTTCTGCATCATCATCACTAGCAAAACCCTCCACAAAGTCATGGGGTAGATGTGCCTGCACAGGAAACACGACACAGACAGCTCTCCTCCGGAGCATAGAGAGAGAAAAAATGGCACCTCCCTCCTCCCCCATAACGTGAGTGACCTCCCCTGGAGCTTAAAGAGTTCAGGGGCCATCAGGCATGGACCATGGACAGAAGACCACATAGCAGGGAACGAGGCTTCTCTTTGGCACTTTCTCTGGCAGACAAGCAGGATTATCACTAGTTTAATTATGAAGATGGTGGACCCAAAGGAATTTAATGTGGAAATCCAGCAAGTGGTTAATACAGCCTGAGGCTGTCTTAGCTTCTTCTGGGCCTCCTTCTCCAGCTCCTAATGATCAACCACAGAGGCTCCAGCTAAAACCAGCATGATTCCTAGAAGAGCCATGCTTCTAAAGGTAATTGAGGGAAGAAGAGTAGCACAGAGGGACAGCTGTCCTTATTCATGTCTCTTGTCACTAGTGATATATGGAATGTTGTCTCTGAAATCCCTAGGATGGGAGACTATGACCTTTCAAACTCCCTGGTTACTAAAACTCCTGCCCTTGAGGAGATAATTTCTAGAAACCTCTAACAGGTCAAACGCATGAAGTCTTCGGTCTCTCTGTGCTTCCTTGACAATGATTTCTCTACAAATTGGGGGGGGGAGACCTGGGCCACAAAGATGCTGCATGAACAAGAATAGAATCCAGATCAAGGCCCTTTCACACATTACATTTTGCAAGGAGCTATTGGCCCAAACCTGCCTATTTCTGTTTGTGAGAACATACCAGCATGGCAATAATCACTCCAGTCAAGGTTGCCAGACCATGCCCTTTTATGTTCTGCTGGACCAGTTTGTGATGATCCAGAAAAACCCAGTGGTTCCCAAGATGTGCGGTCATTGATTTACCAAGAGTCACATGCGGAAAAAGAAGACCATGATGGAGCTGAAGGATGAATCAGGGCAGATATGGATCCTCATTCTGGAGATGATTGCTCCAAGCAGTCATCTTCCATTCCCAAATTCGGAGTTCTGCAACTCCCAGGAACTAGATTGCAAAGATTCTGTCCCAGGAGGACTTGACTAGGATGCAGGTAAAACACAACAAGACCAGGTGGTTGCTACTTCTTCTGGCACACCCCCTCCTGGGGGGAAAAACACCCTGTTGAGACTCCAGCTGCAAGTACCAGCTACAAAAGTTCTCCCAGTAAGTACTGCTTTTCTTTGCTTTTGCATCCATGATGAGTGCCATATTATGGTGCTGAAATGAATAGTGGGTTCTTTAATCATGGACATTAGTCATAGTTTTGGATAGCATTCAATATCTGACTGAATATTTACACCAAAATGAGTATTTGCATATTCATTCAATCCCCTTGTTTTTCTGGTAATTTCTGCTCAGATAGTCAGTGATTAGGTTATTTGGTCAAATAACTGAATATCCAAACAAAAATGAAAGAAAAAACTGGGGGGACCCCCCCCCCCAAAACTAAAAAAAGTAAGCAAATATCTGAATGAAGTGGGACCAAATAGTGTTTTGTACTCAGCTTTGCTGGATCCGGATCGAAGCAGGTGAATTTGACAAATGTGATATTGTCAGTGAATGGTAACGCATTTGGGAGGATGAGGCTGAAGACTCATAAATCATCAATAACATGGTATTTTCAGGTTGTGCTGTTATTCTCATTGACTACCATTGGGTTTATTGGCCATGCTGCCATGTCCTCTTCCCAGCCCCTCTGTGAACGTAAGGGCTTATTTCCATCAACCATCACTTACTCCATTTCCCCCAAGGAAATCCCTTCCAGAGGACTCACAGCAGAATAATGGAACTTACTTCCGCCTCAACTCTCACTATTGCTATTTCCCTCTCCCCCTCAAAACTGTTGCTAAAGGACATCTTGCCCAGTTACTCGGAGTCTGCCAGAGTTATTTGTGATCAGTGGACTCCCCTTACAAGAGCAAAATGCCAACAATGAAGTGCTATAATGACCGTTGGATGGAGCTGCCAGGTTTGGTATAGCACGGGGTCTGCTACAGTTGCTTTATATGTCCTGAATAGGAGTTGCATGTATCATTTGAAATTTGAGTCAATTGTAGATTTGTTCCTAGGGCGAGTCTGCTTCATAGAGTGAAAACAAATGAGACGGAGGTGAGGCAGCTCCCCGGGCTGCTCCAGGGAGGGTCATGGCAGCTGCCATTCCCCACGCTGGCATGCAGTACAGGACAAACGTGGGCAGATCTGGGTGGGCAGAGAGCAGTCCCACCATCCCCACACCACGGGTAGGGCGGAGGACCTGAACACATGTGTGGGCCTCTGGCCCCAGCCCCGTCATATTCCCAGCATCCGCCATGACATACAGCCATGGCGAACTGTGGGCAAAAGAAGCCTCAGCAGCCTGCCCTGCACAGTACTCTGCGAGAGTGGGGGCGGAGGTCATGGAAGCATCTTATGGCATCTCTGCCGGCATAGGTGTGCAGTCAGCCTGGTGATAGCAGATAGGTGCTTACATGTAGCATGACACCACTTCAAAGTCTCTGGCATGATGTCTGAAAGTACCATGGCCATCTGTCAGAGAGACATGGTGTGCTAACACCTAGCTGCCCTTCAACAACTCCTCACAACCAGTGAGCGCTCCAGGTGGTGCAAGCCATTTGCTTCACCTGGCACGCGGCCATTGCCAGCTGCCTCAGACTCCTCTATGGGATTCAGGCCAGGGTTATGTGGCACAGCCATCTGTGAGGTGGGCACATGGCCAGACACCAGAGACCAGCCCATATCAGTCGCCAACAGTTCGCACTAGTGGGGATGGAAGCACTGCAAGGGGAGATGCAGTGGGCCGCTGGTTACCTGTCCTGGGACATCACAGCAGTGATCCTAACCCTTCGAGAGGTGATGCCCATCAAGTGGTTTGCCTGGGTCATACTCAGGACTATGGAGTAGTGGGAGATGGATTGGTGCTGGCCATGTGGGGAGAAGCAGGGTGAGTGAGCCATTACTGAATGTCCCGGTGGCTGAACTTCCAGATCGCAGAGATCCTCTGTCCACCGGAGAGGGAGCAGACAGCAATGAGGACTCCCATACCAGTGGAGCAGTGCATGGCCATTGCCATTTGGATACTCACCACACCAGACTCCTGTCACTTTCTGGTCCAGCAGTTGGGCCTAGGAACATCCACCATGGGTGCTATCCAGCTGGAGTTCTGTGATGCCATCAAGACCCTGCCACTCAACAGGGTGGTCCAACATCAAACCCAATCAGGTAATTAAAGGCTTCTGAGTGGGAGGGCTTCCATCACGTGACAGATTGACCTCAAGTGGAAACGGACCCCCTGATGGTCACAGCTGCATGCGTCTTGCACAAAATCTGTGAGACAGACGGTACTGCCCTGGAGTACCTGCTCCCCATTGCCCACCATGAGCCAGTGCCCCTGTACAAGGAGTAGAGCGACTGTACTTAGAACCACATAGCCAGGGAGATATGGGATGCCTTGTGTGTGCATATAGGCTTCATGGCCAATACCAGCTTGTAAATATCTGTAAATCTGTCTCTTATACACATCTAGATGTGTACCTGTACAGGGAGTAGAGCGACTGTACTTAGAACCACATAGCCAGGGAGCTGTCTCTTATACACATCTAGATGTGTATAAGAGACAGCATGCGGGCTTTGGATCCTACTAATGGGACCAAATTTTATGTATTGAATGTGCCTTTGGTTACTGCCAAAGACGATCATTATATTTTTATTTTGTATGTTATGGCCTTGGGGCTTGAACAATAAAATTTATTTATATAATAATTATTGTCTCCTCTATTGCCTGTGGGCCTTCCGTATCGTTCATTCCCACGTGTTCACACACAGCATGCTAGCTGGAAAGGGGCATACATCTGGCTTGCAAGAGAGAGTTATAGTCAGGGCCCTGGGACCACAATTTGCGGGTTTCCTGCAGGAATCTCCTTCCCCCACGAAATCTGCTCCCCCTGGAATGCCCTGTCGGGCAAGGCTGGGAAGTGGCAGGAGGAACGTGCAGGAGGGACAGGCAGGGAAGCTGCCACTGCTGCCGCCACCAGATGAGTTGCTGGGCTGGGCTGGAGGGGGAGGGGAGAGAGGCAACCTCCAGCAGCCCCCACTACCCAGCCTGGATGGCCCACTTGGCAGGAACCCTGGGCGCTGCCACTGCTCTCCCTCTCTCCAGCCTTGTCCAATCAGCAACACTGCTGGCCAAGCTAAGGAGGGGAGGGCATTGCCCAAGGCTCCTGCTGCTGTCACTGCCTGCGCCCATGCAGGCTTGGAAGGGTGTGGGGGCTTGGGGCGGGACAACCACGCGGTTTAGCCTGGCTTGTCAGACCTTCACCTGGACTGTGTCACCAACCTTCTCTGTCCCACATGTATCCTATCAGCTCCCACCCGCCCCAGGGGTGGATGTGGGTGAATATCTGGGGGCACCCAAACTAACTAGCAGGTGACTCCTGGGCTAACATGGTCCAATGAGGGCTACTGTCTCATTTGTTTTCCCCCATACTGAACTTTATCTTCCACCATCAGGGAGGAAGATACAACTTGCATTCCACTTTCCCACACAAGTTGTTTACAGTGGTCCCCACCATTTGCATCATCTGGATTAAGATGTTTGCTCTGACAGGCCATCTCCATTCATCGCTTGTAAATGTTGCATCTCAGTTGAAACAAAGTGACATCCCAGTTTATCAACATAAGTAACATTGGGAAGAACCGTCCCAGAGTTCTGTCCCGTTTAAGTGACCAACTCAGTTACCAGCCTCTTCATTAAATTGCACCATTGTATAACAAAGGGTGTTACAGTGAAGGTGCAATTTATAGCAACTATCACGTTTCCCTTAGATTCTACCCAACAATAAGCTAATTTCAGTTTGGTTAAGAGGATATTGCTGTGTGTAGCTACTTCCCTTCTCTCAGATGTTCCAAATCCCCACTGTGCCCTCCATCTCTTAAATTTCTGATACTGAAATGAGACAATAATGAATGGGGTAATAATCTGAAATGGGGCAATAATTTCTTTGAATAAAATATCTTTGAGCTTCATGGTGCTCTTCCCTACTCTTGCCTATTTGGATGAATGGTGTGTGTGTGTGTGTGTGTGTGTGTTGGTAGCAGCTGTGGCTTTAGGATATCACATTCTACCACCCCTAAGTAGGACAATGGTAGTAATGTATGTATATAATGTAATATATGTGTTAATATTTTCTCTCGGAGGTGTTCAATTTCTACCAAAAGAAACCAGCAGGGAAATTTGGAAGGTTGGTGGGAGCTCCTGTTTCTAAAATTGGTATTGGGCTTGTAGGAATGAAACAGAGTGAAATTCAGTTGAAAACTCAAGACTCTCGTGTTCCATCCAGGACTCATAATTATGATCTTATATATTCTTCACATGTCATGTTGCTAAGTGACACTTAGCAATGTGAATCCTCCATTCTTCTCCTGACATTCAGGGACATCTTCAATGCACTTTCCTTTTTGTCTTCAAAATATAACACTGTGGTTTGCAGCATTACAGGTGCCAGTCCTGGATGGCAGCTACTCTGAGGAAAAATGTGCATCAGACCCACAGAAAATGAGTAACTGACATTGGTCAGAAACACTTCAGTGTAAAGATTTACTTGGAAAGCTTAGTCCAGTCAATATTATTGATGCATATCACTTTATGCCCATTGATGAACATGTCAGAGTTTCTCCCGGACACTGCTTCAGCACTAGGGCAAATTGTTGGCTGAAAAATGGCAACTCTTCTTTGATGCAGTTCAGGTTGTTATGCAAGTTGTGGCAAATATGTCAAACTACTGCAAATATGCTGTAACTAACTTACTGTATGTGATGAAGCAGGCTGAGTTAGAAATTTAAATTCTTGTACAAATGACGTTTATCCAGGTGACATTAGGGTTACTAGTACATATATGTGGTTTGAAAGCATATTACCTCAGAATTCTTCCTCCTTTTCACTCCTTGAGTCCCTAGTGAACTTGAGAGTGGACATCAGACCCCACCCCCAGCTGCCTGCCCATTCACTTCAGTCTTAGTAGCACCACTGGGGTATTTTTTTGGAGGCACAAGTAACACCAAAAATGTGCTAGTTGTGACTTTGAACAGTTTCGCTCTCATCCTCAGATGAGCCCAAACTTATTCTGGAATCCTAAACAAACCACAGTTGCAAGCCTCAGGAGATGGAGTAGTTGTGGGACCCATACAACTATAGTAGGGGTGTAGCTCCCATGGAGTGAGAGGGCTTAACTGAGCCCAGACCCTGGACTCCAGGGGCCCCTCTGCAAGTGGCCTGAGCGCTGCTAGGGAATTTCAGAGTGGGTGGAGGGTGTGTGTGTGTGAGGGGAATCAAGGCAACAACCTGCCCCCACCCACTCTGAAAAGGACCCTGCCAAGGAAAAGGTTTTCAGAGTGCGCAGAGGTGGTGGCATAGTCTCCCGCTAACTCTTAATACTTCCTTTCTGATGCGGCTGCTGCCACTCTGGGAGCCACACACTACAACCTTTGTGGGGGGAGGCCAAGCCTAGGGAGAGCCATTGCTTAGGAAGACCCTGTTTCTTTGCCCTTAAGGGAGGCCCATAAATTGGGGCATGAACCTGTTTCCAGCACTGAGCTGAACTTTGCTTGCAATAATTTGACATGAGACTTGCTATGCCACTGAACTGTACACGGCACCTGCCTCTATTAAACCAAAATAAATCCATTCTCTGAGACAGAATAGACTACCAAGCCTACTAGATGTGGGGGAAAGGGTATTTAGGTATTTCTGAGGTAGTGGGGTCTGAGTGAGCCCAAGAATGAGGCCCAAGAATGAATGAATAAATAAATTTCAGATTCTGCAAGCAGGAAACCCAAATTCTGTACACAGAAAAGCTACATTCTCAGAGCAAAATTATGCAGAGAATGCAAATTGAGTAAACTGTGCTAATTATTACAAAATTTTTTGAATGCTAATCATTTCCCAGCATGCCATTCCCTGACTTTTAGACATCTCGCATTGTAAAAAAATGCACAAAATCCCTCCTAGGTCTTGGCAGGTCTGTGAGTAGGGTTGCCACCTTATGTATATTTGTACAGGCCACTTATGAAAAATACATGTTGCAGGGCCTGGATTTGGCACCTATTGCACCAATGCTGGCCCTGCAACATGTATTTTTCATAAGTGGCCTGGACAAATATAGTATTACATATCATATCACCTTTATTGTTTAGCCAATGGCCATAACAAATTCAAAACCCAATCCATACTTAAAAGAAAATATTAGGATTAACAGACATGGCATTAATCACCCTCCTCAATTATACATTCATCCAAAAATGTTTTTAAAATACACAAACATAAATTAATAAGTCGGGGAACAAACAACCTAGCATCTTAGCATCATGAGAATGGTCTAAACACCCAACTAGCAAATTCCCCCCCTCTAGGTTACATCACATTACAAATCATTCCATTATTCCATTTCTTCTTCTTTATACAGACATTAGAACAATTATTAATACAGGAAGATAACATCCTAAAATGGCCAAAATGTTATCCTGGAAAGGTTAACCAAAAACCAGAAGCCACAAGACCATTGTCCGGGTTTCGCCCGAATCCGTAAATCCACCAGCCTTCAAAATAAAAATTCTTTCAGGGTCCTTAGACACTATAGGGAACCATTCTATCTTAGTAAATACATTAGGTGGCAACCCTGCCTGTGAGATTGTGGGGTGTTTTTCTCCTCTAGCAGGAGAAAAAAACATCTCTTATTTGGCAATGACCGTAGCATCCCGTGGCCCCGGAACCTATGTTGGTGGCAGGCAGTTGATGGTGGTGGTGGTTCCCATTGGCTCATCACACTGTAGTTCTGAGCAGATGGAGGCAATTTCTGTGAGAATTTAGCCAGGAGACAAATCATGTGAAAATTACTGTGATGGCGGCAGCACAGAATTTGCAGGGCGGGGCTTGTGGGTGGGTCAAAAGTGACAATCCTTCCACTGATCCTCAGGCTTAGCTGAACAAACTGTCTAGCCTCCATAAGGAAACTGGGACTATTCACTCTATCAGATCTCAATAGATCTTTGTTTTTGTGTGTGACGTGTGTGAAGAAGAGAGAGAGGATACAAATGTGCAACAGTTGATACCCAGATCATCAGTGGATTTTTGTGCTTGCTTAATTTGCAGCATGGTAGGAAAGCCCTCGTTCTCACTCACTCCTCCTCCTATGAATTCAAAGGAAATGTATCTTGTTAAACTCATAGCATATCTATTCCTCAATGCAATTCATTTCTGCAAGGGAGAATGAAGGCCCTGGATGAGCCCCCACTGGGAGTAATTAGAGATTCATCATAAAGAGGTGGGTTACTATTTTCCTACTTTCTCTAGATTTTGTTCCTAGATAAACAAAACAGAAATATGGTCCATCCATTTAACCAGTTGAACCCATTCTGATGTGCTGCTTTGTAGCAAGAAAAACTTGAGTTAATCTTACTACACTGGTAGTTTTATTCTGGCTTGTGCTTTTTAAAAAAAAATACAAAAAATAAACCAAAATCCAGCTAGAGTTTTAAACAACATAGATACTGTCCCAGAAAATCAGTGGCCTTATTTTAAAAACCAATCTGAAATCAGTAAATAGTATCTAAAATAGTTGTCTGATGAAAGATTCCCCCCTCTGTCAATTTCACCACTTCATCCTGTAACTTGTTTTGTTTTTCGTTTGCAAAGCATAAAAGAGTTAACGAATGGACGACCAAGGAGGTATGACTGGGATGATGTCAGAATATTTCCAGAAAAAGAATGTCAACTCTTCTCTGGCCAGTAGCAGAATCTGCCACTTCTGTGCTTTTAAACTCCACCCCTACATTCTTCTTGCCCGGTTCCCACAGACATAGAGTGGCACTGGAGGTCAGAGTGGACGAATACAAAAGAAGACCCCCCGCTGCCAGGGCCAGCGTGCTGGGCTGTCACTACTACTAATTCATGACTTCACCTTTAATCTCACAGATCCATTATAGGTTAGAAAGAGACCCATTTTACAGCTGACAAGATTGAAGGGTGCACAGCCCAGAAACAGAGCGAGGGGTGGGATGGGGGGGAAGCGTTTTAAAGTTTGTATAATTGCAGCCACCTGCTAAAAATAGACTTTTTCGGTTTTGCTTTTCCTTTCTCTTATCTATGAGGACGTGTGTTTTAGGAAGACATGATAAACACAACTAATTCAAAATCCAGCCGAGCACATTGTTAGAGGAAGAAAGAAAGAGAAGAAGGGAAAAACGAGTAAGATTTCATACGATGTACAATGAGAAGGTTAGGAGTGTTTTAATTGCTCATCATTGTGTCATAGGATGTTTTGTATTTCTAAGCCAAATCACCATTGGGAGACAGGATGAATGTTGACTAATAACTTTTAAAATACTGATGCTAAATGTAGGCTAATTAAGTCTACATTAATAACAGCGGGGCAGTACATATACTTTTATAACAATTATGGTGTGTGCATGAAAGTGAATATAACAGTACAATTATTTATTTAAGCAAATATTCATAAGGGAGACCTGTTCTCTCTCTCTTTTTTTTTTACCCCCAATTACCCTTCAGTTTTTGTCTGCTCCAAAAAATCCTGAGTGAGTTCTAAGAAATAATTAGACACGCATTGCAATTGCTGATGGACAGTGTCTCCTAAAGTAATTCCACTTCATTATTTTTTGTTAATAGGGCAATCACCTCCCATCTGTATTTACCCAAGATTTTTGTGAAGCTCTTTTAAGTGAGTTAAAATGTACTTCCATTGTGGGTTTCAGAAAAAAAATGACAGTGGTAAAGAAAGAAAGAGAGAAAAAAATTATAAACCTGGTTTAAAAAAACAAAACATGGCTTTTCCCTAAATCAACTAGTATTTAACCAAAACAGAATAATGTTAAAATGTTTCACTGTAAATGTGTGCAGGATTTTAAACATGCTTGTTTAGAAATGCATAAGCAGTGTTCCACAATGCTTTGGGTAAGCAGGGAACTAACTTTGGAGACTCAAATTATTCTAGTGTGTGCTTCAGTAAGATCTGCTCACAGACATTTCCCCACTCGTTATGGCCCTTTTCACACAGACACTCTAACACTGATAAACTGGGTGTTACATTTTATTATACATGTTGCAGGGCACCCATAGAGCATACTTGCAGCCCTGCAACATGTATAATAAAATGTAAAACCCATTTGATCAAGGTTAGAGTGTCTATGTGAAAAGGGCCGAAGATTCAAAAATCACAAGGTCAATGTGCAAAGACTGAGCACCCAAGGTGAAGAATAAATATAGTGCAAATATAGTGGGTCTGACCTTGGGGACCATGGAAAAGGAATGGTCTGGCTTAACTACTTATTCCACCCACTTCCTACTCAGTCCTTTCTCCCAGTGAAAACTGCATTGTGAGGATTGGTCACTGTAGTTTTGCCACTTTTTTGATCAGTGGCCTCCATCAAACCTGTGGGCCAATCAAAATGATGCACCATGAAAGTTGATGTCCAGAATCCTCCCCCACAAACATCAACACAAAAAGGGCTTCTATGAACCTTTCCTTTGCCTCTCACCCTTCTGAAACTGTGCTGTTATGGGGCCAAGATGAAGATGGTGTTGACCGTGTGGAGACACAGGACTCTTTGAAATCTACATGTATTTTAGAGCTAACCTCTCTAACTTTCAGGCATGGTACACACCCAAGGACGCAAGGAACACTGCCCCTCCAGTGCCCTCCTGTGGCCCCCTCTGCTTACCCACGCTGTGTGCCAGACAGAATCAATTTCTGACTCTCTATGGGTCACAGAAATCTTGTTGGGGGCTCCCAGCAGCAGCTGCTGCTCAACTTCAGGGTGGAGGGGGTAGGGATGGGTGAATGCAGTTCGGATGTTCGGAGTTTGGACCAAACTCAGTCTGTTCGGATGTCCGAACCGAACGTCCGAACTGAACTCTCGAATGACCGAACAGTTTGGTCATGTTTGGATGAGTTTGGGGGCAGGAAAATAGTTTTTCCAGGGCCGAAAATTAGGTTTTGGTTTCGATTTTGTTTTGGTTTTGATTTCGGTTTCGGTTTCGCTATTTTTGGATGTTCGGCCAAGTTCGGCCAAACCGAACTCGGCTGAACTGAACCATCGAACCCGAACTCGGGTTTTGAACTGAATGACCGAACATCTGAACCGCGTTCTGTTCGCCCATCCCTAGGAGGGGGTTCCGCGTCTGCATCTTCTGTGGCCAGGCCCAGCATTGCAGGCTAGCTGCAATCAGGGGGCGGGGCCTGGCTGCGAGGGAGGAAGATGGAGTCCCATAAGGGACAAAAATAGCTGGAATGCACTTGGGCGGCTGGGGGTAACCATCCAAGTGCACAAATGGGGTACTGTAGTTCCCATTATATCCACTAGGGGGCAGGCATTAAATAGACTCCTATGGACTCACTTTTCAAATGGCACCTGGATACCAATGGTAGGCGCCCAGGCGAAATGTGCACCGCGAAAACGTTGGGAGTGGAGTAGGCAGGGCGAGGGACTGGCACACATGCTCAGTCAGTGAGCATGAGGGCTGTTTTCATGCACTCTTTAGCTGTGGCCACTTTAAGAGAGACTGTGTCCTGGCTGGCTGTGTCTCTCTGCTGATGAGACTGGGGGTGATTTCAGAAGTTAAAGACGCCTGATTCACCACAGTGGATTCCCAGTGCTGGCGAGCCGGCTAACCACCCTCCGTGGACAAGAGAGGTCCCAAACAGACGTGACGGGAGTGGGACCACAGCAGGGAATCAGACCGGCAGACCACAGCCTGGGGCAGCACAACAGATGTTACACCAATCCCGGGCCGTGGTCACAACACCCAAAAGGCGCCAGGGTGGCCCGTTCCGACTGCTGCTGCTGCTGTCCCCCCACTGCCTCCACGTTCAGCACGACCACTGCCTCCTCCGCCTGTGCCTTCACCACTTCCTCCTCCTCCTCCTCCTCCCTTGTTCGCTCTCTCGCTCTCCTCTCCCTTCCGCCTCGCTCCATCCAGCCACATCCCCCTGCTGCCGGGTGCCATTTAAGGTCTCCCTCCCCGGCCCGTGTTGTTGCTTGTTGCCTGGCAGTGATGCTGCGTGCTTTGTCCCCGACTGGGAATCGTTCTGCTTGATTCTGGACGGTGGTTGCCATTCAGACGTTACTTTTTTTTGTTTCCCGGTGGGAATTGCTTTGACCACGCTTTCGGAGATGGTCTGGGCCGGACCTCCGGAAGTGTGGTTAATTTTGATCCCTGCTGGGGATTGACTGTGGTGAACATCTGGCGCCCGCGAAACAGACGTTCAGGGTGCTTTGGCCCCGCCGTGGGATTGACCGTGGCTCACTGTGGTTGACTGTGATCTCGTAACATCTGAAAATACCCTTGGTTGCCTCTTGGTGGTCCAGGTTTCGTCACAAGAGACTACTTGTCATCAGCAAATGAATGGTGAGCCATCCTACTGCCGTACGTGAAGTGTTGGTGAGTAAATTGCTTGGGGGGGCAGGGGGTGTCTGGCTGGGGAATGGGACTGGAGAGGGGGTGGACTGGGAGACAATGGGGGAGGGGACTGCAACAGAGATGTGAAGTGAACCATGTTTTGGGGGACAAGTGGAACTCCTCGCTGCTGCTTTAGTGGTGTACTGTGGATAATATGGTTTGCTTAAGATATGGTTTCAGTGGTTTGCTTTTTCTTGTATGTTTGCCGGTGCACTGCTGGTTTCTCCCCACCTCCCCCAAGCATGTGCAAAGGCCATAGCCATCTGGGGCCCCACTGGCCATGGCTACTCTTGGTTAAAATTGGTCCCTTTCCTGTTTATATGTAAATTGTCTGCTTTCTGTTTTCCGGGTGGGGGACCTATGGGCTTGGATGGAAGAGTTTCCAATCCAATGTTCCTTGCATTTTAAAATGGCCCTGCCTTTTGCAGTTTGGTGGAACATTGTGACAGGCTTTTTCACTAATAGCTAGTCCTTTATGGTGCGCTAAGGACTGCACATAACATTGTTATCTTAAGATGGTTTACTTTGCTTGCTCTGTGTTTGCATGATGCATTGCTGCTTTCCTTCTCCTCTCCTAAGCATGAGTAGAGAGGCCATTTTGTGAATTTGTGGGTCTAGTGGTCATGACTACTCTTTTTTAAAGTGGTCCCTCCCTTTGCTGTTTCACTGCTGCTCCCTGCTGCTGGAAAGTAGTTTCTCTCCTCTCTGCTTGTGACTGTGATTTTGAGGATCTTGCCTGGGGTTTTGTTGAGAAACAGAAATGCATTGTTTAAATTTGGTTTATCCAGCCCCAGGCGGCGTGCAAAAGCTACCCCCTGACCTCATCTTGCTGCATGTCTAGGCTGCTGTTTTGATGGGGCTGGTTTGGTGGCACCACAGGCCTGGAACTGGCCAAACTTTTTTAAAAGGCCTGTTTGCTTAGACAGGCATTTGGCTGCCAGGGATATGGTGTAGGCACTGGGGATGCTGGTACCGATGGGCCTGGTTTGGTGGCAATGCAGCCCTGATACTTGCCAAACTTTTAAAAAGGCCTGTGTGATTGGACAGGCATTTGGCTGCCAGGGATACAGTGTAGGCACTAAGGATGCTGGTTCGGATGGGGCGTGTTTGGTTGCTATACAGGTCTGCAACTGCTCTCCTTGTGAACAGAGGAGAAAGTAGGTAGGAGTGCAGCAGAAGAGAAGGCTGCAGACAACAAGACCCCTTTCCCCTGTCCCCCACTGAACACATCTCTTCCCCTTCCTCTTCTCATGTACCAAAACCAAACCCTATCCCTCCTACTTCTCCTCTGTTCTGTCCTTCTCTTCCCTTTCATTCTCTTCTGATTCGACTTGTCACAGGACAGGGAACTAACTCAGTCCTCCCAGTTCTCCAAGCCAGAAGGAAGGCTTCTCCCAAAGCCTACACCTTCAGAAGACTACAGGTGGCCAAGGATGCCATGAAAATTGAGGATTCAAGGGTTCAGTATAAAGGTAGGTGATGGCAATGTGATCTATTTTTTTAGCTTGCTATGGTTAATTTGGACCCAGTGGGAAAGAGAGAGCGGACGGGACTCCAGTAAGAGGGCTCTCTATCCCCCAGTGGCAGTGCTTCACACCACAGCAAGGAGTTCCCAGCATTAATTAATGTAATGTCCACCCCTAGGCTCAGTGGCTTTACTGCTGGCGGTAGGTTCAACCCGCCCACTGCCCCACCAGCCTCAAAACCCACCAGCTGCCACTGCTAACTTTTCTTTAGGGCTGAGATATCCACCAGTCTGAGATTCTCTGAATAAGAACTTACTTTTTCCCGAGCCCTACATGTGAATGCATCACTCAAGAGGAACACTGCACAGACTACTCTTTCAGAGGCACAAACAAAAAATTAGGGACTCCCTCCTGTTGCCTCTTATATCAGTGGACAAATTTTCATTGGGAACAGAAAATAGTTGGTTTGCATGATTGGTGTACCCAAATTCTGAATGAAATTATTCCTCAGGCAAGTCCGTGTCATAGTCTGAGAGGAACAAACCTAACTGTCATTTTTTGCAGGACAGAGAGAGGGAATCAAAATTCCCACAAGCAGTTAAACAAATTTGCTTTTTTCAGATTTTTTGTAAAAGTTTTGTTCTGCAGATGAAACCTTTTATGCCAAGTTTCAGTCGAGAGAAATGCTCTTTACGGCTGAGTTACCAGAGAGAAGGACTTATAATGGAAATGCTTGTAACCTGAAAGATAACAATGCTTGTCAGAACCACTTAGCTATCAGTGAAGAAGTGTGGGTTAGTAGTAAGAACAGGCAAGCAGGCTTCAGGAGAGAGACGCGGGTCCCTTTCCCTAACTCTGCCACTGCCTCAGTGAGCTTGTATAAGTCTCAGGCGTTATATAGCCTCTGGTTTGAAGCCTACACACCCTTTAGATGTAGATGAGCAGAATTTGAGCCTATAAACATTTTCCTGTGATTAGATAGAGGTAGAAGTGCTCATCCTTGGGCCCACAATCAATTTGGTATGTTGAATTATAGGTGCTAAATTTGCATTATTTGTGCTGCAAAAGGTGGACTAGCCTTCTGATAATTTACTCCTTAATCTAAGTCCTTCAGTTTCCACACCTCTGTGTATGATATTTTCTCAACAGGTGGTATCATCTGTACAAGCTGGTATTTTTACCTCTATTGTAAAAATATTTGTAGCCAGGAACTATGCTTTATGAATTATTATATGGTATGAATATATGTAATCTCAACATTTATGTATCTCTAAATGGTTTTAGGAAACTTAAGGGTGTTTGGTGTCTATATGATCTATTTAAAATGTTCTATATCAGTGAATGAATGTTATTGACAAGAATTATGAGAGAGGATGTATTTAAAAATTATTAAATGTACTGGAAGAAATTCCAGTGTGTTAATGACACCAGTCAGTCAAACTCATCAAGGGAACCTACACTTTCTGTAAGAAAGAGTTTAGTAGAGAAATCTATATGCTAAAGGCTATGTGCTAGCCGAGGAAAGGGAGCCACCAGGATGTTTTATTCTAGCAACACTAGGTCAGTGGGAAATCACCAGAGCCCAAAGACAAAGGACCAGGAAGCACTTTAAAAACATTGTTTTGCCAGCATGTACGAGGGAGAATACTTCTGAGAAAATGTGAGAGCAACGTCTGTTTTGGACTCTAAGCTTACTGTCTCATAGGGCTAAGAATATGGGACGCTGAACTCTTATGCATGCTAGTCATTCTAGTTTTGTTTTACTTCTGTTATTCCGTTTATGCGACTTCTGATAAACTCTGAACCTTTATATTTATCTTAAACTCTTACATAAAATGTTTTTGTTATAAAGCTGATGTCTGTGTGAGTTTACTGAAATTGAGTACTGACATTCTGCAGGTGATTCTTGATTAGAGATATAGGTCATTTTTAGACACACGTTAAAGTGCTGGATGTTTCAGTCTTCTGGGCTTACAAGTCCACAAGTAAGTTCCGGATTCATTTTTCACACACACGCTGCCCTGAGGCAGTTCCTGGATGCATTCTTCACACAAACACTGCCCTGAGGCAGCCTAAAGAAGCCGCAGCTGTAAACGTGACAGGCTGCCATGGAAACCAAGTGATCACAAATGCCTGGAGCAAAGCCATTTACCAGGAGAACTTTTTACACACAAATGTTCTGGGAGAAGTTTCACGCAGAAGTTCAACGATCTGGATGAGTGATTTCGACACACAGAAAGTTCTGGATGTTACAGCAAACATGCAGGAGAAATGTGTGTGTAAAAACACACATTGAGATAAGTCTGAAATACATATATACTAGATTTAGTGAACAAAGAACCTCCAGGTTTATGCACAACACAGAGTAGATCCCCTTAGGGACTAACACTCTTTGGACTGAATGGTGGCAAGTGGACACTGGATACTTTTAGACAGACAGTAGCCCCAGTTCTACCCATGGCAGCCCGCTTCACCCCTGGACTGGCCCGTCAACCAGAGTGGGCAGTCCTGCCAGTGGCACTCTGGAACATCCTGGAGCACCACCAGCACAGCAGGTTGGCCAAATCTGGGGCAGCAGCCTGAAGCGGAGCTGCTGTCATCTGCTGGGCAGGCCTGCACTTCAGCTTTGTGCCTGGCCGGCTGTTGCCCCTAACAACACTATAGAGTTGCAGGCGCCAGCCTAGAGCATTGAGTGATCGTTTGCAACTCTATGGTGTTTTGTGTTGGTGGAAACCACTGGGTTCATCTAAAGCAGGATCAGGTGGGGCTGCAAGTGGGCAGATGTGGGGGTAAACCCCTGGAGCAGCTCTGGGGGCAGGCTGCCTTCACACCCATCTGTTTACACCCACTGTAAGTAGGAGAAACTAAATTGCAGCTGGGATGGAGGCAGTGAGATGTCAGTCAAATAGTGAACCCCAACAATCTTCATCATACTTTTCTAAAAAAACACTTTGTAAATATTGTATGAGACATGGTCCAGGGAAGTCAATGCTTAATTTGTAATAAATAAATAAATAAATAAATAAATAAAATTTTAAAATGAATTGCTGGGGTCCAAGCCTGTCCCAGAAGCCCTGCCCCACACACTACAGCTTGTCATAGCAGGGAACTGAACCCTAGTTTCCAACTAACACCCCAGCTACTTGACTGCCTTGACTCCTTACAGTTGAATATGACAGGAGCTCTTTTTATTTGTTGTATGCAATGACCAGCAAAAAAAAAAGGGGGATGGGCAGGAAAGTCATCCATGAAAGCCAAATAAACCATCCAGGTGGGTTTTATTTTGTTCGCCCCCCTGGCTTTCAATGCTGGCCTTTTCATGATCTGCCATAGTTTGGAGTGTGCATTTCTATTGGGAACATTTCCCGGGGCTCAGCCTTCCACTCTTTTGAATTTAAGTGCCTCAGCAGTTGGCTGAGTCCTGGCAAACCGCACCCTCCCTCACAAATTATGCCTAACAGTGTTTCAAGAGAGCTTAACATGTTGCAGTCTGAATCCTTTTGGAAATTTGGTCCCACCCATGGGTGCTGCTTAGGTCTGAAACAAGATTTTGTCAAAACAGGATTTCTTGTTGAAATCCCAGTTCTCGATACTGTCTTCGTCTCGAAAACGTCTCGTTCAAAATTTTGATTCTCTATTTGCCGACAATTTGCTTACCAGGATACCGTTTACCAACTTTCTTCTTATCATTTACCATGTTCTTCGTTTACCACTTGCTGTATTGCTGAGGGTACCATTTTACATCCATGTTTGTCATTTCCGCATTTCTGAGCTAATCACTGTGCAAATAGCCCACCCCTTAATCTCCTCCCAGTGTTTCTTAACCTTCGTTCTGGTGTCTCCAATCAGGATTGTTGTCCTATGTTGTTCCCTTTGCTTTGACCAATCTGCAACTGTGTACCAGATTCCTTTACATATCTGCAATCCAGGTGCAGATTGGTCAAAACAAAGGGAACAACATAGAACAACAATTCTGACTGGAGGCACTGGAGTTGAGGTTAAGGAGCACTGGAGGAGGTTAAGGGTGGACTGTTCACATAGTGATTGAGTCAGAAATGTGGAAACAACAAATTTGGCAATAAAACGATACCCTCGGCAATGTGGCAAGCAGTAAATGAACAGTACGGTACGCGGTAAATGGTAAAGAGAAAGTTGGTAAATTGGGACAGTATTTGAGAAATGGAATTGATATCAGGAAACAGTTCCCGATATGGTGAAATTTCTCATGAGTAAAACATTTTGCTACTCGTTCAGTCCTAGTGATGCTAATTTCTTCAAAATCTGGCATTGACCAGTTATGAAAATTTGGTTCTATGTCACTGCAAGATATTGTTGTTTTCGTTTCCCGCATGCTGCTGATGTATCTTGCCAGGTTACTAATAGAATGCTCTTATTACCATATGTTTTCTATACTCTGCACTGCTGTAACCTCTCCTTACTCAAGGAGTTATCTTAAGATCTTGCATTTTAAGATAAGCCTAATCCATTTTAAATTGCTGTTTAAAAAGAATAACTCTTGGGAAAGAATAAGCAGTGTCTGGGGATTTCAAAGTAGCTTATGGGAGTTATCATCAGCCCAAATTCCAGTGAAATTCAGTGGAAACTGGGCACCTATCTCCTTGAATCTCCTATGAAGAATCCTAGTTTACAGCTTTTAATCAAGCATTGAGCACATGTTTCATGCAGGAGAATGGAAGCTACGGAACATGACCTCTATCTCTCCTGAGGTACTGTAGGAGCCAGAGTGCTGCCTACAGTGAGCAAATAGATTTGTGTTATTGAGGTCAAAGCCCCCAGATGCAAGTGAATGGAGATCTGCCTTCATAGATTCATGTTAATGACCCATCTCAGCCCTCAGTCTCTTGCTTCCACTCCCTAGCCTCCTCCTTCAACCTCCACCTTTGGACCAACTCCCCCACCCATACTAATGGCCATTCTCTTGATCTTGTCCTCTCTAGAAACTGCTCTGTCGCTGATCTCTCCTTCGATCCTCATCCTATATCAGACCACTTCCTTGCCTCTTTCAACATTT
>QEPC01012537.1:1570247-1585252 GCA_003113815.1 Sphenodon punctatus
AGAGACAAGGGGTCTAACATTCATGAAGATGCGAGGTCTCAAGTGCACGTACTTGGCTTGGTTACGATGAGAATGACAGCAGGCAGGTCCATGTTGCAAGGAACATTAAAGTTATTTAATGCTCTAGCAGAGGCATTCTGTTATTATGTTTTTACTATTGTAAACTGCCTTGAGCAAGGGGTGGGGTATAAGTTTAACTAACTAACTAACTAATGAGGATGGCATGAATCCCATGGTGCAGTACAGTTGAATTTCAGCACCTTGGGGAACTCCGACTAGAGTATCTGACTAGAATGCCTCTGCTAGAGAATCAGCCTTGTCATTAATTTTTAGGAATGTAAATTTTCAGAGGGGATTCTGTATTTGTGTAAAGAGCTGAGACAAACAGGGCAGATCCAAAGGGAACTGGATTCAACAGACAGTGCAATTGAATTTTAGTGCCTTCTTCCACTCTGATTTCTGGGAATACAATGGATTGGTGGGGATGCTAGTGACCTTGGAGATAGAGAACACATCATCTGCCCCTTCATTTCCACTTCCCTCCTTCCCTGCCCCTGACCAATCTGAGGGTTTGGCAAGAGACCCTAAAGAGAGGGACAGTATCTCCTAGTCCTGGGTGCCTCTCCTGGCTGCTGTGTGGGCAGCTGTGAGCCCGTCTCCTCCTAATGTCCTTGCTGTGCCTCTGTTACTTGCTGGCATGGGTCCCTGAAGTGGATGGGTGTGATGGATTATTGGATTCCCTCTGCTGCAGGGTCAGATTGGATTAGGAGGCAGCATGGGTAGCATTTTGTCACAGCCGTCTCTGTTGTAAATCTCTGCCTGTGACATTTTGCCACCAGAGACTGCAGGATATCATAGAGACGCTGGGTAGAGGGGAGGTAAACTCTACCTGCAATTGTCTATAGTGGTGGAGGGGGTGGTGGGAGGGGGTGATTCATTTCAACATAAGCATCTATATGATATCTATCCTGGTACTATTTTATTCTGGACTCAGTAAAACCTAGAAAATGAGGTTTTATCATTCGGTAATAAAACCAGGATTCAGATTAATTAATACCAGATTATCTGTCCACAGGAACACTTAATCCCAGTATTAGAAGCATTTATTCAGGATTAATGCATGTGTAGAAGCAGCCTCTATGTTCCCCACTTCCCCCTGGAACCGTTTGTCTCGGTCCTGCCTGAGATCTTTGGACTAAAGATAGCTATCATGCTAAAGATCATAACCCAATGAGATATTTCCCATATATACTTTCCCCCCTCTACCAAAAGGACTTCTCATAGGTGCTGATATTTCCAAAAGAATACATTCCTAAGTAATCTCCCAAGAATCACAGAAGAGAGTTGGGTCAAAGTGCTTATTTGTTTGTTTGTTTTTGTTTGGTTTTCCTATTTTTACCCCACTTTTCCTGAACTACTCAGACTGGCTTACAAACATATAAAACAGCAGAAAAACCCCAACCTCCTCACCAACCTTTCCCCTCACCATCTCCAGCTCAACCCTGCCCTACCCCACCTTCGCCCCCCCCAACCCTCTCCCAACCCTGAACCCCACCCCAAAACCTCCCAATCAACCCCTGTTCTCTCGCCCGCCTCCCAACCCACCCCACCCACCAAATGCTCTTTTAAACAAAAAGTTTTGCACCGCCTCTGGAAGATGCTCAAGCCCAGGTTCAGATGCACCTCCAGGGGAAGGGAGTTCCACAAAACTGGGACAGCAACCAAGAACGCCCTCCCACACATCCCAGTCCCATGGACAAGAGTAGCAGATGGAACCTGCAAGAGGGCACTCCTGGCCGACCACAGGGGTCGCAATGGAACCTGGTAGGACATCTGCAGGTGACACAAAACTGGGAGGGATAGCTAGCACCTTAGAAGTCAGAAACATAATTCAAAATGATCTTGACAGAATGGGAAACTGGGCTGAAACTAACAAAATGAAATTCAACAAAGATAAATGTAAGTTTTGCATTTAGGCAAAAAAAAAATCAAATGTGCAAATACAGGATGGGGGATACCTGGCTTGGCAGCAATACATGTGAAAAGGATCTGGGGCGTGTAGTTGATCACAAGCTGAACATGAGTCAGCTGGAGTATTGTGTACGGTTCTGGGCACTGCACTTTAAGAAGGACATCGACAAATTGGAATGAGTTCAGAGGAGGGCAACAAAGATGGACAGAGGTCTGGAAACCAAGACCTATAAGGAAAGGTTGAAGGAACTGGGTATGCTTAGCCTAAAGAAGAGAAGACGAAGGGAGGACATGATAGCCGTCTTCCACTACCTGAAGGGCTGTCATGGAGAGGATGGCAAAGACTTGTTCTCTCTTGCCCCCGAAGGCAAGTCTAGAAATAATTTGCTTCAATTACAAGAAAGCAGATTTTGGTTAAACATTAGGAAGAATTTCCTAACAGTAAGAGCTGTTCAACAGTGGAACAAATTGCCTAGGGCAGTGGTGGGCTCTCCTTCGCTGGAGGTTTTCAGACAGAGGCTGGACAGTCATCTGTCAGGGTTGCTGTAGCTGGAGATTTCCTGCACTGAGCAGTGGGTTGGATTAGATGACCTCTGAGGTACCTTCCAGCACTACGATTCTATGGTCTTTCCCTTCTTTTTCAACCCTTCAGGCTCCACTAATCATACTGATGTGCTGCTTGATACCCCGGGCCAACTTCAAAATACGGGTAACAAATTCTAAGAGGAAGCATGATAAACACAGCAACTTTTGTTTCTCCAATTTATGGGAAAATCCCTCGTGTCCATATGGTGTAAGTAAGAGTGAAAGTGGCTCAAAGGCCTTCAACCTAAAAAAATGAGCACATCTATTTCTTTCCTGAAGGGCCACGCAAAACGGATTGAGTGTGAGTTGCTCCATTTTAACAAAAGCATATCAAAATAACAAATTAGCCCAGCTAAGACTTTCATAAATTATCTGGTGACCAAACTTATTTCTTTTGTTTATTTTTAAACAAGATGAATATAGATTTTAGATTCTACAAGCCGTGTACTCAGATACTCTGTACTGCAATCATATTCCTGCTCTTCTTCTCTCTCTTGCCTGCTGCCCCGCACACATCTTCCTGTGTGCGATCTATCTTTCTCCCTTGCACTTGCATCCTTGCCATCTGGTTTCTTATTGCCCTGGTCACACTGCACTCCTGCCTCGTCATCTCCTGCTGTGTCTTCCAGTACCATAAGCAGACCCTGCTGGTGGCAACATCCCCTAAGATCAGCTTCTTCTCCCCTTGTACAGTAGCAGATCCCAGTTAAGGCAGCTAGGCCTGCTCTTTTCAATTAACAGCCTGGAAAAGTTTGAAACAAAGAAACTAAGTCAGTAGCATAGAACCCAGGTCTCTGTAGTCTGTTCTCCACAGGCAAGTGTGCTCTGCTAACCAGTCTGAATATGGGATTCTTTCTTTTCTTTCTTTCTTTCTTTCTGCACACAAATTTATACACCACCCCTCCTGCAGAGGCTCAGGGCAGCTTACAATCCATAAAACAATAATAAAATTCATGCCTTAAAAACTCCCACATTCCCCTCAAAACTCCCACCCTCCCTAACCCTATCCCAACCCCCTTCCGACCAACTTCTATCCCCACCCACTAAATGCTTTTTCAAGTAAAAAAGTTTTTTACGTTCTGTGACAACTCCTTGACACAAATTCAGACAACCCTGCACCCTTCTCATGTTGTAGCCCTTCCCACCATTCAATGAAACACATGTATATTTTAAGTACACACTTGGGACTACTCATCTGCTTAAAGTTATGCATGTGCTTAAGTGGTTTGCATGCAGTGCTGCATCCAGGGAAGTTGAGGACTCGTGTGAAATGGTGGTGTGGGCCCCCCCCCCTCCTCTAGCAATGTTTAGTCAGGACAGACCCACATGTTGGGGACCCCCTCCCAAATCACTACATGTTGGAGCTCACCCTGTGGCCCCTTGTTTCACACCAGTGCTTCTCACACTCATGCTGTCATTTCAAGTATATTCCTAGACCCCTTTATTATTAATTACTTATACAGCACTAGCAATGTGTCTGATGTTGTACAGCTGTAATTAGAGACAAGTCCCTGCCCCCAAAGGCTTACCATTTAGGATGGATAAGAAAGGAGGCGGGATAGATACATTCTCATTTTATAGATGGGGAACTGAGAATGGGCACATTCACACCTGCTGGTCCACAATTCCTGCATGTATTGCAATCAGAATACCAGCCCTGATTGTATGACCTCAGTAACTAACTGTAATACGTGAGGCTGCAGAGTAGTGAGCAGAATGCTGTANGTAACTAGAGGGGGCCGGACCCCCTCAGTGACAGGGGTCCAAATCCCCTCCCATGTCACAGTATAGGCCAACCATCAAGACTAACAATTCAGTCTGGTCAGGATTCAGTTTCAATCAGCTCATCCTCCTCCAGTCCCCAACGGCTGCCAGACACTGGGTAATCACCAAGACTACAGGATCTGGGTGGATGAAAAAGAGCGGTAGAGCTGGGTGTCATCAGCATATTGATGGAACTTCACTCCAAACCTTCAAATGATCTCACCCAGTGGCCTCAGACACACATTGAACAAGAGTGGAGACAGGCTGGAACCCTGAGGGACCCCACAGGGGAGATCCCAAGGGGTCAATGAGCAATCTCCCATCACCACCCACCGTGACCTCCCCAACAGGAATGAATGGAACCACTCAAGAGCAGTCCCGCACATGCCTGCCAAGTTCCACAGTCATGATCAAGTGTATCAAAGGCAGCTGGAAGCTCTAACAAGCTTAGTAGGGCATAGATCCCTTTGTCAGTCTCTAGACAATGTGGATCATCAACCAAGGCCACAAGTGCTATATCCCAGATGAAAACCTGACTGGAATGGGTCCAGGAATCCAATAGCATCGACATGAACCTGAAGCTTCTGGGCAACCACCCATTCAATAACCTTCCCTAAAAAGGGACCGTTAGAGACAGGGCGATAGCTGGTCAGTGAGTCAGCATCCAAAGACGCTTTCTTGGGCAAGGCCGGACAATTGCAGTTTTAAGGGTGTCCAACAACCTACCCTCCCAAAAGGAGGCATTGACAACCTCAGCCAGGAACAGCCCCAACATCTCTAAACTGACTTTTACCAGCCAGGGTGGTCAAGAATCTAATTCATAGCTGGTTGCCCACGTTGCTCCAAGCACATCCTCTATATCGGTGGGTGACACTAATTGAAACTCATCCAAACAAACAGGAAAAGGCTAATATTCCACAACCCCAAACTCTGATTTCAGGTAACATAACAGCAGCCATGTCATGGTGAATACAAGCAATTTTTTCTGAGAAGTAATTAATACAAATGTCACAAGTGGCAATAGATGACTCTAGTTCTTGGGAGAGACAGACCAAACTAATCAGGCCGTTCACCACCCAGGACAGCTCTTCAGGATGCAACTTTGCAAATGTTATAATAGCAGAGAAGGAAGCTTTCTTCGCCACCATCACAGCCATGGCATAGTCCTTCAAAAATGATCTATGCAGCAGTTGGTCAGGTTCAGAAAGAGTTGAGCACCACTTGCTCTAAATGCCTACCCTCCCACTTCAACTGCCTCAGGTCCCCCGTATATCATGGCAATCTATGCTGTTGCAGTGGTGGGAGTGGATGCCTGGATGCAACCGTGTCAGTGGTCATGGTCGAGATGTCATTCCACAGGGCAACCAGGTCATCAACAGAGTAGCTGTCAAGGTCAGTGAGTAAATCCCTCAGAGCGGTCTGGAAACCAACTGGATCCATTTGTCTCCAGGGGTGGATCAGCTTAACTGGTCTACCACCCTGATGGGAGCATAGGAGGGCAGGGATCGGGGCCTTCAGAAGGTAATAGTCAGACCACAACAATGGTGCTGTAACTACACCCCCAATAATCAAAACCCCTGTTTCCAGGCTGGTGAAAAATACTGAATCCAGTATCTGCCCCACTTCATGTGTTGGGCCAGATATTATTTGGAATAGACCCATGGTTGTCATGGAGGTCATAAAGTCCCACTCTGACCCCAAAAGGTTAGTCTCAGCGTGTATTTTGAAGTCGCCCAAGTATGGGTGACCTCAAGACCAGCTCAGACAGCTCAGCCAGGGAATCTGCTGGGCAGTGGGGTGGCTGGTACACCAGCAAAATCCCCAATCCATCCATCCACAGCTTCCAACACAAGGTGGACACACTGTATATTCAATGAGTTAGGCACTTGATACCTTCAGAAGACCAGAGTATCTTTACTGATCACCACCACTCCTCACTCCTGGCCCCCGATCCTAGGCTGGTGCTGAATTGAGGACCCGGCTGGCAACATCTGGGACAACTTAGGCCCAGATGCCTCATCAAGCCAGGTCTCTGTAATGCATATGAGATCAGTAGCCTCATCCTGAATAAAATCAAAGATGATTGCTATTTTATTTGCCACTGACCTTGCGTTAAACAGCATCAGCTTCAGATCAGGGGCTCCAATAACCTCAAGTCAACCTATATGCAACCTATATGCAAATACAGTCCTAGATAGTCCTGCCACACCGTGCTGATCATGGTAATATCATCTGCATTTATTCAAAAGATAAAGGAACAAAAGTATCAGTGTTGTAACTCCACTGAAGTCATTCGTTTTCCAGGGGGTAGGTTGAGCCCAAGAAGTTAATGTCACGGGTTGGAGGTCTGCACCCCCACTTTACCGGGTTTGAGTGATTCAGTTTCCCTCGCTTACAGCCCACTTGAATCAGTTTTCTCTCTGGCTGATTCAGTCCTGCAGCAGGGACAACCCCTTTGTCACCCAAGGGCCTGATCCTTCCCGTTTACAGACTCTTTCTCTCTGGGGTCCCAAGAGCTTGAAAGCCCTTGTTGCTCACTTGTGTTCCAATGTTAGACACAGACACTTCTTCATAAAGATAAGAAAGTTTATTGATTTACATAAGCAAGATAATTGATACAGAGTGGTAACTAGAAATCAAAAGTAAATATAACACATTCCCATTTCTATACTGGTTGAGTTCCTAAATAAGGATCTTACCCTACAAAAGTCCATAAGTTCTGGTCCCTCAGTCATAGGTGTAGAATGACTGGGCACTGATCTCTTAGTTGGTAGAAAGCAAAATCATGCCTCTCAGGGCGTTTATAGACGATCTCGCTTACAAGCGGGATCGCCAAACGCCGGCTTTCCCCCCCGCGCAGTCTCTGCGAGCTGTGTCTGCAGTTCAGACACGGCGCAGAGTGCTAGGCGCATGCGCGCCCTTCTGCGCATGCGAACTCACCCGGGGAACCAGGAAGTGCCGCGTAAAGCTGGCACTTCGGGAATCCGCGTCGGAGGGGGCAGGCGAGCCTGCCCCCTACGACGCGGATTAAAAAGCGGCCCCAGCAATTAGACGAGCGCCAAGAAAGGTGGCTGATCAAAGGATCAGCCGCCTTTTTGGTCTCGTCTATAAACGCCCCGAGTCCATGTCTTCCAACTTGTTTGCTGGCAAGGTTCAGGATGCAAATGCAGTTGCTCAAGATGGCTATGACCAAGCGATAGTGAAGATGGCTTGATGGCTTCCTTAAATAACAATTCTGAGTCCTTTGTTTCTCCTTCCCGCCTTGGAGAAACCTGAGGTTCGTCACGTACATGAAAAGTAACCTGGAAGATCCATTTGCATCTCTATGGGGTTCTGTCTGGTGAGGGTTCCCAATACACATTCTTTTAACTGTCTTCACTGCCTGGAGTTTGGTCAGTGTCACAGTCCTGATTTGAGTTTTACAGTTCTTAATTGTAACATTACATACATGTTGAACCTTTTGCTTTACATATTTACTAGACTTGTAGTCTACATGTAGGCCAGTATCACACGTGTGTGACCCTATGTTCCTCCGTGACAGTTAAGCCAATGGTATGTTTGTACACTATGGCTGCAAGCCACAAACCACTAACTCTGGAGTAGCCTCATAGGTTTCAATGGAACTGCTCTGGAGTAAATGTAGTTTGTAGATCATGACCTACATAAGTAACAGACCCAAAAAAGAAGACTGGGCTTGTGCAGCTCAACTGTGGTACCACCTACCCACCCCCTCCAGATTGCCCCAGCTCATTTCACACCATTTCAGGGGGCAATGCAGGATCCATATGCCACTCTGTCAGGGAGGAATTCCCAACACAGCATCTGGCTGCATGGCAGATTCTAGAGGCAGTTGGTGTGTCAACTTTCGGCTGTCTTTGTCATTCATTTTGGGCCAGCGATGGGCTGACTTGTCATCCTGCAACAAACTGCTTTCTTTTGACCTCCCCCCTCCCGCCCCAAGTCCAAGGAATGGGCAGGTTTGTATTTGTCAATAAGCCCCTGTGTAAATCCCTCATGAGATTTCTATACAGGCCCTTTATGGAGAAATAATGAGACTTTCTTAATGCCCATGTGTGTTTTCTGCAGAAACATGTGGGTTAGTTTTAAAGTGGACCGCGTCCTGGTACACACAGGTCACTGTGTACAGGGATTTCTTTCTCAGAAAACTCTTCAATGGTCTTTGAAAAGGCCCCCTTTTTAAGCTCACGAGTGTACAAACCACTTCTTGGTGAATAGGATCAATAATGCCTGGAGATATTTGAGATCAAGCATATGGTCCATTGAATATGCATGTAAGCAGGGAGGGAGGGCATTTGTGAGTGACATTTGGGGGGGTGGGAGTGAGTGTCTGAAAGCTAATCATTGCAGGGTTGTGAGATAGCATTTCTGTGTCAGAGAAGAGCATATAACTTTCACACTGGCTCTGATATAACAGCTAGTAAAACATGGATTACAGTCAGCACGCAACAATATTAGAAGCGTTAAGAATCCATGAACGTTCTGATGTAACTTGCATTTAACACAATTCTAAATTCCTTTTTGGTTGCCTGTAATATTTTAATTTTGTTTTTTAAACAGATCCTACGTGATGCACCAGACAAGAAATAAATTGATGAACTCAAGAGAACTTTTTTAAACTGAGAAATGCACAGTTATCTGAGATGAGAAAGGCTTGTGGGGGGAGGAGGGGAGGACTTTTCTTCAGTTTGCCATGCATACTGAAAGGAAAGAAGGCTTGGAGAGCTGCACACATATTGGAAAGTTTTGTTTCAAAGTGAAGCCCAGCCTGAAAGGAGGGATTGGGGGGTGGGGGCTAGAGAGAAAGGAGAGAACACTGAATGGGAGCGATTGGGCATGAAGTAGTAAAGATGAGGTCCTGGAAGGGAGAGGAGGACAAGAGGGAGTTGAGAGACAAAAGAGAGAGAGAGAGAGAGAGAGATGGGGGAAATGGTAAAATCTTTCTTTCACAGAAAGGAGAGAAACTAACTGTCTCTGTCTCTCTCTCTCTCTCTCTCTCTCTCTCTCTGTTTATTCCCTGGAATAGGAATCATGGTGCCTTTAAAGGTTAAAGATGAAACCAGCGAAACCAGGACCAAAGAAACATAACTGAGGAATAATCTTTACTAATTGCTACAACTCTCAGATTTGGGTTTTTAAACTATTGCTCTGCACTATGTTTTCCTGCCACAAAAATGTAGCTAATTTCTTTCCTTGCAGACACACTTCTTGAGGTAAATTTGGGGAGAATAGACCCATTTAAACTTTGGTTTCATACAAGTCTTGAAAATGTGTGAGCATTGGAAACTCAAGAACTTAAGACCGGAACTTGTCTTCCTAAGGTAACCACTTTGGCATTACAGGAACAATAACCGGGTGCCCCCTCATCAATGTTTCTTACAGAGGAAGCATCCACTTTCTAATCCTATTACCCAGAGAGGGGATGGGAGGGAATAAAGATGCTTCATTACAGCAGATAATAGCCCTGAATAAATAAATCCAAATCAACCTAGCCACACATCATAATCAAGCCCTGTGGTTGTACCGTTTTGAGAGGGGTAAAATTCTACCTGGAAAATTCCTGAGAAGCTTTTTCTGATGGGAAGCTTGTACCCCCTGCTGGCAGCCAGAGCCCAGAATGACTCTTCTGCATTCACTGAGCCCATACCCATCTCCTAAGCCAGATTTAGACCCAAAGCTGCAGTGGTGGGGGCAGGGCATAGACAGGAAAGGCTCTTGCCTTTATTCAATAACCTGTGAGAAAGGGCTACTAAAGGGGGCTCTGTTTTCAGTTACGTCCATGCAAGTCTGGTTTTCCCCTGCATTATGTGCAATGTGCATGTATTAAACAACAAGTCTGCAATCCTGAACCCATAGGAGCCAATGGAAAATTCTCCTCAACTTTAATGGGTGAAGACTGCACCCCAGAATTCTTAGCTTTAAAAGCTGGACTATTATGTCACATGTTGTGTTATGAAGCTAACAATGTGGACAAGCAGTAAGCACTCTATGCATATTGCTGCGTGTACATGCTGATATGCTACAGTATATTTGCAGTTCTATCCTGGAACTTGTGGAGCTTTAGGCCCTTTTTACACAGACACTCTAACACCGATAAAATGGGTGTTACGTTTTATTATACATGGTACAGGGCAAAACTGCAGCCCTGAAACATGGGTCCTTTTCACACGACATGCCTCCACCCAGTTTCTCTGGGTAGAGATGGGTGGAGGCGTCTGTGTAAACACCACTTGTGGTGGGTGTAGGTGCATGCATGCTCCCACGCAACACCCATCCCCATCCCCCACCCACCCATGGAGCAATTGGCAGTGGAGTCCGTTGCCCTGTGGGTGGGTGGAGATGGGTGTTGCGCGGGAACATGCACGCACCTACACCCACTGCAAGTGGTGTTTACACAGACGCCTCCACCCATCTCCACCCAGAGAAACTGGGTGGATGCATGTCGTGTGAAAAGGGCCCATGTTGCAGGGCTGCAGTGTTGCCCTGTACCATGTATAATAAAATGTAACACCCATTTTATCGGTGTTAGTGTCTGTGTAAAAAGACACATATTCAGAAGAGCATTCCATGTCTCTGCTTATCCATTCCTTCTAATTAAATATTGCATGGGCCAAACTCAGTCATAGTGTTAACAGGAGACCTCCTCCCACTCATGACCTCTCGAGGCAATATACCCCAATAATCACCGTTCCTCTACTACAGGGGGAAATTAGCTTAATTACTTAAACCAGGGTCTCCATGTGTTCAAAAGGATCAGACTGAGGACAGTACGCGCTACAGGCAGTTTATGTACCTTCCCCAAATAGAGAGAGAGAGAGAGAGGTGTCCAATAACAACAAGTTTATTGCTACACAAAAACAAAGAAGTACAGCTCCGGTCTGGTTGGCGGGATTTCTAAAGGGGAAAATTACGAGCGGCGGCTGGGAAAGCGAAAGTAAGGTAGGCGACCCACCTCCAACCATGGAGCTTCCTCTGGTTTTCCACAGGGCTCCATGGGTGGAAGTGGGTGGAGATGGGGGTGTGATGGGTGGAGGTGGGTGTTGTTCAGGAGTGCGCACGCACCTCCACCCATCCCACTTGGCGTTCACACGGGCGAACACTGAGGGGGGGGAGGGGAGGACCGTCTGTGTAAAAACGGCCTATTTGGTGGCCCCTGCGTGCAACTCCACACATGCTGAGACAGAAAAAGATTTTCACAACCATTGTGCTGCTCCTAAGCTAATGCAGCCCTGCTTTTGTCTTAGCCCATTTGTGAATATTCAACAAGTCCCTATCAAACCCATGCTTCCTATCTTTCAGACAGATATTCCAAGTTTGGGAGTAGATGAGGGGAGAAATTCAACATGTGCTGCTTGTTTGTGCTCACCCTCTACTTCCTCCATTCAGTCAGAAAGCAAGTTCAGACTTGTCCCTTTTTGGAGAAGTCCTGTAGAATATAATTGAGAGTGAGAGTCCTTTAGAATTTTTAAAACTAAGCTGTAGCATTCTACGGCAGGCATCTAATTCTCTCTGAAATTCTTTAGGCTGCTTTAAAAATTCTATGGAAATGATATTATTCTCTGAAATAGAAAGGTATTCAGAATAATTGCTTTAAAACCTAATTTCTGCAGCATGTGATTGACTTAATTGCATTAACCTATTTCCATATGTGGGTGTCAATGAGTTCAACTCCAATGAGTACAACCAAGTTGTAGCTACTTATACGAGGTCTGAATTTATCTCATATTGTTTGCCTATTCCAACAATAGGTTTGCCAGAACCCTAGATACTTTCTTCCATCTGGCACTTTTGATTCTGCTCCTTTTCAGTGCCACCCAAAGCATATTGCCATCTGTGTTGGTAAACTAAGGGCTTTTTCACACAGGCACCCCAACCACCGCACGTGTGCAGTGGTGGTGGTGTGCCTGTGTGAACACAGTGGCAGGTGCGGGGGGGATGGGAAGGCACCCATAGGAACGGTGTCCATGGTGTGTGTGTGTGTGTGTGTGTGCGCGCGCGTACTCCTGCACGTCACCCACCTCCACCCATCACCCATGCATGAAGCAATGGGCTCCAATGCCAGTTGCTCCGTGTGTGGAGATGGGTGGAGGTGGGTGGAGATGGGTGTGCACCTGTGTAAATGGGTGCACACCCACCTCCACCCACCGTGGGCGCACACTCATTCCTCCATCAACTGTGGCACATTTGAAAAGGGCCCCTCTTTCACCAGGTGATGATCTAGCAACCTTGTTGCACTGGACCCTTCATGACTGATATAGGTTTTGCTCTTTGGCCTATGCCAGGGTTTCCCATCACCAGCAAGCTTGCAGTTAGGGTTACCAACTAGGGAGGGATCACATCGGGGGTGGGGGCAAAGAAGCTCTCATGCCCCTTTCTGATGTAGCCTTGCTCCTTACTGAGTGCCATGTCATCATTCGCTGGGAGCACATTACAGCAGTAGTCCAAAGTCTGCACTGGCTACCAACAGCGTTCTGAGTACACTTCAAGGTTCTGGCTTTGACCTATAAAGCCATAAGTGGCTTGGGCCCCACCTATTTGAAAGACCACCTCTGCCCTAATGTCCTGTTGTGGCCTTCAAGCTTGCTTAGCTGGGAGTTTCCTCTTGCAGGTACCATCTGCCTGTGAGGTTTCCACAACAAGGGTGCACAGAGAGGAGTTTTGGTGGATGCCCTACAATTATACAGCTCCCTCCTCTTGGAGGTTCATCTAATCCTGAGTCTGCTCATCTTCCAGAATCGACATAAGACCTTTCTGTTTGGCTAGGCATTTTGCAGACTGGGTAGGGTTGAGCGGGTTTGGGGGGCGGGGATAGGGAAAGGGTTTTGGGGGATAAGGGGATTGTTTATATTTTTGTATTGGTTGTAAGCTGCCCTAAGCCTTAATAGGAAGGGCAGCATATACATTTTATTAAATAAATAAATAAATAAATAAAATAAAATAAAATAAAATAAAATTAATGACAGTGAATTCATAGCCAAGACAAACTTGGACTTCCAAGTCCAAGACCAAGATCTTATCTACTAGGCTACACTGGCTCCTTAGCAAGCAGTCCCATGAGATTGGGTGGGGTAAAAATAAATAAATAAATAGGACAATCTGGAAGGGTAGCAGAAAAGGTCTTGAAAACAGCGGAGACCTCTTCCTATAAAATAAAAGCTGAGAAAAGGAATAAAAAGATGAGAAGAGGATAAGGAGGAAGGGTTCTTGTAAGTTTGGTAGGTTATTGAGTTACCCAAGAGTAGATTCCTGACCCCAAGAAAGACAGAAGGAGTTTTGCCAGTGAGTTCAGTGGAACCATGATTTTACCAGGTTTTTTTGTTCCAAGGGTTTAAGTTTAAATTAAATAAATATTTTTTATCCTCAGTACTGAAATATCTAATGATAATAAGAATCAAGCAAATACAAAATAAAAAGCAAGAGAGAATGGTAGACCTCAATTTGATGTCCCACACACTGAGGTGTGGCAGTGCCTATCTATCATTAGTTTTTCTAGACAGGTGCAGAAATAACAGAGACTGAGGGATCCTAAGAGAAAGCAAAATCTTGTAAAGCTGAAGCTATGCAGGACTGAAACAAATATACCTTTTTGTGTTCACAAAGATGATTCACACATTCATTCCCCAGAACTAATAGCCAGAGTTGGCTTTGTCACCATTGCAAAATTAATACCTTTGTTTCTTTATTTTTTTCACTTTGGTATTTTGTTTTTGGAACTTCAGTCAGTTTGGTGGTACAATTTGTTGGTTTGTAAAAAAAAAAGTTTTGACTGTGAACGCCATTGGTCTGTCTAAGGGTCTTTTCACACGGGTGACCGTGTGAACGCCACAGCAGGTGGTGGTGGTGGGGATGGGTGGGCACCTGTAGGAACGGTGCCTGTGGTGGGTAGGGGTGCATGGGCACTTCCACGCTCCACCCACCTCTACCCATCACCCATGCACGGAGCAACGGGCTCCACTGCCAGTTGCTCTGTGCGTGGTGATGGGTCGAGATGGGTGTGCACTTAAGGCCATTTTCACACGGGCCACCTGGTGGGTGGGGGGATGGGTGTGCACCAGTGGCAGGTGGTGGTCGGTGTGTAGCCATTCCCATGATCGCACACCCATCTCCACCCACCTCCACCCATCTCCATGCATGGAGCAACTGGCATTGGTGCCCATTACTCTGTGTATGGGTGATGGGTGGAGGTGGGTGGAGATGAGTGGAGCATGGGAGTGCACACACACCACCACACACCACCTGCAGTGTTTCCACAGGTGCCCACCCATCCCCCTGCACCCACTGCAGCATTCGCATGGGCGTCCCTCCCCCCCACACGTGTATGATGGGGGGGGCACCCATGAGAAAACAGCCTACATCACATAATGCAGCAATTATGTTAAAAAATGTGAAGCCGCCACTAAATAGGACCAATGAAGTGATCAGAGCACAGAATACTGACATGCCAAGGTGACCAGTAGGGATGGGCGAACGTGGTTCGGAAGTTCAGAGTTCAGACCGAACTCGACCAGTTTGGTCGACCGAACTGAACTTCCGAACCGAACTCAATTTTCGAACTGAACTGAACTGAATTTCCGAACTTGGCTCTGTTCACCCATCCCTAAAAGATAATATTCCATTTAGTTCAATGGGGTTTGAATTTCCAAACTTTGTTCGGAAGTTAGGAGTTC
>QEPC01012537.1:1598992-1609889 GCA_003113815.1 Sphenodon punctatus
ACTTCTTGCTCTCCTCACCTAACTCCTGCTGATACCCTCCATCCAGTACAGTCTGTTACCTAAGGTCTGTGTACTCATATCCTCACCACATGGACCAACCAGCCATCATTCTTGTCCGAACCCCTGTTCGAGCATTTCGCTCCTCTTCCATCCCCTCCCTCGCCCTCCCACGCCTCCCCTGCTCCCCCAACCTCCTTCGTCCCTTCTCCCTCACTGCCCCACATGCCTGGAACTCCCTCCCTGCCCACATCCACCTCACCCCTTCCCTTCGTACCTTCAAATCCCTCCTCAAAACCCACCTCTTCTGCTCTGCCCGTCCTAACTCCTGCTAACCACCCCCACCCAGGATTATCCCCCACCTGCTATCTGCAAACTCCCAATCTACTGTAACCAAGCCAAGAACATGTACCTGAGTTCTTGCATCCTCATGATTACTGCATCCCTTGTCTCTGCCTCTGTTCCCCCTTCCCTGTCTCCCCTCCCCCTGTCTTTAGATTGTAAGCAGGGACCGTGTCTATCTTATTCTCTGTAAAGCACCAGGTACATCGCTGGTGCTATATAATAATAATAATTAATAATAATTAATAATTAATAATTAATAGGTCATATTTAAGACATAGATGGCCTCTGCAGGCTCGGGGTCTGGCGCTGCCTCCTGAGATTGGACTGATGAGTTCTTACTGGGACTGTGCACGTCCTCATCTGAATCCTCATTTAAGGATGTGTCCAGGTTCCTTGGACACATCCATGGAAGAGTTAGAGGACATTAGAATCTGATTGACCGGAGGGCAGCCACTTTTTTCTGTTGGGGAACATGAAAGTGAGTGTCCATAAACTCCTCATACTCCCAGTCAGTCCTTGAATTTCTGGACTTGTCATTATGACTCTTGACCCAATTGTACTCCTGCCACAATTTCTTAGTCTTCGTTTGGAGCTTCTTGGTGGTGCATGAGTAACCCCTATCCACTATTAATTTTGCAAGGTCCCTGTAAACGTCCAGGTTTCTGTGTGATCTGCCAAGACACTCCTGCATTCTCTTTTGGCCTCATTGTTTTATAAAGCACTTTGTTTCCTCTATGGTCCAGTGCAGAGATCGGATCACCTTTGCCCGTTCGTTGTTGGTAGAGGTAGGGGAAGACATGCCTAAAACATGCATTGAGCAGCTACAGGTACAGCAACAGCAAAAGAGCAGTCACCTTGAAAAATGGAGGATTCTTTACCTGAACACAGTGGGTTTTAAATTTGGTGTGCCATTCAGGAACTGCTAGGGTACCCTAGACATACTGGCTAGAAAGGAAACATGTCTATCTGAAGTACTCTATGGCATCTGGCTTTTAGTGTGAATTGGGCATTCACACGGTCATTAATTAAGAGTAGGGTTTATTCAAACTAAAGTTAATCCTCAAAAAGTAGGTTTCAAGATCCCACATTAAATTTTGAATTCGGGGTCAGAAATTCAGGCTGAAGTGTTTCCACAATCACAGTAAATCAAATGAAGAGCTAATTAATTTGTGTAAAAAGAGCCTGAAGCTGTCTACCAGTTTCAATCAGATCAAGTGAGGCATGAGGGCTAGGGATGGGCGAACAGAACCAAGTTCGGAAATTCAGTTCAGTTTGGTTCAGTTCGGAAATTGAGTTCGGAAGTTCGGTTCGGTCGACTGAACTAATCGAGTTTTGTCCGAACTTCCGAATAAAGTTCAGAAATTCAAACTCCATTGAACTAAATGGAATATTATCTTTTAGGGATAGGCGAACCGATCCGAGTTTGAAAAATTGGTTTGGTT
This sequence comes from Sphenodon punctatus, assembly GCA_003113815.1. Lineage (NCBI taxonomy): Eukaryota > Metazoa > Chordata > Lepidosauria > Sphenodontia > Sphenodontidae > Sphenodon > Sphenodon punctatus. The sequence goes on from QEPC01012537.1 coordinate 1,600,777, forward strand.
CGGTTCAAAAATCGAGTTCGGTTCGGAAGTTCGGTTCGGTTGACCGAACTGGTCGAGTTCGGTTCGAACTCCGAGCTTCCGAACGGCGTTCGCCCATCCCTGATGAGGGCACAATGTTAGGCACTGAGCTGAGAATCGTAATGGAGCCTTCATTGTCTTTGGTCTCTCCTCAAGAGAACTGGACAGAGGAAGATTATGTGGCTTGGGCCAACTATCCTCTGAGTAAGCTCGAAGGATGTAGGAACATCCATGAGCTTCTGTATAATGAAGGGTATGTGATACCGCATTCACACTGTACAGCGGGCAGCGGCAGCACTCCCGCGAGGAGAAGACACAGCGGGGGAAGGAGGCTGGTGCCATCACAACTTCCGGTGTGAATGAGGTTCTACCGTAACAATACTCGTGAGTGACAGGACTCAAAAATCCAGCCCTGTCCCTCGCGAGTATTGTCACGGTAGAACCCTGTTTGCACTGGAAGTTATGACAGCACCGGCCTCCTTCCCCTGCCACATCTTCTCCTCTCAGAAGTGCCGCTGCCATGCCGCCGTAAGGTGTGAATGTAGTCTGAGTCCTTAGATACCATGATTATGGGCACTTTATAAAAATATAGTGTGGTATGAGAGAAAGTATGTAGGAACAGAGCTTGTAATTGTGAGCTCAGGTTCTTGGGATGTATGGTCCATTTTGTGCTTACAAAGGTCCAGATCACTGAGACACCATCCCAGAAGGGAAGAGAGGGAGGCAGCAGACTTTTCACACATTATGACCTGCTATTTGCAGTGTTTCCTGTGAATTTATAGTGAGTTGTGTTACAATTTGGCATTTGTTATTTTTAATGAAATGGTTAAAATTTTCTGCAATTTTATTTTTTGATGGAAATTTTCAAATAACACTTCTCATTTCAAACTGAAAGGGTTAAATTTTCACAAACCTTCATCCCATTTTTGTTTTTATTTTTCGGGGGTGGGGGGCGGGGATTGAACCACATGGTCCATTTTAAATTACAAAATATTGATGGTGATTTTCACTGGAATACCAATTAGAGAAAGGAGAATCTTCCAGAAATATCTTTATGGAGTATTTCTGACTTTCTGAGGGGTTCTTCTTTTAAAGATCTAGTTGATCTAAATAGTGCTGCTTGCTACAAATCACTTCAGTCATTTAAATCTGTAACTCTCTAGTTGTGGACTTTCATGAACCATTTCCAGCAGTCCCTGGTGAGTTGCCTATCTCTTTATGAGATTTTCCATCACCATGTGATAATTGAGTTTGTCAAACATCCTAGCATGCAGTAACCTAATACTAAAAGGACCATCGTTTTTGGAGGAAATATTTTCCCTCCTACTTGCACCTGTAGCCTTTTTAACTTTCTGACACCTTGTCTCTGTTTGGATATCTACATTACATTGCCTGTTTATTTGGTTTGTTCATATGATTCACTTGCTTTTGGAACTATTATTATTTATTAATTATATAGCACAAGCAATGTTCCTGGCACTGAAAAGTTGTGGTTAGAGACAGGTCCCTGCCCCAAGGGGCTTACAATCTAGAGTGGATATGGGTGGGGAGACAAGGGCCATAAAAAATACAGGGAGAGACAGAGCTATATTCAAGAAGTTGAGAAGTTGCATGTGCTTAGCTAAGTTACAAGGGGAGGTGGGGAATCTTGGAGAATAAAACTGTACAAGGAGAAGCATAAAGGAGCAATCTGTGGGGGGAGGGGGTGCCGTGGAGCTAGGGATTTATGTGTGTACTTAATTTCCGCATGACTTTATAACACCATCTCAGGGTTGTTTTGATCTAAAGCAATGTCAGCACCTCCAAGAAACGCTATTGTATTCCACAGACTACATAGGCTACAACGGGAAACCTCAGGAAAGGGATCAGTATTGATGGCCAACATTTTTGGAAGCAATAATTTAAATGTAGTAAGTAACTGCTTGAAATTCAGCTGTTTTCAGATACTCCTCTAAGCCTCTCTTGCTAAAGTGTATTTATTGTATATGGGCTATGCTTTTCCATACCTCTTGACCCTGCGACTCTGAAATGAGGGACAGTGACTCTCAAAAGGCAGGACAATGTGGGACATAATTTGCATAAAATCTGCAAATTTACAGTAGTCTACTACTTAACTATGAGACTGGACTAAAAACACAACACTTCTTTTTTTTTTTTTTTTTTAAAGAAAGCAATCTTAAAAAGTTAAAGAATTTTCATATCCATACAACAACATCACTCATAAACCAAACTTAAATCCTTCTTCTTCCATTCTTTACGTCCAAGCTCTATCACAGCACTTCCCTGAACTGCTTGGCCTCCACACCCCCATGCCCAGTATTACAGTTTACACAGCCCTCCTCTTGGCAATATAGCTTCCCCCCCCTCTTCAGCCATTTCTCCTGTGTGGATTCTTTGATGGAAAAGATGTTGTGAGGATTTTCTCATGGGCAAGAATTAGCAATAGTCCATTATCTAACAAAGAGGCTAGTTAGATTTTTTTGGTTATTATTTTAAAAAATAAAATGAATTACATTAGCCCCGTATAAGGGCTAGGTTTGAACCCCTAGCCAGCTGAATAATTTCAAGAAAAATGCTTAGAAATCATAGCTCTACATTGCCGCAAATGGAGTTTTTTTAATTCCAAAGACTGACCATTTCCTCCAGGTGCTAGAAAATCCTATTCTTCTTCCTAAAAGGAGAATAGTCATTAATGTGTCAAAAAGAACTATAGATAATCTGTTATCTCTCCTATGGGAGGGGCTGCTCTGAACTAGCCTGGGACAAACCATTTGGCTGTTCTGGCTCTTTAAGGCTGGAGAATTCAATTTACTGTTCCCCCTGATAGTTTGAAATTACTCTCCCTCTCACCTCCCTTTCTAATTCAGGACTTCACAGCAGTTTTCTGGGACTGTGGGACAGATACCAAGAGAGGTGAGAAATCAGGGACATTCCAGAAAATCCTGGACAGTTTGTTTATTTATTTATTTTTATTTAACAATGTCTTTTACCCTGCATCCTCCTGCTAACAGCAGCTCAGGATGGCTAAAAATTTACCATGTTAAAAGATATAAAATACAATAATATAACACAATAAATATAATATAAATATAACATAAAATAAACTTATGGAAATCCACATGGTGGAGCACCACAAAATACAAAAACCCTCCCACACTAACCCTCAATCCCCCCACCCTCACCCATCTCCCTCACCAAAGGCCTGGCAGAACAGCCAAGTCTTACACTGTCTGAAAGAAGGAGACGTCCGGGGCAACCTCGGCCTCTTCTGAAAGGGAGCTTCACAGCCTTGGCATGGCCACCGAGAATGCCATCTCCATAATCACCCCCTGAGATACCGGGGGGACTTCAGAAGGGGGCTCCCGGCCAACTGTGGGTGTCAATCCAGAGCCCAGGGAGTGAGGCAGTTCCACAGATAAGTAGGGCCTAGGCCATACAGAGCTTTATAGGTAAGCACCAACACTTTGAATTGGGCCTGGAAGACTATAGGCAGCCAGTGCAAAGAACAGAGCACCAGTGTAATATGCTCATGGCAACCCATCCCCATAAGGAGATGGACTGCCGCATTCTGCACCAGCTGCAGCCTCTGAACTGTCACCATGGGTAGCCCCACAAAGGGTGTGTTACAATATTCCAGTCTTGAGGTGATGAAAGCATGGATGATAGTGGCTAGGTAAGAGTCTGAGATGCACAGCCAAAGCCGCCGCATCAGATGTAACTGACGAAATGCTCTCCTTGCCACAGCCCCTACCTGAACTTCCAGGTGAAGCTGGGAATCAAGGAGCACTCCCAGACTATGAACCTGGGGAACCAGTGAAGGGAGAACCCCATCAATGACGAGGGACGCCAACACCACCTCCCTCCCCACCAGCATCACCTCCTTCTTGTTGAGATTCAGCCTCAGTCAGATCACCCTTATCCAGTCTCCCACAGCTGCCAGACACCAAGTAAGCACCAAGATTGCCAGGTCTGGGTCAGATGAAGAAGAGAGGTAGAGTTGGGTGTCATCAGAAGATTGACGATACCGAACACCAAACCCTCTCACGACCTCACCCAGTAGCTGCATATACACGTTGAACAGGAGAGGGGACAGAATAGAGCCTTGCGGGACTCCACACGAGAGGTTGGAGGGGGATGAAGAACAGTCCTCTGGCACCACTTGCTGAGGTCTCCCAGCCAGGAATGAACGGAACCGTTCAAGAATAGTCCTGCCCACCCTGGCTCGGTCCTGCAAGCGAGTCTCCACCATCTCATGATCAATGGTATCAAAGGCAGCCAACTGATCTAACAAAATCAGCAGGGTCAACTGCCCCTGATCCAATTCCCAGTGCAGGTCATCGACCAAAGCCACAAGCACAGTCTCAATGCCATAACCAGGATGAAAGCTGGATTGCGAGGGATAAACAAAAAACAAAAAACGGATGCGGTCCAGATGCTCCTGCAGCTGTCGAGAAATTGAGAAGTCATTTGCCTTGGTGTGGTTTAATTTATCTTGTATAATCAATGTAGTTGCACCTTGTTCTATATAGCACTTCCCATCATTTTTTGAGCCCATATGCAGGAAGGAGGATTTGCTACAGTGCTAGAATCTTCTGGGGCCAGGGAAGGTCTGATCTGAGCTCCAAACTGGCTTAACTTTCTGTCTTTCAAATTGAGTCAGTAATTTATTTTTCCCATTGGGTGCACACTTGCATATCTTTACAAGAAGGGCACTGTGAGCCTCTATCCTGCCATAAACTCTGGTTGCAATACCCCATTCTGTAGCTGACCTTAAATGAACTCTCAAGAGAGGGTATATAGCAATAAAGCAAAAACTCACAAACAGTGTGAAGCTTTTGTAAGATCTTACATAACTGGATCAGCTATATCTGGCCCTTGCCTTTGGTTTTAATTACAGATGTAAGGGTGCGCTTATCAGGCAACGTGCCATCTTCTTGCCCCTGCTTTTCAGTCTTGAATTCTTTTGTATAATGAGCAGCCACTTCAAAAAGAGTGGATTTCCCCCCCGCTTTCCTTAAAAAAAAAAAAAACCACATAAATTCTGTTACTGGACTTGTCATTTGTTACAAATTTTGGCCGCAGTCCATGAAACCTGACTTCAATAGCAGTACTCCTTTCAATAGGACTACTCCAGAGTAAGTAGCCTTTGGCTGTAATCCTCAAAAAACGCTTACTCTGGAATAGTCCCATTGTGACTTTGGGTCTCATTCCTGTCCTGGATTTCACCCAGCTTTTTCCAGAAAGTTTGTCCAATGCAGAATCTCAAGGAAAACAGAATTCTTCTCAGGGCTTAGAACTTTGTTCCTCCCAACTGGTGGAAGTGATCCCGGGAAGGCAGCTCTTCAACTCCTTTGTCAAATTAAATGTTATAAATAAGTTGGGGCCAAATGCAAATGCATCAGTGAACCAAGTGCATTTGTATTATTTGGCTGTTTCAGAGAAGGTATTAAAGTTGAATCGGCTGAAGTCCAGTGAGGAAGAGGCATGCCCAATATGCCTTTTTTAGGAGAAGTAAAATGAAAAACAGATTATTTTTTTTACTCATAGATGCTCTTCACATTTTCAAAGAACCATCCAAGTATTCAGATAAATACCTGCACCTGAAACAAAATTAACCTATTTAAGTCTACAGATTTTTTGTTTTGGATACTCTGATTTTTTTGTTTGTTTGGATTTTTTAGTCATTTGACCAAATATTTGAAAGAAAAAAAACTGAAATAACCAGAAAAAACAAACAACCTCCCCCCCACAAACAAACCAGAAAACTGAAAATTAATATCTGAAATTAAGTGGAAACGCTTTGTATCTATTTTGTAAACACAAAATTGTCAGACCCGATTTGAATCAGGCAAATGTGATTAATACTGTACAAATTTCATTGTGGATATTCATTTCTGCTCTGTTTTTCAGGTCCATTTTAAATGTTATAAAAGACAGACAGAGCCAGGGACTTGGGACTATGATGTTTAACTCCTTGAAAACATTAAACCCTTGCCAATGTGGGAGGGTTTTTAATTGGAATGTTCTATGGTTTAATATTTTTACTCTTTAATTGAAGGGGGGCAGGTATGTTTTATGTTGTGAGCTGCCCTGAATCTTGAGAAAGGATGAGATACAAATAAAAATAAATAAATAAATAAATGTATACTTGTTTTTTTTCTTGCTTTATTCTTTAAGTATGCAGTCCTAATTACATGGAAATCAATAGGAAAAGTCTCATTGACTTCTATAGGTTTAGAATTAAATCCTAAACCTGAAGGATCTCAATGCTTCCTTTTAATACAAGTCATATTTTATTTCTAGTAGCTGTCCCATCATCTCTTGCGTCCCACTAACGTTAAAAACAGATGTGACTTTGGCCTGCTGTGGCCCAGGACCTACTGACACTTACAAACAGTACGCACACTGCCAGATGTTGGCACAGGATTTCCTGGTGGCGAGCTCATGCTATGACCTTGGCAAATCTCTGCGATAACAGACAGTCTCTTCCCCACACTGGAGGCTTGCACTGCAGGGGTGAAAAGAGAATGGGTGGTGCTCCTGGATTATTTTTCATCCCTTTTAAATTTGCCCCCCTAGGCTTCTGCCTATTCTAAAAGCTGTCCCTTACATGCATTCTCTAAGAGTGAGTCTCTTTCTCACCGTAGTAGTTTTTTTTTTCTTACTTCTAAGGCCCTTTCTACATGGGTGGCACCCATGTATGAACACCCAGATTTCTTGGGCCCTTTGCACACAGACACTCTCTAACACGGATAAAATGGGTGTTACATTTTATTATGCATGTTGCAGGGCTGCAGGTGTGCATTATTCCATTTTCTCCCACAAACATGTAAGGTATGTATGCAATAAACACAGTGAGCCATCTCTCCTAGTAATGCTGTCCTTTGTTCCAGTTTTGTTCCACTTACATACCAATAAGTCTGCTACCCACTGGCTCAGTGCAGGGGTGGAGACCAGGGGATCTTGTCACCATCTTCTCACCATCTCTGGTGCACCGTCTCACCATCTCTGGTGGCCCAGCCACATGAACCTGGGGATACACAGGACTTGGGAGGCCAGGGTTCAGATCCTGTCTTTGTCCTGAGCTTACAGTGTGGGGCAAGTCATAATCCTTCAGCCAACCTCAATTCCTCATCTGTATAATAATGGGTGATTTATTTATTTATTTATTTATTTTATTTGCTAAATTTATACCCCGCCCCTCCTGACAACAGTTCGGGGTGGCTTCCAACAATAAAAAATACATTAATACATATAAAACTATTTAAAAACATATCAGAAATACAATATAAAAATATTAAAACAGGGCCCAGAGACGTTACATGGTCCCGATTCACCACAGTGGATTCCCAGTGATGGCAAGCCAAACAACCACCCCCCGTGGTCCAGGAAGGCCCTGAACAGATGTGACGGGAGCAGGACCACAGCAGGGAATCGGACTGACAGACCACGGCCCGGGGCAGCACAACAGACGTAACACCAATTCCCGGTCATGGTCAAAACACCCAGAAGGCACTGGCGAGGGGTGGGAGGCAGACATGGCCGGCTGAGGGAAAACGAAGCCAAAAGCTCCAAAAGGAAATGCCCACACACAAGGGAAATGGGAAGGGAGGGGGAGGAGGGAGAAGAGCTGCAGAGGCGGCACACACAGCAGGCACAGATAGAATGAGGTCACAGTGGAACACACAGCACAAACAAACGCACAGGCGCATACACACCCATACGGGAAAGGAAGGGAAAGGGGGACACAGCGGGACAGACAACACACACGACACAATGGGTATAGGGGGGAGGGAGGGGGGCTGGGGACAGGGAGCAGTGGGGGAACCAACCCAGGGGCAGGACCGGACATGGGGAACGGCATCCAGAACCTCCACAACAGCACAGCCTGCACAGGCACTCCCACAGCTACACAGCCAGTCCCGGAATGGGGGGACCCCGCATAGGCAGAGCACAGGCACAGAGGGAGGCCACACAGAACAGGGAGCATCCCGGGAATGGTCCAAGAGGCAGACAGGCACCCCAAGTGCTGGCGAGGGTGCGATGGATGGGATGGAGGAGAGCCGGAGCCGTGCAGCTGGTCCAAAGACACACAAACATCCTGGGAGGATGCTGAGAGGTGCAGTCCAGGGGCCCCGGAACCCCGCAGTCACAAAGTCACCCAAGGGGGGGCCACGGGAACAGGAGGGATCGCAGGTGGACTAGGAAGGTCAACAGCACCCCGGGGTGCTGGGTGCCGGCTCGGAGATCAGGACACAGCCACTGGAGAAGGCAGCCATGGAGGGGAACACCGGTTGCAGAGGTGGACCGGGGGTGTGTGCAGGGGTCCCAGAGCCAAAGGCAGGGGCAGTGGAACCCCAGGAATCAGGCAGCACAGCAGCAAGGCCGAGACATCATGGAGGGAGCAGGCAGCAATCCACAGCATCAGCGTGGCAGCGGGAGCTCACAACGGGGCCAGCAACCAGGGCCTGGAAGGCACAGGGGGGCTCACAGCCAGCTGCAGGGGGCCACGAAGGGGCTGGGTGGCCTGCCAGGTACACAAAGTGGGGCCACTGAAGCATGCCCCGATGGTATCCCAGTGCTGCCATGTGGTGGGCAACCAGGTAGTACGCCTCGAAGGGATCCTGCACAGTGAGCCCCACCTGCACATCGTAACAGGACCACACACCAGCCAGCACCACCAGCTCCGCCCCGGTGGAGACCGCCCCACAGGACTGCTGGTACCCACGGGTCCCGTGAACACAGCCAAAGAAGTACACGACCAGGGCAGGGCCCCCTCCATCAGACAGGCCATGTAGGTGGCCAGTAGGGATGGGTGAACGCGGTTCAGAAGTTCGGAGTTCGGCCCAAACTCGAACTGTTCAGACGACTGAACTCGAACCTGAACCCAAACGCGAACATACAGAACAAACCGAACACCGAACGGCGAAATGGCCGAACAGTTCGGTCAGTTCGGATCGCGTTCGGATGAGTTCGGGTGGCAAAAAAAGGTTCACTGGAAGGTCAAACATTACAGGGAGGTGTCAGTCACTGAGGAGCAGACTTCCAGGCACCAGGGGTGGAGAGGCTTGCAAGAAACGAAACTAATTATCTGC
>QEPC01012537.1:1623119-1647559 GCA_003113815.1 Sphenodon punctatus
GTTGGCCCCGTACCAGCACCACCGGCTTCGTTCCCCGCCGGGGTCACCCCGTAACGGCACAACAGATGTGCCGGGGGGATCCCGGTGGGGAAAGTGGGAGGGGCCGGGGCCATGCGGCGCAACGTGCGGCCGTGCGGCCCCGCCCCCTCCACGCACCCCGCCGCCCGCCCTCCGAGGAGACGGGCGGGCAGCGGGGCCAATGCGGCCGCCGCGTCCGGCCGATCGTGCCACAGCCCGGGATCCCGCCGGGGATCCCGGGCCGTGGCACGCGGCCAGACGTTACTTTTCCTTGGCCACGGCCCAGGGTCCGTCTGACCACGCTTCCCGGGACCTTCCCCCGGCTAGCCCGGGAAGCGTGGTTCAAATGAACCCCATGTGGGGATTCACCGTGGCCAACATCTGGCGCGCCGTGACCAGACGTACGGGACACGGTGACCACAGGTGGGTATTCACCGTGGTTCACCGTGTTAACGTCACGTCTGAAATCACCCACAGTTGGTGGGAGGGTGAACTAGATAAGGATTGTAAAGCACTTTGAACACTGAAAGTGCTATAGAAATGATAAATAAAATAACTAAGTTGGATGATAATATAGTCATTGCATTTTGAAATCTTTTTTTTAGGGTTTTACTAAAATTATTTTCTGCCAAAATTTGGAACCAAAAAACTCAAAATAGCAGCAGGTTTTGTTTACAAATGCCAAACAAATAGTTTTGACAGCTTTGACATTTTAGACGCATGTAAAGCTAAACATTTAACCATTTTTGGCACTTCTGTTTACTGCAAAATAATGTCTGCTCAAACATTTTAAAAAATGAGCAAGTGACATAGTACTTATTGGAAATTATGTTGTTTTGATTAAAATAAATGTAGATGGCCAAGATATTTAATTTGAAACATCACCTTGTGCATATATATTAATTAATACAGAGAAAGGATAGTCTTGAGAAAAATTATGATCTCTTCCAAGTTCTACAACACTCTTCTCATCTGATCTTGGACATGTATTCCTTTTTTCTTTGGTTTGCCTTTCGAAATAGATTTTATGTGCATTAATGTAAAGGTGGACAATGAGTCTATCGTCAAACACAATACAAGTAAAATTAATATCTTACATAAGCAAATACAGTGCCTTAGATTGCCATCTGTAATGTGAGAATAATAATGAATTCAAAGGGGTGTTCTGAAGCTTAATTAATTGCATGCATTGAGAAGGAAAGTATTTAGAAGCTTGTCTGAAAGGTGCTGGTGTGGAGAAGTGAAAATTGCTAATTTCCCTGCAGATTTCCAGTATACAAATTATATATAATCACAACATATAATTAATTAATTGCAGGGTTTGATCCTGCAAGCACCTAGGTGTGCAAATAACCTGCAAAAACAATCTGGGGTAGAACAGTTATACCTTATTAATATCCTGGCCATATCTGTAATGAAGATAATCAGTCTTCTCTCCCTTATGTCTCTAGAGAATGGGGTTGTCAGACTGGTTCCAAACTTAAGAGATGGAGACAAAGTAGCTCAGATATTATATTTTAATGTCAAAAGACCAGCTTCTGTTGGTGAAACTATGCAAGCTTTCATGCCACACAGGGCTCTTATATTTAAATCTTTGAAATACGAACGACTCTTTTTCTTAACCTCTCCCTGCCAAATGATTGCTTTCACACATATACTTGCCCTACATGTCACACAGAGATACTGGACTACAGGTCTAACAAATATGTAAAAGTAAAGGTTAAACATGTATGTAGTGTAAAATCTGAGAACTGGAAACTATAGTTCTGGCTTTTTACTTGCATGAGGAAGCTGTGTGTGGCCTAGAAGCTTGCATACTCCCACCAGTAGATATTGGTCAAATACAAGAGATCATCTGTAATACTTCGTCTCCATGGGAAAAATGTAATATACAAGTAACATCTGCTAAGAATTACCACAGAGTGGCTTCTGTAAAAACTGCTGTCATTTCCTGTTCTAGTTGAGGAGGGAACTTATCATGGTCTCTTGGATAATGGATATTGTTGTATGGCACATGTTGGCAAATGTTGACTTTTTAATGGCGATGGTTGAAAGTTTTAATGCAAATGTTAGATTATATTGGTGCCCCCACAGACTCCTCTGCCCTCTCCAACTATCCAAATGCCACACTTTAAGCCATGCAGTGAGGCCACATGAACTGTGGCAGCCCAGTTCCCGCATGGCCTTGTGGTGGACAATCACTGCCACCACACTGCAGGGTCAAGCTAGGTAGATGGTCATGGGGAAGCCGGGCTGGCCTGCCCCTGTTAGAGCCATCGCCACAGCCAGGGTGGGCTGCAGCAACGGCCAGTCAGCCACATAATTGGGCACCCCGCCGTGCACCACCTCCCTCTCCCAGTCTAACTGAGATCCCGCCCTCAGACGTGATGTGGCCACACGCGATGGGTGACTGCATCCACCATTCAAGGCTCCATAGCGGTGTAGCCCCTCTACACAAGTAGCCCCTTCATGGGCAGCCTTACTCCAGTTGGGTACAGCTGCTCTCCCCGCCCCGGGGCGCGGGGAATATCTGGCAGATACCGGCCACATGATGCACTGCATCGTGTGGTCTGTCTGCCCAGAGTGGGGTAAGGCTACCCAAGGCATAGTAGCCACTCTGTATTGTGTGACTGCATCCTAATAGTATAACTAGGCTCAACAGCATATATGCTTCAACAAAGGATGAGATAAGTTAATGAAAGATAAGGCCATCAGTGACCAAGATGGTCCTGACATGCAAGACCTAAACCTCTGACTGATGGAAATAATGAACAATAATATACGGAACACTCCATGTATGTCTTTTTCTTTTACTTTTCCCTTAAAGCATCAACTACTGGTCAATATTGGAGATGGGATACCGGGCTAGATGGATCGTGGGTCTGACCTGGTATGGCAATTCGTATGTTCTTCCCTTTTGAATACTTGCTGCTTTTTAGTATGCAGCTGCTACACTCAAAATGAACAGCTGCTTCTTTGGCATGAGTCATGCCAGACATACAGTTATCCAGGGCAAATGGGTCTATGCCATTTATTTATTCAAGATAGCTAACTGTCCTGCATAATAGTGTCTGGGAGAGCAAAGAGGTATCGTATCTAGTGCATAAGGGACCATGTAGAAGGTGGAGAGATCTTTGTGGCCTAAAATTACCTTTAAGTTTTTGTGTTTTTTTTTTAAAATCTCTATATTTAGATACTATAAAAATCAGGAAATATTTATAAATAAGTGTTAATTGGAGAAATACTAAGGGATAACGTTTAAAGTGAAGGCCTCATGTGTAGGGTTTGATCCACCTGTCATTGTCCTTAGCTGTGGCAGCATCAGCTTCCTATCCATGTAGTACACTTTTCTAAAAGTGAGACAGAATTTTGTGTCTAAGGGTAAAACCAGACGGGATGGTGGGCCACTGTGGCCTGCATTTTCATGCTTTGGTCCACGAGCCACTGGAACGTCTGTTGAGGGCCCACCAGATGTTGGCCCAGGATTGTCCCAGGCTGTGTTGGAGAATAGCCTTGGCTCTGACCCTCTGATTAGCTTTAGGTCACAGCCTGGGCTAGCCTCCACCCGATCAGGGCAAAGTGGGCCACAGCGGGCTATCATGTATGGTGTGGACTGCTACGACCCAGCCTGGATTGGGTCCGCCATGGTTGGTTGCCATGGCAGTCATCATTGGCTTCCTTGGCTGCCTGTCATGGGGGGGGGGCAGGGCTCTGGGTGCAGCAAGGGGGTGGGGGTGGCCGACCTCACATTCCTGTGTATCCCTTTCCTCTCCAGTGGCCCAGCCATGGGAATGTGTGGTGAGCAGCCTGACCTGATAGAGACCGTGTCCGTTGTGGCTTTCCATCCCAACCCAAGCTCGGTTGTCATGGCGGCGCGGTCACTTCAGTTTCCACCATCTCCATGTACAGGACATTCCAAATGCTGGTGGCCTCCATAGAACCATGAAGGTCTCTTGTCTCATTGCTCTTACATTTTAGGAAAGTGGCTTTGTTTTTTTTTATAACTGACAAAATAAATGGAGAAGAGAAATTTAATTTAAAATAGCATAGTAAAGTGTTAAATCAGAGTAAGCCAAGAAATAGATAAGGCCCGGGATTTACAATCAGTTCTGTGTGGAAAGCTGCATTGAAATCAGTAGGAACTGCCCTGTGTAAACGTTTGCAGGATTGAGGCCTACTGCTAGAACTAGCACTTGCTCTTCCCAACGTGCCTTTATAGTGCTGTGTGCAGTATGGGAAACTCTACTGTTCTGGCACCTGCAATATGCCAGGCACCAGATGTGCGAAGTTAAGAGAGAAAGTCCTACCTTAATTCTAAAATTTCCTGTCTATTTGCTGGGTTCAATTATCTTTTGATGGTCAACTTTAAGGTATTGAAGCTTGCTTATTTAACGATGGATGGTTGCTCCATGTCATTTGCTAATGATAGATTTTGTTACATGGTACTTCTTGTGCAGCAGGAGATTATTTTCTTTGGTTTATTTAATGGTGTGCTCAGGTTTCCGAAATGGGTTTAGAATTTGAGCACTTCATTGGCAGAGTCGCAAACTTAGGATACTGAATTTTTACTCTGCTTCCTGAAATCTTTCAGAATTTTAAAATAGCTCAGGAAGCATAGTAGAAATATTGCCTTTTTAAGGGCATTATTTCTGCAACCCAAATTCTCAATGCATGAAGTGGGAGTTTGGAGTATGTAAAGAATGCTGGGTCAGGCCATAAGAGAGGGATAGATGGATGGACACACAGCAGGATGACTGATTGCCTTCTGTGAGCATCAGTTTGTGCTATTGCTAGTGTAGTGGTTAGAGCTGGCACAGGGAATTGGTAATGAATGGAAGCCTCTCTAATGGATTAACCTGCCAGCCTTGGTTTTGGCTCCTTTGCTGCATTCATTTTAATGACTCATTTGCCTTTCTTTCTTTTCTTCTGCCTTTCTTGTTTGAATAGTTTTCATTTATTTTGCTTGTGTTTTGGAAAACGTGTTTCACATTTCTAACATCTATTATCATTTCACTTCTTTTAGTCTTGTCGGGTGCGTTGTTTGGGGGCTTTCTTCATTAAATTGTGAGCTGCACCTGTTCTCTCTAAAAAAAAAAATAATCAGAGAAATGTCTCTGATATATTCATTATCATTGTTTATGGTGAGTCTTCTTTTCCACTGTATATCCTTTTAATTAACCAGCTAGTAGTTTTACATGCAAAGTGAAAAGCACTGTGCAAATGAAAAGTAGATCTTTTCCTAATCTTTTAATAAATAAATAAATAAATAAATAAATATTGCCTATGAAAATCTGAAATGGACAAATAAAAATATAGCAACCAGAATACTGTTTCCCAAAGGTGTCTGAAGTCTGTCATCATAATCTGTTTTTTTCCCCCTGTGACAATAAAAGAGGTAGTTCCAAATTCCACGTCACTATCATTTTCCAGGCAAAGGTTATCTGTGCATTATACTCAATATAGAATTTTCAAATTTTGAAACATTTTATTATTACAGTAATGACTATTGCAGTTCCTAACAGACACCCTGTCAGAGGGTTTAAAAAATGTATGCCTCAGTTCATGCAAAAAAAAAAAAAACAACCCCAAAAAACAAAGGTCAAAACTTTTAAAATGTCACTTCTTCTACGGTTTTGCATAGAAAATACATCGAATCAGTGGGAGGGCTCCTTGCCCATAGAAACAGGCTGTAAGAAAAGAATGTTATCCTTCTGCTGTAGTTTCCACTTTCACTGGCAGCTGCGGGCTGAGCAGAAAAGCACTGTGGGAGCCTATTGTTACCCCAGCTGGGTAATAGTTTTCTTATTTTACAGTCAGCAACCAAGGGGGGTTGGGGTGTCGCAGCAAAGAGCATGAAAATATAACTCCTGCAAACAGATCACTTTCTCCTTCATGATGAGAAACAGGGATCCATAAATCTTTCATTTCATTTTGGTTCCTCTATCAAGGTAATTAAATACTTCAAACAAAAAGAGGACTTATTTTCCAAACAAACTCGCCCGATGTGGAACTGTTATGCTGAAGGTTATAAAATCCACGACGTGTGTTTCTCATGACAAGTGCACTTTATGGAATGCTCTTCCCTAGTAGAATACTAAGGAAAATTAATTTTTTCTCTTAATCTGAAATCTCACAAACGCTCAACCTTTCAGGAATAAACCTGTTTGAATGATCATTTCAATTTTTACCGGAGCAGAATATGATGACATGTCATTCAGGTTTTGACATGAGATTTTTCCTTAAATAAATCTACTCTACCCATATGAAATGTAGATGTACAACGGACTATGTCTACAATCCAGAAGTTTAATTAGCTGCAAGATGGCAGCTCGCATTTATCTCTAGTTTAATTACTGAAAGTGATTTTAGTTACCATGGCAACTTGAGATTTAAGGGTGATAGGTCATTGACCTAACCATTGAGCCTTACAGTCTCATCTGAGGTAGTTAATATTTTGGATTTATCAGATTGGTTGTTAGAAATAAGAAATCTTGACTTTGAATGGGGTGGTTGTTAAAAGACATCCCAACTGACATCACTCTGACCTCAGCATGGAGAGCCTTAAAAGTAAACAGAGACAAAGTAGTACACTTTTATTGGACCAACTACAGTTGGTGGGGGTATGTAAGCTTTCCAACCTTACAGGGTCCTTCCTCAGGCTAGTCAGGAGTAAGAACTGCAGACTGAGCAAAGTGGTGAGGTATATATGGTGATTGGAAACACTGGCAAAGGGAGAGGAGAAGAAGGTGAGAACGAGACTAAGGCCCTTTTTAAATGGGTGGGGGGGATGGGGGTGTGACCATGGTGGGTGGAGGTAGGTGTGCAGCTGTTCCCATGGGCGCATACCCACCTCCACCCATCTCCTCCCACGGAGCATTGGGCATTGGAGTGGGTGATGGGTGGAGGTGGGTGTAGCGTGGGAGCGTGCACGCACCCCCACCCATCCCCCGTGGCATTCACATAGGTGCCTCCACCCTGCTGCGTGGAGATGGGTGGGGGGTGTCTTGTGTGAAAAGGGCCTCTGGGTGTTTTCAGACTTGACGATAGCCCACAATTCCACGCTTTGACGTGCGTGGAATTATGGGCCACCATCACTTCTGAAATGTTTGTTCAGGCCATTTCCCAGGCGGTGTTATGGTTAGCCTGGGTTGTCTCCATTGCATCACCCTGCCCCCTCTCCAGACTTACAGAGAGCTCTCTACGTGTCTGAGGATCCATGCATACAGAGGGTTTAGAAGACAGCAGCCATGTTAAGATTGGGAAGACAGTTAAACTACCATGTCAACTCCCAGCAGCAAATTTATGTATTTATTTATTTATTTATTTAAAGAATTTTTATCCTGCCCCTCCTGTCACGGGCAGCTCAGAGCGGCTAACAATATAAATATACAAGCAATATGAAAACATACATTAAAACAATTTAGAACAATAGAAAGAAATTTAAAAATATAATCAAAACCCACCTGCCCTAACCCTCTGGCCCCCTCCCGTCACCCATCTCCCTCCCTCACCAAAAGCCTGGTGGAACAGCCAGGTCTTACATGAATGTTGAAAAGAAGGGAGGTCTGGGGCCAATGGAGCCTCTTCTGGGGCGGGGGGGAGTGCCACAGCATAGGTGCAGCCACCGAAATTAAGGCTTTGTGGAGCCCCATCTGCACTGCTCTTTTAAGGGTGAGACAAAGTGATTTGAATGATAAATTTTATTGGACCAAGTGAGAATGAACAAACCTTCAGGCTACACAGGGCCCTTCCTCAGGCATGTAGCGTAGTCAGTAGAAATATATAAACTGGCTATGCTACATGCCTAAGGAAGGACCCTGTGTGGCCCAAACATTTGCTCATTCACCAACAGCTGTTAGTCTAATAAAATATATAATTTGAACCACTTTGTCTCCCTCTCTGTCACTTGGGACCAACATGGCAACCACATATACTATCTCTGGACTGCTCTTTTAAGAAAGGTCTGACGTTGCTACCAGTTGAGAAAGCCATGGCTGTGAATTTGGAGTTGCACAGCTGGGGAGCTAGGCCATGCAAAAGAAGTCCCAGGAGCTGGTATGAATACACAGGACTTTTGTGCAGAGATCCATGTGTCTCAAAGAGTTCCTTGTGTAGATCTCAGGAGATGCATCAGATTTGGAGCCTGGATCTCCTACTCCATCCAAGAAAAGAAATTTGCAAAACTTTGGTGGAATAATTTGCATGAAACTCTTCACAGAGAACCTTGTAGTTTTCCTCCCTTCATCCCATCCCTTTCCCCTCCTAGACTGCCTCCCAGAGGTATCTGCCAAATGAGAAAATGCACTTCTGCACATCCCCAGAAGTGCAAATCTCCAACTATCATCCATGAATTTAAGGCAGAGTGTCCTTAAATTAAGCATGCACAAAAGCATGTGTGCACTTTTCCATATGCTCCTTAAAAAGTTTGGATCTTTATGACACTAAGGCCATTTTTACATAGACCCCTCGCCCCCGCACTGGGTGTGTGGGAGGGTGTTAGATGTGTGGGGGCATCCATGGAAACAGCGTGGTGGTGGGTGGTGGGTGGGTGTTGGATACGTGTCCATCCGTACGAACACCATGGGTGGTGGGTGGAGGTGCATGTGTGCTTCCAGCGCACACTCATCTGCACCCACCTCCACCCATCACCCACCCATGGAGCCATCTGAAAAAATGGAGGAGGCTCCATGGTTGGAGATGGGTGGAGATGAGTGTGCGTCCATGGGAAAGGACACCCACCCACCTCCACCCACTGCGACAGCACACCCATCCCGCCACCCACCCCCGTCCATGTAAAAATGGCCTAAAACAAAAACAGTCTGACTATCCCTTTGAGAAATACCTTTCAAAAGCATTCCTGAATATATTTTTTGGTCTTTTTTTTCTTTTCTTTTTTGTCCTGCATCCATGACTTACTGAAGTAAGCAGGAGATTTGCCTTTGAAAGAAGGAGTGGGGGATTGTTATACAAGCTACAATGTAATACAATGTTACATCATGCAGTGATGTGTGTGCCAAATAGAAGCACTTGTCATAATCAGTCAAAGAGAGAGTGGAGAGATTTGTTTTCATATACATTTCTTCCAGAGAGATTGTGGTTCCCGTGTTGGTCCCAAGTGACAGAGGTAGAGACAAAGTAGTTTGAATGATATCTTTTATCGACCAACTATTGTTGGTGGAAATGGGCAAGCTTTCGGACCTCACAGAGTCACAGGGTCCTTCATCAGGCAAGTAGGAGTCAAAACTGAAGATTTGAGCAAATTACAGTGGCTAAATATCATGTAACAGAGGAGGTGTCGGTGGAGGGGGGAGGAGAGAAGAGTGATAAATAAACCATAATAACAGAAAGTGAGAACACTTCTGTTACTCTGGTTCATTTATCACCCTTTCTCCCCCTGTCCCCCCACACCTCCTCTGTTACATGATAAATAGGGCACTGTACTTTACTCAAATTTTAGTTCTGACTCCTACTTGCCTGAGGAAGGACCTTGTGACTCTGTGAGGTCAGAAAGCTTGCCCATTTCCACCAACAATAGTTGGTCCAATAAAAGATATCATTCAAGCTGTTAGAAATCAATGTGACGTTGGTTCTAGGGCAAATTGTTCTAGGGTGTTGTTCTAGGGCAAATTGACAAACTAAATACTAACAAGTCACCAGGGTTGGATGGCAATCACCCCAGAGTTCTGAAGGAACACAAATATGAAATCGCAGACCTACTATTTGTAACCTGTCACTAAAATCTGCCACTGTACCCGAGGACTGGAGGGTGGCAAATGTAACCCCGACATTTAAAAAGGGATCCAGAGGCGATCCTGGAAACTACAGACCTGTAAGCTTGACATCTGTGCTGGGGAAAATGGTGGGAACCATCATTAAGGACAGAATTACAGGGTATCTTGATAAACATGGCTTAATGGGAAAGAGTCAACACGGATTTAGTAAAGGTAAGTCATGCCTCACTAACCTGTTGTAATTCTTTGAGGGTGTAAATAAGTATGTGGACAAGGGAGACCCAGTAGATATAGTGTACCTGAATTTCAAAAAAGCATTTGATAAGGTCCCTCATGAGAGACTCTTGAGAAAATTAAAAAGTCATGAGATAGGAGATAGTATGGATCACAAACTGGCTGAAAGATAGAAAGCAAAGAGTAGGACTAAGGGCGTTTATAGACGATCCCGCTGAGAAGCGGGATCGCTGAATGCCGGCTTTCCCCCCTGTGCCTTCTCTGCATGCCGTGTCTGCTGTTCAGACACAGCGCAGAGTGCGAGTGTGCATGCGCGCCCTTGGTGCATGCGCACTCGCCCACGAAACCCGGAAGTGCGGCGTAAAGCCGTCACTTCGGGAATCCGCGTCAGAGGGGGCAGGATTGCCTGCCCCCTCCGACGCGAATTAAAAAGCAGCCGCAGCGAGTAGACAAGCGCCAAGAAAGGCGGCTGATCAAAGGATCAGCCGCCTTTTTGGTCTCATCTATAAACTCTCTAAATGATTAGTTTTCACAATGGAGAGATGTAAAAAGTGGTGTGCCTCAGGGATCTGTATTGGGACCGGTGCTGTTTAATGTAGTCATGAATGATTTGGAAAAGGGTGTTAAGAGTGAGGTGATCAAATTTGCAGACGACACCAAGTTATTCAAGGTAGTTAAAACATGAGCAGACTGTGAGGAACTGCAATGGGATCTTACGACACTGGGTGCCTGGACATCTAAATGGCAAATGAGATTTAACGTGGACAAGTGCAAAGTGATGCACGTAGGGAAAAACAATCCAAATTATGCGTACATAATGCTGGGTACTACGCTAGCAGTTACCACTCAGGAAAAGGATCTGGGGGTGGTTGTGGACAATACAATGAAATCCACAGCGCAGTGTGCAACAGCAGTCAAAAAAGCAAACAGAATGTTAGGAATTATTCAGAAGGGGATAGAGAATAAAACTGAGGATGTCATAATGCCTCTATACAAATCAATGGTGCGACCGCACCTCAAATATTGTGTGCAGTTCTGGTCGCCCCATCTCAAAAAAGACATAGCTGAACTAGAAAAGGTACAGAGAAGGGCAACAAAAATGATCAAGGGCATGGAAGGGCTCCCGTATGAGGAGAGGCTTGGTAGGTTGGGGCTCTTCAGTTTGGAGAAGAGACGACTGAGAGGAGATATGATAGAGGTCTATAAAATCATGAGTGGTGTGGAACTAATAAACAAGGAGCAGTTATTTACCCTCTCAGCTAGTACTAGAACTAGGGGACACTCCATGAAACTCATGGGTGGCAAGTTTAAAACAAATAAAAGAAAATATTTTTTCACTCAGCGTATAATTGGGTTGTGGAATCTACTGCCAGAGGCTGTGGTAAGGGCCAGTACTATAGCTGAGTTTAAAAGAGGTTTGGACAAGTTTCTGGAAGATAGGTCCATTAGCAGCTATTAGCCAGACAGGATCAGAGAACATGACGGGAGCTGGGGGAAAACAAGAGGAAATGGATCCCCCATTGTGACCTGTTGGGTGCTTCTCCCAAGCCACCGTGATTGACCACTGTCGGAGACAGGATGCTGGGCTAGATGGACCATTGGTCTGACCCAGTATGGCACTTCTTATGTTCTTATGTTCTTAAACTACTTTGTCTCCAGCTCTATATGTTTCTTGACATTCCGACTATCTGTAAATCACTGCGCTAGCTCCCATTCTGTTTCTAAACTCAAACCCTTCAGCGTTTCTCCTCTTTCATCCTGTGATCATGACAGAAACATAGGGTGACATTTTTACAGCTGACTTAATTCTCTTCCCATTAAAGCATTGCTAAGAGTCCTGTGTATTTCTGAGAAAGACCCTTGTGCTCCACCCAGTCTTCTCTGTTCTGAGTCCCATCATACAAAGAGCACTGAAACTGGTAGAAATGTGTTAGGTTTGTCATTCCATCACTGCACCCCCTAGAATGGATGCAATAAAATGAATAAATAAATAAATAAATAATGGATCTTTAAATAAAAGTTTCCCCTTGTACATTTATAGTCGCTACATAGACAAAACACAGGCTACAGGAGGAACCAGAGGCCCAGAGAGGTGAAGTCGGAGGCATAGCTACCATGATAAAGGGAGTCAGTTGAGCCTGGGCCTTGGGCTCTAGGGGACCCCTCTGCAAGTGGCCTCAGCAGTCCACTGCTAGGAAATGTTCAGAGTTGATGGAGGAGGGAGCAGTTACGTTCTTCCTGATAATTAACTTAAATATGCTTTACTGCAATTTAAATCCCTTTTCTCCTGTCTTTCCCTCAGTGGCCACGGAGAACAATTGTTTTCCATCTTCTTTATGGCAAATAGGGTTTTCAACAATGCTACTACACCGTAATGTTCCACCCCTGACCCCCAACACCCACAAAATTATTACAGGGTGAAAAAAACCTTTCCGGCTGATGGGAAGCTGTGGCCATGTCTAAGCTATGGTGGTGACTAGTCTGGGCTGTGACTCAGGGAAATTAAAATTTTGTTGAGTTGTAGCCCAGGCTAGCCACCACCATGGCCGCACCAACATCTGGCACCCAGGATGCAGCCGCTTTCAAATGTGATGGTGGCCCCTGTGCCAAATCAGGGAAGAATACTGTGGCAAAGTGGGCCCTTGTCTGAAAACATCCACTGGAAAATCAGAGTCCTTTCACAATGGCCCTTTTTACACGGACACCACTGTAGGCCTGGTGGGTGGAGATGGGTGAGTGGCGTCCATGTAAAAATGGCCTTTGGCAGAATTACCTCCCCCAGAATTCCCCCACATGGTAGTTTATTTTTAACCATTCTTATATATAACGTTAAGGTGTTCCTTAAAAAAACAAAAAATTACAATCCGCCACCCACTGAAGTCAATGGTCAAACTCTTATTGACTTTGGTGGTGGAGGACTGTTCTGTAAACTTCTTGTGGGAATAAGTTTCATAAAGGCTATGTTATTCATGGATAGGAAGATTTCCTGGTGCCATGCACCCTTCTTCTTCTCTCCTCCATCTCCTGATCTCTCACAGCCTGTGTAGCCCCAGGGCATATGTACTAAGCTCAAAATATGTGTATTTCATCTTCTCTCATGTCTAAGGTACTTTTTACATGGACGGGGGTGGGTGGGGGGATGGATGTTTCAACATGGTGGGTGGAGGTGGGTGTATGTCCGTTTGCTAACAGTCAAAGGGTTTAGAAGATAATACTTTGTCTTTAAAAAGCCAAACCTTAAACCAAGCCAGTTAAAAGAGGGATAGTATTAACGAATCTCCTTAGCTCTGTCTTTTAAATGTGAGAGACTCAAGCAACACAAAGGCCCTGATCCAAGGTCTGCACACATGCAAGGATCAAACCTGTACTTGGACACCTGTACACAATGTGCACGCAGGGTGTACCCAGTGAAGAGACAGTCAGGGCTGCAGCGGCGGATGCAAGTGGGAGGACAGTCGGGAGGTAGGGAACTTCGCCAGAGGCACCCTGCGTGCACACACTGTATGTGTATGTGCAAGGGTAGGTTTTTTCCACACACATGTGGCCCTTGGATCAGTACTAAAAAAGAGCAACCCTAATTCACCAGGTGATAACACATGCATAAGTTGCATGGCATTTCAGTGTACTAGATTTACGTGGGCAGTGGGGCACCATGTTCTCATCTGCAGGGAGGGGCACCATTATTTGTTTGTTTATTTAGACTTCTAGCCCACTCTATCCCAATAATCACAGGCTCAGGGCAAATTACAATAAAATCAAATACATGCATTAAAAAGAATGAATAAAACCAATTAAAATTTACTCCATCTCCCAATCCCTACCCTATTCCTGGCCGTCAAAAGCCTATCTAAACAAAAATGTTTTATACGGTCATCAATCATTGTCCATTTTCACTTGTACATGCAGTGCTACTTCCCAGACCACAGCACAACCCCTCCACATGGGCAGCGCTGAAGTGTGGTCTGCCAATTAATAAATATGCTCCAGATATAGAGGTGTATTCCACACTTCCACATTACGTACAGCATTCCAGTGGCCATGGTTGTGCTGCACAATGATGTATCTTGCTGTGTAGGAGGATTTGGCACCCATTGAAGTTTAGCTTGGCACTTTGACATGCCTCTTATGTGCACACAACCATGTTGTGCACATGGTGAATGAGAGCTGCGCCCAAAGTAGTTAAGATTTGCCTCCTCTCTCTCTCATAGACCCTTTTTACATGGGCCGCAGCGGTGTGTGTGTGTGTCATTGTGCGCCGCAGTCTATGTGTGGTAGGTGGGGGTAGGGTGTAGATGGGCGCACACTCATCTACACCCACCTCCACCCATCAACATGCACAGAGCAATCACCGTTTTCGCTGGTTGCTTGGTGCGTGGGGGATGGGTGGAGGTGGGTGTGCATGCATGTTTGCGGGGGTGCATGCGCACGCACCCCCACCTCCACAACATTTACACAAGCGGCACCCCATGCATGAACACCCAGAGATCTGGGTATTCATGCGTGGGTGCCACCCATGTTAAAATACTATTATTTATTTATTTATTTATTTGTTTATTTATTTATTTATTTATAAGCATTTATATAGCGCAAGCAATGTACCTGGCACTTTACAATTGTAAGAAAGAGACAGTCCCTGCCCTAGCAGGCTTACAATCTAAGAGAGATAAGGGGGGGGGGCAAAAAAGGGTGGAAACAGAGGAAGAGACAAGGATACATACACAAACTCATGAGGTCTCAGGTGCATGTGCTTGGCTTAGTTACAAAGGTGTAGTTATGCATTGAATGTTACACAAAATTCAGGATAATCATCATATCTTGTAGTGGTTGTGCAAAGATTGGCCTCTGACCTCTCTGACCTTTCTGCACCAAAAGGATGAGAGATGCTGGCTTGACCACCCGAGAGAAGGTATAGGTGCAGATCAGGTACAGCATGGTCATCAGCATCAGTGCAATTATCCCCAGATAGTGCTCCCAGTATGCCTCCTCACTAACCTGAGAGGCCACCACCTTGAGAGTTGAAAGAATAGTTCAGACTCCATGCCTATTCTGCCCATGGCCTCTCATCTAGTGAAGCTTCTGGCAAGAGTATCAACCAGTGCCATTTATGGAGATGTGTTCTATAATGTAGATACCTTTCCCCTGTGAATTACAATGAAACTGCCAAATTTGTTTCACACAGAAACCCCATGAATAAAATAACACCGAATTTGACAATCTTCAAATGGTAACAATTTGTGATTGCTACCGATCTAGACTTGTGAAACTCCCTAGCTTGTTTTGAGTTCAGCAGTCCAATTAATGTCATAGAATATCATGACATGGGATTATAGGAAGCAAATATTTAAGAGGGTTTTGCATGTTAGCCCTCCCCCTATGATCCAATCTTGCATTCTTTACTCAATTCTCTCTTGGCAAAACTCCCACTGAAGTGTAAGGTTTTTAGCTGAGAGTTGCAGTAAGACTGCAGGGTCAGATTTATGTGTGATATATCCACCTTGCACATTTCTTTTTAGTTTGATCTTTTTTAGAATGAAATGCTGATATGAACTACAAATTCCTCTTACTTGTTTCTGTGAAAACTTATAATCAAGGGACTCTCCATTGATCATGATTAGGACTAAAATTGTAACTCTTCTTACTGAAAATGAGAAGAAGCTGTAGGTGGGGCATGAAAATTATAAATTTTCCCCAAATCATTCTGTTGTGTGTGTGACTGGAGAGGGGTTCTTTGCTGTTCAACCCGGTGCTAGACACAGGGAAACTAGGGCCAAATTCAAAATTGTGGTGTGGATCTCTTGTTGGCCTAGAAATGTTTGACAGACACACACTGACTCATGCATTAGAAAAATGTTACTGTAATGAATTTTTAAAAAATGTTCTGTTGAATATAAAATTCCTTTCAGGGACTGTGGCGCCCTACATTGGAGACCCTGTGGGCCCATATGTTTGTATATATATATAAAAAAACAATATATGTTGTTGTTGTCTGTTTGTTTATTAATTATTATTATTATTATTATTATTATTATTAATAATAATAATAATAATAATAATAATAATATATTTTTTATAGTGCCCCCTGCTAAGTAAATAGCACTTGATGTGCTTCACAATCATAAAATACAATAATATAAAATAATATAAAATTCATTTAAAACAATTTAAAAGGGGAAGATAAAGAGGGAGAACAGACTACATCCAGCAGTGGATCCTACAAGCACCTGGCAAATAAGGAAGTCTTCAGGTGTTTTTAAGGGTGAGGAAGGAGGAACACATCTGTGGAGAGCCAGACTCCAGTTCCACCCTGAGGAGCCCACCACAGCAAAGGTCCAATCACACTCTGACTTTAGGATCCCCAAACAGCAGGCAGGTGGTTTCTGATAACAGATAACCATCAAGGCAAGACTCCACAAGCAGGTCTTGAATATAAGCAGGGCCTACAATGTCCAGGGCCCTGAAAACCAGCAGTTGATTTTAAATTCAATCCGTCACTCTCCAGGCAGTCAATGTAGAGGATGCAAGGCGGGCGTAATGTAATCACAGCTGGCCAAACCAGTTAGCAACTATGCTGCTGTAGTCTGAACAAGCTGCAAGTGACGAATAAGCACCGCCGGAAGCTCATAGAAGATGGAGTTACAAAAATCCAGACTCATGGCCACCAGGGCACGGATCTTGTTTACTTATGAGCCCCTTGTGGTGGGACCCCCTCCTGAATCACCACAAGACTTCCATAAGCACTACGTTTGAGTCTCTATGGGCTACAAAACTCAAAGCTGGCCCCCTCGGGGTTGTATAAAGCCTTACCAATCTTGAATGACGTACAGCATTAACTAAGACCAAAGCAAAGCCCATTTCTAATAGATGATGGTGTTTTTCCCCATTAAGTTAAATCAAGAAATTTGTCCAGACTTGGGCAGTTTTTACATGGATGTCCCCCTCTCCCCCCCCCCCCCCCCCGCTGGGTGGGCAGGTGTGCGGTGACGGTGGTGGTGGTGGGTGCGTCTGTGTACACACCATGCTGGTGGGTGGGTAAATGGGTGTTTGTCTGTGCGAACAACACAGGTGGTGGTGGTGGGGTTGATACGAGCTCCCACGCAACACCCACCTCCACCCATCACCCACCCATAGAACCATCCGGCAAACCAGAGGAGGCTCCATGGGTGAAGATGGGTGTGTGACAGGCATACACCCACCTCCACCCACCGCGGCAGCACACCCATCCCCTCACCCACCACTGCCCGTGTAAAAAGGGCCTTGGTGAAATGTATATTTCCTGTTTTAGAAGAGACTGTAAAAACACTTGCTGTGCCTTTGGTCTTTTAAATTCTTACAGTTAATACCAGAAGGACATTTTCTTTACCAGCAACGTTTTAGACTGGTTTGTTTTCTTGGTTACGAAAGGCAAAACAAATCATGTGGATGAACAGTGTGAAGGAGAAGACAACAAGCAAAACTCACTAACCAGCTCTGTCTCCTTTGCAGAGTTAACAATGGCTGAAAAGTAAATTGCTTTTTAATAAGTTGCGTATTCTCCAGGGGTATGGCTAAAGGGTTAATTTAACGCTTGACCCATTAAAACCGTTGAGTGCAGTGAGAACCTTGTAAGGCTGATCAGATGATTATTTCTGGGAGATAAGTGGTTGAAAACTGAGCTTCACTAGTTCAGGTAATCAAGGGAAATCGGCATAAAAGAGAAGCTGCGGCTGAGTAAAGACAGAACGGCTACCTGAGATTCTATTACTTGTCGTCTTTCAAGCATAATAATGAGATTATAGTAACCCTAAACTGGCTGAAAACAGAAATCTGGCTGTCTGTCAAGTTCATTGTGTTGAGTTTTACAACACTCGGGATCTGGTTCCTCTGAACCTGCAGTAATTATACCAGGAAGACAGACTCAAAGAAACCTTTTTCAACCTTGGAGCTTTGTCAGGTTTTGGCTTATGCCCAGTGCACCATTGTCCTTGGCATGAAAAACTTGTTAATGTTTATTATTTTTTTACCATGTAATTCTACAGAAAAAAAAAATCTATCTATCTATACATATCTATATTGCCACAAACCTTTTTCCACAGCATCTGTCACCGGTTTGTTGTGAGTTTCTGAATGAGCTTGCTAGTGATCCATGAACCATTCCATTTCCTTGTGTGTTTCAATCAGAGCCTTTGATTCTAATCGGTTTGTCACACTCTTAATTGAAACACCCAGTCATATCATGGAGATTCAGTGGCTATGCGAATGCTGCTATTTTTCAGCAATAAAAAAAAAATGTTACAAAATATGGAGGCAGACAGTGAGGCAATGTGTGGTCCTCTTAAAAAGAAAAAAGAAAAAAGAAAAAAGAAAAGAAAGTCAGTCTCTGGCACCTTTACCATCAAAATGAAGTTGTTCCGATATTTTCCAAGCAAGGTTGCAAGGTTATCTAAGACAGAAAGTTATGGGGTTGTTTGGAAACTAACTGGAGATACTACCTTGCAGGTCCCAATTCAGAAAGGCATTCAAGTTTGTGAGTGAGGTCAATTAACTTTTTCCTCACGGAAAACCTCACTTGTCCCACAGTCCACTTTCATATGTCTGGTACCAACTTATGTGCTTTTGCTGAAGAGACATAGATTTAAGCGAGGGGTAGCCAGATTGTGGCTCGGGAGCAGCATCTGGCTCCTGGGTAGTTCAAGTGCAGCTCCTAGCCAGGGCTGGTCCTGGACACTCAGCTGCTGCCTAAATGGTCCTGTGTCTTGTTTCATTGCATCCGAGTCTCAGCAGCTGAACTGAAGTTGTTCCTTAGAATCTTAGCAGCTAGGACATAAGAACATAAGTAGTGCCATACTGAGTCAGACCAATGGTCCATCAAGCCCAGCATCCTGTCCTCTGACAGTAGCCAATCCCGGTTGCATGGGAGAAGAACCAACAGTCACAATAGGCAATCCATTTCCTGTTGTTCACTCTCAGCTCCCGACAGTAAGAAGTTCATCCTGTAAACTACTTTTTAAAACCCAGCTATACTACTGGCCTTGACAACTGTTTCTGGTAACAAATTCCATAAGTTAATTATGAGTTGAGTGAAAAAGTACTTCCTTTCATTTGTTTTAAATCTGCCGGCAGTTAGTTTCATTGAGTGTCTCCTAGTTCAAGTACTATTTGAGAGGGTAAATAACCATTCCCTATCTACTTGTTCCTACCACTCAAGATTTTATAAACCTCTATCATGTCCCCTCTCACTCTTCTCTTCTCTAGGGCTGCGTTCCCATCTGCGGTGGCGGCAGAGGGAGGGGCCAGGATTTTGCGCCCTGACATGTGTGAGAGAAGCCGCAGCAGATCCCTGTTCACACCGGCTCTTTTCCTGTCAGCCGACTTCTCCACGCTGCTGCGTCTTCCCTGACCCCTCCCTCTGCCACCACCGCCGCCGCAGATGGGAACGCAGCCTAAGCTGAAGAGACCTGGCTTGTCAAGTCTTTCTTTGTATGGAAGACGTTCCATACACTTTATCATTCTCGTTGCCCTTCTCCGTACATTTTCTAGTTCAGCTATGTCTTTTTTGAGATGGGGCAACCACAGAACTGCACACAATATTCTAGGTGCAGTTGCATCATGGGTTTGTATAGAGGCATTATGACATCCTCCGTTTTATTCTCTATCCCTTTGTGAATGACTCCTAACATTCTGTTTGCTTTTTTGATGACTGCTGCACACTGAGCTCAGGATTTCAGTGTATTGTCCACAGTCACTTCCATATCCTTTTCCTGAGTGGTAACTCTTGGCTTAGTACCCAGCATTCTGTACTCATAGTTTTAATTATTTTTCCCTATATGCATCACTTTGCACTTGTCCACATTAAATCTCATCTACCATTTAGATGCCCAGGCACACAGTCTCATAAGATCCTGTTGCAATTCTTCACAGTCTGCTTGTGTTTTAACTACCTTGAGTCATCTTCAAATTTGATCACCTCACTCTTAACGCCCTTTTCCAGATCATTAATGAATACATTCAACAGCACTAGTCCCAATATAGATCCTTGGAACACACCACTTTTTACTTCTCTCCATTGTGAAAACTGACTATTTAGTCCTACTCTTTGCTTCCTATCTTTTAACCAGTTACCGATCCATAGTAAGACACTACCTCCTATCCCATGACTTTTTAATTTTCTCAAGAGTCTTTTATGTGGGACCTTATCAAGTGCTTTCTGGAAATCCAGGTATACTATATCTACCGGGTCTCCCTCGTCCACATGCGTATTTTTACACCCTCAAAGAATTCCAACAGGTTAATGAGGCATGACTTACCTTTACTAAATCCATGTTGACTCTTCCCTATTAAGCCATGTTTGTCAATATTCCCAGTGATTCTGTTCTTAATGATAGTTTCCACCATTTTGCCCAGCACAGACGTCAAGCTTACTGGTCTGTAGTATCCAGGATCACATCTGGATCCCTTTTTAAATATCGGGGTTACATTTGCCACCCTCCAGTCCTCAAGTACACTAGCAGATTTTAGTAATAGGTTGCAAATTACTAACGTTATGTCTGCATTTTCATATTTGAGTTCCTTCAGAACTCTAGGGTGAATACCATCTGGTCCTGGTGATTTGTTAGTATTTAGTTTTTCAATTTGCTCTAGAACCTCCTCCAGAGTCATGGACCACAGAGCACTAACTCTGCCAGCCAGTCACAACCCTGGAGAGGCTTGTGTGTGTGCATGATGCATGTGTGTTTTGTGGCTCTTGGCCATATGGAGATTTTGGTATGTGACTCTTGAGGTTGGGAATTGGCCACCACTGATCTAAGCACATACTTAAACTTAAGCACATGTTTAAATGCTTTGCTGAATTCTGGTGTGAAGTCCATGAGATACTGATTGCCAATAATCAAAGACCCCTACATTGGGAGACACAAAATAATTGGTTTGTAAGGATGTTTTTCTCAGACAGGGGGTCTCAAACGTTTTCCCAGCATAGACCACCTCTCAATAAAGAGACCGTTGTGCACCCCAGCTTTCCTTCCATTTGCAATCGCCTCACATCCCTGTGGAAGCTGCCGCAATCGCTCATGCTGAACAGTAATATTAGGGATGTCTTTATATATATTTTTAGCTTCATGTAATGCAGTTTAGCAGCTAGAAATCAAGTGTGAGAGCCAGCGTGTGACTAGTCAGCTCTCCATGGCTCACCAACAAATGCTTCCTAGAACACCAGAGGCTTAGAAACAGGTATTCTAAGGGACTGGTATTGAAATACCACATGGTGTGATTTGCAAAATAACTATAATAACTAAACTTAAGCTAAGTACATATTTAGGCACCTAAATGAAGTGGCCAAATTTTCAGAAGTGCTGTACACCCAACAGCTTCCAATGAATCCTGGAGTGCATGGCATTTTTAAAAAAAGACCCGCAGTGAATAAGCTTAAGAGTGGAACATTTGGTTCCTGTTTTGGAGGTCACGCTAATTACACAAAGACCCATACTTTATATTAACCTTTCAGACCTAAGGGGACCCAAATCCTGCATTCCTAATATTTATGTGAATATTCGATGGGCTTCCATGGGACTACAGCAGGAAATTTAGGAGAACCTTAATGTTTAACAACTTATTATTATTTTAAGATTAACATTATCAAGTAAAAAGTATTGTTGATGGGAGACTGCTTGTTGTCCCCATGGGACCTTCCCTGTGGTGTCCCATTTTGTCTCCCATCTTGTTCAATGTTTAGCTGAGGCCACTTGACGAAATCATACGAAAGTCTGGAGTGAGGTGCCATCAAGATGCTGATGACACCCAGCTCTACCTTTCTTTTTCCTCCAACCCCGGTCCTACAGTCTTGGTGCTGTAGACCCAATGCCTGGTTGCTGTTAGGGACTAGATGAGGGTGAACCAATCAAAGCTGAATCCAGACAAGACTGAAGTGATGATGGAGGTGGGTTTGCATTCTTATTTTCCCTGATGTTCCTATTGGGACTAGAAATTTGACTGTTTTATTGGTATGCATTTATTTTTATTTATTACATTTATATTATTGTCTTTTATATTATATTATTATTATTATTATTATTATTATTATTAATAATAATAATAATAATAATAATAATAATAAAATTTATCTGCTGCCGCCTCCTGCTATAACCATCTCGGGGCGGCTAACAACATTAAAAAAATACATAATAAAATAAAATACATTAAAAACAACACTAATAACCCCAAAGTAAAAATAACCCAGTACCCAAACCCTCCCTAGCCTATCCCTCCCATCCCATCTCCCTCGGTAAAGGCCCGACAGAACAGCCAGGTATTACACTGTCTACAGAAAGAGTGGAGGTCAGCAACCAGGCGGACCTCCAATGGGAGGGAGTTCCACAGATGTGGTGCAGCCACAGAGAATGCCCTTCTCATGGTCGATACCCGGGAAACCTGGGGAACCTTAAGGAGGGTGCCCCCGGCCGACTGCTAAGGCCAATCCAGGATCCAGAGAGTGAGGTGGTCCTGCAGGTAGGTGGGGCCCAGGGTGTTTAGGGATTTAAAGGTCAACACCAACACCTTGAATTGGGCCTGGAAGACTATAGGCAGCCAGTGTAGAGAGTGGAGCACTGGAGTAACGTGCTTGCGTCGGCCTGTCCTCTTCAGGAGATGGACCGCCACATTCTGCACCTGTTGCAGTTTTTGGACCATCACCAAGGGTAGCCCCATGTAGAGCATGTTACAGTAGTCGAGTCTCAAGGTAATAAAAGCATGGATGATGGTGACCAGGTCCGAGACATATGGTCTAAGCCAACGTACCAGATGTAACTGTCAGAATGCACCCTTCACCACATCTGCCACCTGGACATCCAGGTGGAGCTGCAGATCAAGAAGCACTCCCAGGCAATGGACCTGAGATACCAGGGGAGGGGAAGGTGAACCCCATCAATAATGGGGGCCATCACTTCCCCGGCTTTCCTCACAACCATTGCCTCCGTCTTGTCAGGATTTAACTTCAAGCGACTCGCCCTCATCCAATCCCCCATAGCTGACAGACACTGGGTAAGTACTGAGACCGCTGGACCTGGGTCTGATGAAAATGAGAGATATAGCTGGGTGTCATCAGCATTTTGAAGACACCTTACACCAAACTCTCTAAAAACCTCCCCCAAAGGTTGCATATACATATTGAACAGGAGAGGGGACAAGATGGAACCCTGCAGGACTCCACACATGAGGCTATGGGGAGAAGCACTCAGCACCACATGTTGGGTTCTCCCAGCCAGGAAATAGCGGAACCATTCAAGAAGAGTCCCGCTGATCCCTGCCTGGTCCCACAGCCAAGTCACCAACAACTCATGATCAACAGTATCAAATGCAGCTGAAAGATCTAACAGAGGGTATTTTCAGACGTTACGAGATCACGCTCAACCACAGTGAACCACGCTCAATGCCGCGGAGGGGCCAAAGGCCCTGAACGTCTGTTCGGCGCGCGCCAGATGTTCATCATGCTCAATACCCACATGGAGTCAATTTCAACCACGCTTCCCAGGCTAGCCAGGGGAATATCCCGGGAAGCGTGGTCAAACAGACCCCCACTGGGAACCAAGGAAAAGTAACATCTGGACGCCAATCCCCGGGTGGAACCAAACAAAATGAGCCCCAGCCGGAGACAAGGCATGCAGCGTCGCTGCCGGGCAACCAGCAACAACACAACCACCGGAGGGAGATTTAAAGCGAAACCAGCAGCAAGCAAGCGTGGCGGGATGGAACGAGGAGGGAGGCGGAAGAGAGCGGAGGGAGAGAAAGCGACACAGGCAGTGGAGGAGGCGGAGGAGGTGGAGGCAGGGGCAGCGATGGAGGTAGAGGGGGCACAGGTGGAGGAGGGGGGCACAGGGGTGCACCCAACCAGGGAGGCAGCCCAGGCACAACACCCACAGCTGCAGCCAGGTCGCGACGCCCCGGGGACAGTGGCCAGAATGGGCCCAGAGGAGGCACCCAGGAAAAGGGTAAGGGCAACCAAGGGGAGGGGACCAGGGGGCACAGGAGACCCCCCGGGGGGGCGGGGTGAGCCCAGGGGACCGGGAGGGGGGCAGGGGTGCCCCGAGAGGGGGCCCCACCGGCACCCACTCAACCACTCCCCCCCTACCCTCCCCCCAGACACGGAAAACAGCCTGGGCAGACGAGCCCCAGGAGGAGCCCGGCCCTGCACGCCCGGAGACGCACCCGGAGGACGAGGAGGAGGAGGAGCAGGAGCAGGAGGAGGAACAGCAGTGGGGGCACCGGAGGAAGGTGTACCACAGAGGGGGCCAGTGGGGCCTACAGGAGACCCGGGACTTCATCCGGATCTGGGGGACCCTCGAGTACCAGCTGGAGCTCGCCATCAACCAGCGGAATGAACATGTCTACCGGGACATTGTGCGTGACATGGAGGCGGCAGGGCATCAGCGCCCAGTCGCCTAGTGTCGCTCCAAGGCCAAGGAACTCAAGAGGGGGTACAAGGCCATC
>QEPC01012537.1:1652458-1715680 GCA_003113815.1 Sphenodon punctatus
GACCTGGCTGCCCTCCATCTGCCCCCCTGTGACTGTGGGGCCCCCTTCCTCCTCCTCCTCCTGGACTCTCTCTGCCGGGCTCGCTGTGCATTGCGGGCCACCATCGTGCCTTGTTCCGGGGGTCCTGCCCCCCCCGAGACTGCCTATGTTGCTGTGGGGGCACCTCTGTGGACTGGGGTGCTGTGGGGGTGAGGGTTGCTGCTGCCTGTGCCTTGCCCCTTGCTGGTGCCCCCCCTCGTCCCTCCCATTGTTCCTCGTGCTCTGTTCCGGGCACCCCTGCCCCCCCTTCCTGACCTTTCCCTTGTGTGTGTGTGTGTGTGTGCCCAGGCGTGTGGTCATGCAGTGTGTCCCACTGCGGGTCCGCTGTATGTGTGCGTGCGTGTGCTGTGTGTGTCGTCTGTCAGCCTGTTCTCCCTCTTCCCCCCTCCCTTCCCGTTTCCCTTGTGTGGGCATTCCCTTGTGTGCCTTTTGGCTTCGTTTGCCCTCGGGTGGCCATGTCTGTGTCCCACCCCTTCCCGGTGCCTTCTGGGCGTTTTGACCACGGTGGGGTTTCGGCTGCACGTCTGTTGTGCTGCCCCGGTCCGTGATGGTTCGGCCCGGTTCCCGGCTGTGGTCCAGGTCCCATCACATCTGTTTGGGTTGTTTTTCCACCCCGGGGCATGGTTGTGCTGTTCACCCCCCCCTGGAGGTTCACTGTGGTGAACCGCCCGCCCGTAACGTCTGAAATCACCCAGAATCAACAGGGTCAAATGACCCTGGTCCATCTTTCAGGAGAGGTCGTCAACCAAGGCCACAAGCGCAGTCTCCATGCCATAACCTGTACGAAATCCAGACTGTGAGGGATCAAGAAAGTTGACCCAGTCCAGATGCTCCTGAAGCTGTCGAGCCACCACCTGTTCCCTAGAGAGGGAAGGTTAGAGACTGACCGATAGCTGGCCAGGATGTCAATGTCCAATGATGTTTTTTTGAGCAGGGACCACACCACAGCCTCCTTGAGACAGTCTGGCACCCTGTCCTCCCAAGGGAGGCGTTGACTATCCTGGCCAGCAATCCTGGCTAATGTGACATGTCTCCCGGCTGGCCTTAATCAGTCAGGACAGGCATGGATCTAATCACAATAAGTGACTCGAACAGTCCCAAGAGCAGCCCCCGCACACGAGGGTGACACATCTTGAAATTCATTCCATAAAACAGGACAAGGTGGGGCTTCAGCTGCCTCTGGCTCACACACACCTCTAAAACTGCTGCATCAAAACTGTGGTGGATTTGAACGATTTTGTCTGCAAAAAAGTCCACAAACAAAGAACAGCAAGCATTTGAGATGATTCTGAATCCAGGCAGAGGGAAGCCGGACTGACCAGCCCCCTTACCACCTAGAAGAGCTCAGCCAGACGGGACTTAGCGGATGCAATGAAGGCAGCAAAGAAAACCGTCTTTGCTATCTGCACCACTGCGGCATAGATACATAACCAGACTCTATGTCACAATCAGTCAACTTCAGTACAAGAGTGACGCCACCATCGCTCTAACCACCGCCCTTCCTGCTTTATCTGCTGCAGCTCCTCCGTATACCACAGGGACCTGCATTATCAGCGATTTGGGAGCGGATGCCTGGGAGCCACACGGTTGATGGCCTCCATCAACACAGAATTCCACAAGGTCACGAGGTCATTGAGTGAGCAGCCATTGAGGTCAGAGGGAACATCCTCTAGAGCATTCCGTTACCTTTCTGGTTTCATAAGCCTTTGGGGGCAAACCAACCTAACTGGTTCCGCACTCTCCTTGGGCCGACATGTACCAGGATACCAGCCTGGAGAAGATAATGAACTGTCCATGACAAGGGCACTGTTGACACCTCCCCCACTAACAGATCCCCCACCTCAAGGCCAGTGCAAAATATCATGTTCAGGGTATGTCCTCCAACATGTGTGGGGCCCGCAACTCTCTGAGACAGGTCCATGGTTCCATGGTAACCATGAACTCATGCTCTGCCCCTCCAAGGCTGGCGTTGACATGAATATTGAAGTCCCCCAGGACTATCACCCTGGAGGACCGCAAGATCACCTCCGACACCAGTTTGGTCAGTGCGGACAGGGAGACTGCTATACAGGTGGGTGCCCGGTATATAAAAAGTACCCCCACTCTGTTTATAACCTGTTAGTCGTGCCGAGATGCTTCGCAGGAGGGGTGGGGTACACAATGTGAAAATAAATAAATAAATAAATAAATAAATGCAGGATAAAAATGTCAATGAATGAATTATGCTTTTGAAAGTTACGCCACTTACTTAGAGGTCTAGGTATGAATTTAGGATCTTAACTTTAATTGTCCATTTCTATTAATCATATACAGGTCCAAATTCAAATAAGAAATTCAAACTTACTGAATTATGTTGTCCTAGAAAGAAAAGAGGCATCAAAGGGAAGTCAAAATCAAGGCTATTCCCTTTGGTAATCTTCCCACTAGCTACTTTTTTAAAAGGTTGGAAATGCTGGAAAAAAGGTTAGGTGTTTGTTCAAAATTGTTTTGACTTCTTTATTTTACCTTTTTCATAGGCCATTTTTACATGGATGGCCTCCCCTCCCCCTGCTCGGGGTTCGAGCAGGTGGGCAGCGGGCGGGGGGCAGTCTGTGTACACGGCCGGGGGGAGATGGGTGTGCGGCGGGTGTGCGCCCATGTAAACACCATGGGTGGTGGGTGTTTGTGTGTGCGTGCTCCCGCCGCACACCCACCTCCACCTTTTGCACACCCATCTCCACCCACCTCCACCCACGGAGCCCTTCGGTAAAATGGAGGAGGCTCTGTGGGTGTGGGTGGGTGGAATTGAGTGGAGGTGGGTGGGTGTCTGTGTAAACGGACACCCACCTACCTCCACCCACTGTGCTGTAACGCCCACCCCCCCACCCCGTCCGTGTATTTAAGGCCATAGTGATTTATGGCTGAATATTACCATAGGAACTATGAGGAAATTTTAAAAAGGTGATAAAACTGAATTGGAGTTGGAATATTTTTCTTAAACTTATCTATTCTGATGCTTTGGTAATAAAAGAACTTTTATTCTCACTGAAACACTGAAGGCTGCCTCCACCCAAACATATTTATATACATATTGAACTGATTTCACTAGTGAACAAACGAATGTATTCCGGAACTATTGATTTAAAAATGTGAACTGTAAAATTATGCTACAAAGTTTATTAAACTTTCCGGTGTTCCATTTTGACATGCTCACATCTTTTCCTTTAACAATGACAGAATGCTACACAAAAATACAGCATTTCATCTGGTGTAGGTCTTTATCTTATCTTGACAGATTATTGCTGGTTAAATTGTAGAGCTGACTTAAAGGCAGGACTCTTCAAGGGAGTCAGAAATTAAGGCTTCACCAAATGGTAATAAAGCTATTAAAAATGCAAACAGCAAACAGCTACACTGTGCAGGTTAGACAGCTAATCCAAACTAGCAGTTTAAAAAAGCAGAGCAATTACACTTTTATTTAAATGCAAGGAATATGAGCAAGAATAGAATGAGGAGTCTTGTTTAAATGCATTCTTCTGAATATTTATTAGAAATAATACATGTAGTTAAGCCACTTATCTGATTTCAGTGAATAAGTAAAATGCAAAAGATCAATTTTCATAATTATACCAAAGAAGTCTGTCTTTCATAAAAATCTCATTAATAACACCATTATTACTGAAAAAATATCTCAGTATTATTATTGTTATTCTAATTATCAGCAAAATGCTACTGATAATGTTGACATAAAATTCCTTTTTAGTATCCTATTAAGGAAGATAGGCTAAGTAGTGGTTTAACTTAAATCTAGATACTAAGTGGCATTATAAAAATCGTCTTTGTGTATTTGGTTAAAATACATTATGTGTATAATTACATAAATTACTCCTGGTTTGGCAAACAGCAGTATATAAATGTTATATATAAATGTATGTATGTTTAGCCATATTAAACATACACGTACGTGTATGCTGCATAGTACTACTCACCTATTGGCCAAGGCTAAACATGGCCCTCAAGATTCTGTTAGGCTGTCCTAATTGGAAGCCAGTTGGTTCAACTGAAAAAAACATACCCTGTTTTTATCTGAGGGCAATTTTTAAAAATTATCATTGCCCTTGAAAACAGCCACTGCTTTACTATAATCCTTTTGGGTTTTGTTAAGATAATAAACACCTTATAGGCCTAGGGATTTTAGGGAAGGAATTTACTCTCCATCTTTCTACCTTTGTGTCCCATTACTTTCCCACCTGGGAACTTCACTCTTCCTCTGTCGAACCCTCACTGTCCTTGAGTTTCCTGCCCTCTAAATTGCCTTTGTCCCTTTCCCCATGCTGCCCCCTATGCCTAAAATTCCTTCCCTGGATACATACACTCTGCTCTAAAGCTGAACTGAATAGCAAAAAAAAATCCTCGCAAGGATTTCCAAGGTACTGGGACCGAGTTTTCAGTTGTCACTCAGAACCTTTTCTGAGAACTCGGAAATTGGAACACGGAACTCTGGACCGCGGAAAACCTTTGAACTTAGAATCGCGGAAACTCAGAAACACTTGGTGCCCAAGCCGGCACATGCCCATAAGCCCTCACAAAAAGTTTGGCCCCCTTTCCTGGGTCCATTGCCCCTATATACATGATGCAAGGCAGCTGGGTGGCACCACCCCCCACAAAAACCACCATATTAACAATCAGCAAGTTTGCCCCCCCATCCTGCCTGGGTCCATTGCCCCATACATGATGCAAGGTAGCTAGGTGGCACTGGCACTGGGGTGCCCCATAGAGAGAGCATATTGTCCCACTTCCTGCCCTGCCAGCAGGCAGAAGAGACACAAGCCAGCACAAAAACAACAACACCATTTAAAATAATAACCAGCAAGTCCCCCCCCCCCATTCCGCCAAGAATGCCCCATAATTACATGCAACCTCTCGGGTGGGTGGGTGGGTTGCACTGGGGTGTCCCAAAACAGAGCATATCAAGTTTCAACAAGTTTGGGCCCCTTGCCCCTATATACATGCTGCAAGGCAGCTGGGTGGCCCAGCCAGCAGGCATAGTCACAAAAAACCAGACATGTAACCCCCTCCCCAAAAAACATATGCCTACCTTGCTCCCCACACACCATAAATTAACCAAAAAGTATCCCCCCTGTGCCCCAGCTGGGCACATCCTGGCAAAGTTGAACCATTTATGTGGCCCCTTTCCAGTGACTTCCAATGTAACTTGTGCTAAGTGCTTTTGAAAACCCTACTCTCAGTGAATTAAGGACCTGATTGTAGAAAGTGTCTAATAAGGTGTCAGAGTGCTCAGCGTTTTGCTGAATTGGGCCTAAATGGGTGATAGCACACAACATGTTGTGGAAATGCCTGGTCATTATTAGTACCAGGAGATTCGGGGGAGTGGGAATGAAATAACTCCTTGCCTTTGCAGCTCATCATGACCCAACCAATCCGCTAATATCCCAGGTAAGAAATGGAGCTAAACCGCCCGATATTGCATTATAAAATTCATCTGGATTTTTGCCATTGTCTTTAGTGAAAAATGATTGTACCCATTGTTGGCTTCTTTACAGAGTGGAAGGTTTGTGGGGAAGTCAGACAGCTTATCATGCGGACATTTGGGGGACAGGTTGCCATTCTGAATGTGCGGTTTGCTTTTGGGAATGACCTGAAAATCATGGGGGTAACTTTGGACTAAAATGGGGGGAGGAGGGGATACAGACTCTCATAAGCTCCACCCCTGCTATCTCTAGAGTTGCAGGGGAAGAAAATTTGTAGGGGAATGCGTCCCTTGCATCTCCCCTTATAATTACTCTCAAGGCTGAAGGCTATTGATTTTGAAGAAAATTGGAAAACCTGAAATGTCTATATCGATGAGAATTCCTAAACTTACCTGCCCTGTCCCTGCTCATATTACTGACTTGTTGATGTAATGAATAGAACTGTAGCTTGAAAATTAGCCATAAAGCAAAGGCTGGTGATGGGTTCACCCAGGTTTTGTTCACATGAACAGGTAATAAGAGGTTGTTAACCAGGAAGAACAATCTCAGGACTGTAACCACCACTCCTGAATCTGTTCAGATGAACACAGCTGCAAGTTAACATCTTCTATCCCCAGAATACCCATGTAAGAGAAGCAATAACCTACTTTTCCTCCTCACTACGGACCCTCTGCTTTTCATGAATAAAAGTGATGATATAGCAGGACAAACAGGGCCGGCTTTAGGATATGCGGGGCCCAGGATGAAGATAAAATGCTCCAGTGACCGCTTCCCCTTGGGGGCAACCTCTGTGGTGCCCTGAAGGTGGTCACGTTTGGGGCCCCACTGAGAGGGAGTGGTGCTCCCACAACCTCTGCTGGTGAAAATAGAGACCACTGAGGGGGCCTCAGAAAGAGCAGGGCCTGGGGTGACCCAGGTCACCCTGTGGTAAGCCCAGCTCTGAGGACAATGGGGATATTGCCTCTTAGCACCTGCTTGTGTGAACAAAATGGGACCTTTGACTTGGGGTTCCTATAGGTAGGGGGATGTCTTTTTGCCATAGACATTGCTCTCTGTCTCAGAGTGGCAGTAGATGTGTTGCCTGACCTAAAGTGGTGGCAGCGCCAGCTAGGCCTTTGGTTGGATAAAATACAAATAAACACAAAAGCCCCTTTCAGCTTTGTATTCGAAATACAAATACTGCCCTGCAATTTTATTTTTTAAGTATGTGTTAGTGTGCTTTGTGTCTCTCAATTTCCACTTCTAACTTGATGTTTTTAATTGTTGGTCTAGCAGTTTGAGCATCTTTCACGTTTCATGGTACGTTGGCTGGTCAGGAGGAGGGACACTAGCTCCAGCAATGGTGATCTATTATGAATGAATTGTGTTTTGATTTGCGGTGGGTATAGGTGCGTGTATGCTCCCGCACCACACCCATCTCCACCCACCCCCCACCCACAGAGCAACGAACTCCACTGCCGATTGCTCGGTGGGTGGGTGGTGGGTGGGGATGGGTGTCGTGAAGGAGCATGCACGCACCTACACCCACCCGCAAGTGGTGTTTACACAGATGCCTCCACCCATCTTCACCCAGCAAAACTGGGTGGAGGCATCTCGTGTGAAAAGGGCTCATGTTGCAGGCCTGCAGTGTTACCTGTACCATGTATAATAAAATGTAACACCCATTTTATCGGTGTAGAGTGTCTGTGTAAAAAGGGCCAATAATAGGTTTTAGTCTTCAATGGCATTTTTTAAACGGACCATGGTGGGTGGGTGGGGGTGTCGGTGTCACGGGTATAGGTGGGTGTGTGCCCAGTTACAGATACGCACACACCCCTACACCTACCGACACCCAGTTCCACCCACAGAGCATCCTCTGTTCTGTCGGAGGGCTCCTTAGGTGGAGTTGGGTGTGGGTGGGTGTGCGGTGGGAACATGCATGCACAAACACCCACTGCCCATGACTTTTACACAGGCATACACCCACCAAAAACCCATCCCCCCATCTACCAACAGCTGTTTACATGAACTGCCCCCCTCCCCACCGCACACCCACCTGAACACCGTGCGGTGGGGGGGTGTTTGTGTAAAAATGACCAGTTTTGGGTACCGCATCAAGTACCTGAGGGGCTACCTGGACATCAATCAGGTACCTGAATACCTGAAAAATCAGGTACTCCAGTATCAATTTTTCAATTTACTGATTCCCAATTGGTATATCGAGTTGGTAAACCAAAAAATTAGCATGAAAATTAATTTTCAAAAAAAGTGACAGAGTTCCTTGTGACTAGAAGTTGACTTTCCAGGACAGGAAAGTTCATTTTATGGGATGGAAAATCCATAAATAAGTGTTTAAAGAAGAAAAATAATTAAATAAACCCTAAAAAGATTGGAAATGGAAATAGTTTTCCAGGACTGGAAGTTGCTGAACAATTGTTGGAACTTCACAGAAACCCAATAAATAGATTTCAGGAGTCAGTATATCAACAAAAATGTAAAAAAAAAATAGGTACCAGAAGTTTCATTTTATTTATTTATTTATTTATTTCAAAAACTTATTGCCCCGCCCCTTCTGCCACAGGTAGCTTGGGGCGGCTTACAACAACAAAAAACAATTAAAACAGTTAAAACACATTAAAAGGAGAAAACAGATAAAACAACTGCCCCCTACCCCGACCCATCAACCCTCTCCCCCACCAAATGCCTGGCGGAACAGCCAGGTCTTGCAACTTTTCTGAAAAGAGGGGAGGTCTGGAGCCAGCCAGGCCCCCACCAAAAGGGAGTTCCATAGGCGTGGCAAGGCCACCGAGAACGCCCTCTCCTGTGTGGCCACCCAAGAAACTCGGGGGACCTCGAGCAGGGCATCCCCAGATGACCATAGGAACCGATCCAGGACATGGGGAGTGAGGCGGTGTTGCAGATAGGCAGGTCCCAGACTGTTTAGGGCTTTATAGGTTAAAACCAACACCTTGAATCGGGCCCGGAAAACCACCGGCAGCCGGTTCAGAAAGCAGAGCACTGGTGTAATATGGTCCCGGCGGCCCAGTCGCACTAGGAGATGGGTCACTGCATTCTGCACCAGCTGCAATTTCTGAGCCATCACCATGGGTATCCCCATGTAGAGCACATTACAGTAAACTAGTTGAGAGGTGATGAAATCATGGATGACTGTGGCCAGGTCAGAGTCTAAAACAAATGACTGAAGCTGTCGCACCAGATACAACTGGCAGAAAGCACTCCTCGCCACAGCCTCCACCTGGAGATCCAGGTGGAGCTGTGCATTGAGGAGCACCCCTAGACTCCGTAGCTGGGAGTGCAATGGAAGACAGACCCCATCAATGATGGGAGGCACCAATCGCCTTACCCACTAACATCACCTCTGTTTTGTCAGGATTCAGCTGCAGTCAATTAGTCCTCATCCAATCCCTCACAGTCATCAGGCACCAAGTAAGCACTGAGACTGCTGGACCTGGGTCTGTTGAAAAGAGAGGTACAGCTGGGTGTCATCAGCATAGTAATGACACCGTACACCAAACCTCCAATCACCTCGCCGAGCAGCTGCATATACACATTGAACAGGAGAGGGGACAGAACAGAACCCTGGGGAACTCCACACGAGAGGTCTCGGTATGATGAAAAGCAGTGCCCAAGAACCACCTGCTGGGTTCTTCCGGTCAGGAATGAGTGGAATCATTCAAGAACAGTCCCACCCATTCCTGCACAGTTCCGCAGGCGCGTTACCAAAATCTCATGATCAACAGTATCAAACGCATCCGATAGATCTAACAGGATCAGCAGATCCACTCCAAGACTGAGGGAGGCCGGACTGACCAGCCCCCGCACTACCCGGAACAGTTCCGCTAGACTGGATTTTGCAGACGCTATGAGGGCAGCAAAGAACTCCCTCTTTACTGCCCGCATAACCACGACATAGGCTCGTAAACTGGCTCTATGCCACAATCTATCGGCTTCAGCACATGAATTACGCCACTGTCGATCCAACTGCCGCCCATCCTGCTTCAGCAACCGCAGCTCCTCAGAAAACCAAGGAGGTCTGCAGAGCTGCCATCTGGGCAGCAGACGCCTAGGAACCATCTGATCAATGGCCTCCGTCAAAGTGTTCCACAGCACAACGAGGTCATCGATGAGATGATCATCAAGTATTTCCCCCAGAGCATTCCAGAACTGTTCCAGTTCCATCATCCTCCGGGGGCAAACCGTCCGAATCGGTTCAACACCCTTCCAGGGGCAGACGTGCGCTAGGAGCAAGGTCTGCAGGAGGTAATGGTCCATCCATGACAAGGGCACAGCTGATATTTCCCCCACTAATGGAACACTCGCCTCAAGGCCGGTGCAAAACACAAGGTCCAAGGTGTGTCCTCCCTGATGTGTCGAACCGATAACCATCTGGGACAGGCCCATGGTTGCCATTTTGGGACATTGGATACCGATCAGGTCGCAATTTGGTACTGCATGGTTCCTGATTGTTACCAGGTCAAATCAGGTACCAGAAATTTGATGGATTACCCAATTTCAACTCTACTCGTGACCTGATCATTTACAAACCACCATTCTTCCACAAACCACTATTCTGGTGCAAGGCAAGGG
The DNA here is from genome assembly GCA_003113815.1 of Sphenodon punctatus. Lineage (NCBI taxonomy): Eukaryota > Metazoa > Chordata > Lepidosauria > Sphenodontia > Sphenodontidae > Sphenodon > Sphenodon punctatus. The sequence goes on from QEPC01012537.1 coordinate 1,662,556, forward strand.
ACAGCAGTAGTGGAAACTGTAGCTTGAAAGGCCTTTTCCCCGCTGAGGAGGGTAGAGGAGCAGCCATCCCCAAGATCCTCTTTTCTATTATAATACCAGTCATAGTGCTGGAAACCTGGGCAGGTAGCTTGTTCCACCTATGTAAGCGAGAGTGTAACCCTCCATTTGTTTGTTTCTCAGTGTATAGCCTGCCCTTCCCCAAAGGCTCAGGGCAGATAACAAAGTCTACATTAAAAACAATTTTTAACCCCCCCCCACCAAATTGTATACAAATATAAAAATTCCCCATTTAAAAACAGCATCCCAAGCCTATCCGGAAATAGGCCAAATAGATTGGTCTTACATTGCCTCTGGGAAACACTCAAGCTTGGGCTTTGGTTAACTTTCAGAATAAGGGAGTTCCAAAGTTGTGGAGGAGCCACCAAGAATGTCTCTCTGCAAGTCTACATGATTGTGCTGTATACACCTGGTGCAATGATGGAACTTGCAAGACGTCACCCACAATTGATTTTAGGGCTCATGATGGAACATAGGGGAGGAGGTGGTCTTTTAGATATGTAGGTACCAAGATGTTTAGCAATCAGATAACTTGACCAACTAATTTCAGTGCAACTCCTCTCTCTCTCTCTACTTCTACAGTCATTAAGAATATAAGAACATAAGAAGTGCTGTGCTGGGTCAGACCAATGGTCCATTGAGCCCAGCACCTTGTCTCCAACAGTGGCCAATCTCAGTCACTTGGGCCCTTTTTACACAGACAACACCCATCTCCACCCACACCCACCCATGGAGCAACAGACGCCACTGCCGGTTGCTCCATGGGTGGGTGTGGGTGGAGATGGGTGTTGGCCGGGGAGCAAACACTCACCAACACCCACCAAAAGTGGTGTTTACACAGACGCCCCCCACCCATCTCCACCCAGGGAAATGCTCCCCACCCACCGGCCAACACCCATCTCCACCCAGAGGAACTGGGTGGAGGCATCATATGTACACAGGGCCCATGGTGATTGGCTGCAGCGGTGCCCTGCAACATGCATAATAAAATGTAACATCCATTTTCATTTCATTTCATTCATTTTCATTTATTAGATTTTTACCCCGCCCCTTGTAGAACAGCTCGGGGCGGCTTACAGCAATAAAACAATACATATAAAATATATCTAAAAAGAATTAAAACGTATCGAATACAATTCAAAATATTAAAACAGGGCCCGGGAACTCAATAAAACAATAAATAGGGATGGGGAGATAAAACTCTCTAACCCCCCTCCCCAAAGGCCAGGGCGATTGGCCAGGTTTTACAACTTCGCCGGAATGTCAAAAGACTTGGGGCCAGGCGAGCTTCCTCCAGGAGGGAGTTCCAAAGGTGCGGCCCGGCCACCGAGAATGCCCTCTCCATTGTGGCCCCCCCCTTAACGCAGGGAACCTCCAAGAAGGCACCCCAGGCAGACCAAAGGAGTCACTCTGGGGTGCTGAGGGCGAGGCAGTACCTGAGGTATGAGGGGCCCAGACCGTGATGGGCCTTATAGATCAACACCAAAACCTTGAACCTGGCTCAGCACACTATTGGCAATCAGTGCAGAGTCCGGAGCACAGGTGTTATGTGCTCCCGACGACCCGTCCCCGAAAGGAGCCGGGCCACCGCATTCTGCATTAGCTGCAGCCTCCGAACCAGGAACAAGGGAAGCCCCACATAGAGCGCGTTGCAGTATTCCAGCCTCGAGGTGACAAAGGCATGAATGTGGGAGGCCAGGTCCGGGCCGGAGACGAACGGACGCAGCCGCCGCACCAGATGCAACTGGCGGAAGGCAGCCTTTGTGACTGCCTCCATCTGCCTCTTCAGGCAGAGATCCGCGTCCAATATCACCCCCAAACTCCTGACCTTCTGACCCAATCAGGGGGGCCACTACCTCCCTTGCTCTCCCCACCAACATCACCTCTGTCTTATCGGGGTTGAGTTTCAGTCTGCTCTGCCTCATCCATTCTGCCACAGACTCCAAACACTGGGATAGCAACGAGACAGCAGGGCCTGGGTCAGTTGAAAAAGAGGTACAGCTGAGTATCATCAGTGTATTGGTGACATCGCACCCCGAACCCTCTCACGACCTCCCCCAAGGGCTGCATACATACATTAAATAATAATGGAGACAGAATGGAACCCTGCAGAACGCCGCAAGATAAAGCGCGGGGGCAAGATGTCTCATCCCCCAGCACCACCCGCTGGCTTCTCCCCGAGAGGAATGAACGGAACAATTCAAGAACAGTCCCATCCAGACCCCCCAGGTCACGCAGCTGTCTCAACAGCAGCCCATGGTCCACGGTATCAAAAGCAGCCGAGAGATCTAGCAGGATGAGAAATGTTGAACATCCTGCATCCATCTCTCGGTGGAGATCATCGACCAAGGCCACCAACGCCGTCTCAGTGCCATAGCTGGGGCGGAACCCAGATTGAAAAGGGTCCAGGAAACCCCCCGGTACTCACAAAAGTCTTTTTCCCCGCAGGTGGAAGCGGAGCAGAGCGGAGCAGCAGCGGCGGCGACAGCGGACCCTTTCCTCGCTGGCAGCGGATGGAAAACAGCACAGCAGAGGCAGCAGGCAGGTGAGCAGTCTGGGTGTTAGAGTGTCTGTGTAAAAAGGGCCAACGAAGAAGTACCCAACAGGTCATAATGGAGCGAGCTGTTCCCTGTTGTTCACTCCCAGCTCCCGACAGTAAGAGGTTACATTCCCCAAGCCTACCTGGCTAATAGCTGCTAATGGACTTATCCTCCAGAAATTTGTCCAACCCTTTCTTAAACAGCTATACAATTGGTCTTGACCACATTACAACTTCACTGACCTTTCTGTATTCATGTTTCATTTATAATGTTTCATTTGTTTTATATTTTAATATTACATGAAACTAGAATATCTATATCCACGTATTCATATCTACCTTGCTTTCATGTTACTTAAAAAGCTAGGCTAAATTAACTAATCTCAGCAGGGGGAGTGATATAACTTTTGAAAATAAGTATAACTTTCAACATACACATTTGTTGGATGCAACAAAGGAAGGTATACTTATCCTCAATGTGTCACAGGTGGCATTCTCTCCTATGCAAGAACGTTATAGCAAATAGAAACGGCTTTTATCACAGCAGCATGTCATGATCAGCACTTAGGGCTCAAATTCATTTTTTACTTGTAAGGGAGAGTCATGTATAATGATGGCTTTATTTTGCTCAGTTGTTTGTGAATTGTGTGAACTTCTCCAATAGTGGAAAATAACTTGTTTAATGCACCCTGGTGTTGACTTTCTTGTGTATACACACACACACACACACACACACACACACACACACACACACACACACAGAGGTTCATGTAAAAACCTGCATGGAATACCCCCTTCAATAGGCAGTCTCTGGGCAACTTTAGACATACCAAAGATCAGGTGTTAAAACCCCTAAACACGTTTGGCCGTTGTGTGTAAGCACCATAACAAACCCAACACCAGTTTGGCCACCTGTTGAACACGCGATGTGAACACCGTTGCATCACAAGGACAATTTGCGTGTTTGGCTGAACATGTGGCAACATTGTGCCTAATGATATTGTGCGGCGTGTTAGCAGGCACAACACAGGGAATGAGGCGACAGCGCTTGCATGCTGAGATTGGGTGGTGAGCAAAACACCGATTTGCCCCAAGCTGGGCTGTGTGTCTAAACAGCCCCACATGGTGAACACGGGGCCAAACCGGTGTTCATATCAAGGTCAAAACATACATTCAGACACTCATTTATGGTATGTCTAAAGACACCCCTTGACTGACTAGGGATGGGCGAATGCGGTTCGGAAGTTCGGAGTTTGGACCAAACTCGAACTGTTCGGATGACTGAACTCGAACCCGAACGCGAACATACCGAACAAACCAAACACCGAACGGCGAAATGGCCGAACAGTTCGGTCAGTTCGGATCGCGTTCGGATGAGTTCGGGTGGCAAAAAAAGGTTCACTGGAAGGTCAAACATTACAGGGAGGTGTCAGTCACTGAGGAGCAGACTTCCAGGCACCAGGGGTGGAGAGGCTTGCAAGAAACGAAACTAATTATCTGCCTCCCCACTTCCCAACACCTTCTGAGCTAGTCACTGTTCCTGAACAGCAGGTGTTGAGTAGGATTTTTAGATTGCTTTAAGTTTCATTTCACTTTTGTAATGAAATGAAACTTAAACCATAAACTGAAACCTTGTGTTATGCATTTCACTGTACAGACTCATTGAGTATGTAATATGAAGATTCCCCCCCCCATCCCATATATGTTGGATGTATATATATCCATATATACATGAATATATATATGGATATATAGATGTATATATATCCATATATATCCATATATATATATATATATATATATATATATATATATATATATATGGATATGGATATGGGATGGGGGGATAGATAGATAGATGAAGACAGTTGTAGGAGTTACCTTAGTGATAGAGATAGCGTTAGTGATTTAGTTTTAGTGTTTGTAGGAGTAGGTCTGTGTACTTATTAGATAATCCATTTACTTCATAGCATTTAGAATAGTTAATAGCGGTTAGATTTAGTGTAGACAGATATATATAATATTAGATTAAAAAAAAATAAGAAAACCCCATATAAAAACCAAAAAACCAAATAAAGAACAAAAGAAAACCCAATAAAAAACAAAAAAAACATATAAAAAGAAAAAGAAAAACATAACAACACTTCGCGAACGGACGAACGGACGAACCGAACAGCCGAACAGCCGAACAGCCGAACCGAACAGCCGAACGGCTTAACCGAACAGCCTGTTCGGATGAACGAACCGAACATCCGAACCCGAACTCGGCGAACAAACCGAATGAACGAACCGAACGAACGGACCGAACAAATCCGAACCGAATGAACGAACTGAACGGACGAACTGAACGCAGCCGAACCGAACGGCCGAACCCGAACCGTGATCTGTTCGCCCATCCCTATGACTGACTGTTTTAAAGTATCCCAAAGGGTTCCAAAGCTATTCTCTTCAACCTTTACTTAAGACTTACTTAAGCCTCTGTTAAACCATTGATTTTTGTTGATTTCTTAGATGGGTCATTTTAAACAGGTTTCTCTGTCTCTCTCTGTTTCTCTATCTAAATTTGCTATAGATATATTATAAACAATTACTAGGTTTGAGGAGAAAAATAACAAAATATGAGCATAATAATACATAGTCTCTAAATTCTGAGGCAGGGATTCCCTTTCTTTGCTCTGCACATTTTCATGCGAACCTACTAAGCACTGATAAATAATTAATAATAGGAACATGAAGGTCACTTGCATTTGGACTGGATCTTCTACTCACAAAGCTCTTGCTGTTATCAAATTGGATTTTATTTGCAGAAGAGAAGGATGAACTCATTGTAACAGAAGGTCAAATATTCTGCCCTGCACAAACTCCAGGAATGTTGGTCTTTTAAAGCATATAGCATATAGCCAGTCTTTAACCACTGTACTTTAGGCTGATAATAATATATTATCTGATGTTTGGCAGCATATTTTGTTGTATTTACACAGGTTCCAACACAAATGTCGGTGGAATTTTCATACAAAATTCCAACTGTGATATAATGGACAACTGTTACACGATTTTACATTGCAGCAACCTTGTTTCTGAACTGGATTTGTCCCATGATAGACATCTCAATTTCCCTAAGAAATATTTTGTTGTCCATTAAAACACGTGTATTATATTACAAAATAAGTCTGGAACAACTGGGCAGAGTTGTTTTGTTTAGTTAGACATATTCCTTGATCTCATCAAACAATACTAATACGAAATCACTGCTCATGCCTCTCATCACATTGGACCAGGTACCTCTGAAGAAAACTTTGCTTCCTTCATCTTTTGCTATCTTCTTCCAGCAATCAATTGTGCCCTGATACATGATGTCAGCTCCTTTTCTGCCAGACAACATAATCATCCTATGTCAGACAGTGGGCATTTTCATACAAGACACTCTCCACCCACTACCCACCCACCCACTATACATGTTACAGGGCACCCATAGGGCAATACTGCAGCCCTGTAACATGTTTAGTGGTTGGGTGGTGAGTGGGTAGTGGGTGGAGAGTGTCTTGTGTGAAACTGCCCAGTGTCAATTTGGGGTAGGACACCAGCTCCCCTACTGCAGTGATGGTCTGGGCAATCATCCAGCTCACTATGATGTGCACATTCTTGGAAACAGGCATCATATCCGTGGTTGTGTCATAGATGCCAAAATAGGCTGCTCTGTAGATAATTATGCCCTGGACTGACATGTTGAATCCAAGGTAGAGAGTCCTGAGGTCATCAGATGTGTAGATCTTGGAAATACAGTTGACCAAACCAGTGAAATGCCTTTCGCCTGGCCCTTTGCCTACATCAGCAGCTAGCCTGGTCCTGGCAAAATCCAGAGGCAGGTGGCTCCTGCAGCGCCTCCAGATATCAGGTTCCCTGAAAAATAGCGTGAGAACTGCTTGCGCTTGTCCATGCCCTCCAAGAAGATCTGTTTGTACGTGTCTTTGAAGGTGAAGGTGAGGGCCTGGGTGGGGAAGTAACAGATTACATTGGCCAGGTTGCCTCTCCAGAAGGAAAAGATGCCCTCATGCCCTGCTCCTTGGGGATCCTTCCTCACCGTGCAGTCAATGATGGCCTTGTGTTGCTTCTTGGCTGTGATCTGCTAGCTGGCATGCTGGACCTGCAGCAGCAATTTAACTCTCTCAGTGGGGGCTACAGCTGTTTTGGACATAGCAGCAGCAATGCCACCAGCCAAAAAGTCCTCAAGGAAGCTTAGAGCTTGGTCAGCCATGGCCAAAACATCCTCTTACACACAGACCTCACACACTTCCCCACCCAGCTACACTCCCCAACTGAGTGACTGAGCCATGGTACACAGACTGTTGGTCTAAATAAGTAAATAAATGCTTATCACCAGGAGGATAGCAAGACAAAGTAATGAATGCATGACCTTACACTGCCCCTTGTGTGCCTGTATTAAGTCAGCCTCTAATTATAAGATCATACGTAGGGTGTTTTCAGAGAAGACACTCCCCACCCACTCCCAACCCACTATACATGTTACAGGGCACCCATAGGGCAACACCGCAGCCCTGCAACATGTATAGTGGGTGGTTGGTGGGTGGGTAGTGGGTGGAGAGTGTCTGTCTGAAAACGCTCATAGGTTCACAAATAGTATCATACAGTATTTTCTGACAGTCTTGATATATATGTGTAGTATATTGTAATATTTGCTGCATTAATTTAATCAGGAGCATAAGAGATTCCACTCTTTCCACTGTTGTTAGAACAACAGTCAATCTAGTCCATTATCATGGCCTCAATATTAACCAACACTGGGTGTGCCAGAGGGAGTGCAAGAAATGAGGCAATTACTCTCTTCCCTTGTCATTAACTCCCAGATTCTAGCATTCAGTGGCTTAAGCCACTTTTATACGAGGCACTTAGAAGTGCCTCCGGGCCCTGCATTCAAGAAGAAAGCCACATGGGGAGTGCTAAGCAACCCTGTGTGACTTTTCCCTAAGGTGCGGCTTCAGAGGCGCTTCTTTTGCACCTCATGTAAAAGTGACCTTAGAAGACACCCAGTGCAGGGGCTGCATCTTCTAACCTGTTATTACCTATTGATGATCCTAGCCTCCATGATTTTTTTGCCTATTTTTTAAAAGCCCAGCTATACTAATGCCCTGTGGCCATGAGTTCCACAGGTGAATTGTGAAAAAGTATTTCCTTTTGATTGTTTTAAACCGGATGCCTGTTATTTTCTCTGGGTGTTTCTCACAATACAATGTTATTGTATTGTGAGAAAAATAGAGCTGAAATAGGTACCTCTCCCGCAAATGGATGTATCTGTCAAAATTACAGTACACAGACCATTTGAGGCAAGGCCAGTATTAAACAGTACTCGTCTTGTGCCCAATAAATTACCCAGATTACTGTTACTGAATTACTGGTTTTCTGATACCAAGTTACTGTTGTTCCATTTTGCACCATTATACTGATTACCAATTGACCGTTTTCCTGTCCGTTTCCTTTCATCTATTGTTCCATGTTAGAAACACTGAAATGGTCACGTGGTGAGTTGGAAAGGGTCAATAAAATGGAAAGTCAGTAACAGCAATACTCAAGGAGTGGGGTTAGGTAGGCAGGTACCCATCTCAGCATTCAGGTACTGAGTACCTGATAGGCAGGGACCTATGTTCACTGCATTTTTCCGATTGGTATCAATGGTGAAAAAGCAGTGAACATGGGTTCCTGCCAATAGGCTACCTGAAATGTTCGGTATTACCCATGGGTATGAAATTTGTTGCCAATTTCGGCTTTAGACTAGATCCCTATTTGCTTTCTCTACATCTTTCATGACATTATATCTCTCTATCGTACCGCCAACTCCCCATGTCATCTCCTTTCTAAGCTGAAGAGTCCTGATCTTTATAGTCTTCCTTCAGATGGAAGCTGCTCCCTATCCTTGTTGTTCTCTGTACCTTTCCAGTTCGACTGTATCTCCTCTGAGACAGGACAACCAGAACTGCAGTCTGCAGCGGGGATCATCTCCTAGATCTCCTACTCCGGGGTCTCGCCATGTTCTCAGCCACCTTCCGCACCACTCAGAAAGGGGTACTTTTGATGGGTTCCCCTGAGCTTGTCTTAATGCAATTTTGAATCCGTTTTAGATTTAGATAGTGGCATGACATTTTCTTTATTATTTTTCATCCCTTTCCTAATAGCGTATAAGTTCTATTTGCCTCTTTAACCACTACAGCTCATTGAACTGATGTTTTCGGAGAAGTATTCACAGTAACCTGTGTATGTATATGTAGCAGGGCACAATGCCAAAGACTAGCTAAAGACTACTGACCCTTTAAGAAAAGCCTGCAAACATCACCTGAGGGTAGTCAGGCCTATAAAAATCTATGACTAACTCAGAGACACTGTCAGATGACTGAGTCAGTTGGAGGAGGCAGTTGAAGGGAGCAGAGTTCTCCAGGGACTCAACTGGCCAAACTGAAACCCAGGAAGGGAACTACTTTAGCTGGAGGAGAAGGACCAGGCCTCAAGGACTAAGAATCACAGGACCCAGGTGTGATTGTTCCTGTATATATGGTGTAGCAGGGAGCAGTCCTGTGGGGCTGCTGCCCCTTTAAGAAGGGGGCTGTGTGGACCAGCCAGAGGGCTGGGCACATGCATATGGGCCTGGGAGAGCCAGCCCATAGCTATGATCAACCTGTGGGGAGAACAGGTTGATACCTCCAGGGACAGAGTGGGCAGGATACTTGCCCTTTAACGCTGAGGTGAAGAAGCCTGGCCATGCCCACTCTGCTGGGATATAAGGAGGGTAAGGCACTGAGGAGAGGAGTCTCTGCCAGGGAGCCAAAGGAGCAACATCTCCCTGAAGAAGTCTTCCTGATCTACGCTATCCAAGGTGCTGAAGACTGGAGAACCAGAGGGACCGAGGCAAGTGGGGAGGCTGTGCCCAGGAGGGAGCTTCCTACCTGGGGAAGGCTTGACCAGAGCCTGCGGGTTTAAAGCCTGGCTGGATGGACTTTGGGGATTGATATTGGGGTGCTCCAGAGCTTGAGAGAGACTGAACTAAACTTGGAAATTTGGACTTGGAGAGAGACTGACCTGGGCCTGTAGGATGAAGGTGGATGAGTCGGCAGTCCCAGGTATTATGTACACGGGACTGTACAAATAAAGGACTGAAGACTAAGACCTTCTGGACTGTGTGTTGTGTCCTATAGGAGTGTACCCCCTTCCTTAGGGGGGGATTCAGCCAAGGCTCGGGCTGAATAAGCGTAGCAGAGAGGTTTGCTAATTCCCCAGAGATACCCCAGTGCCCCCGTGTGGCCCTGGGAAGACCCCCTGCTACATATGGACTTTATGAAAAGACTTTATATTGAATATCTTAATGAATAAAGGATCTACCTTTGATGGGAGAAGTCTTCCCTTGGTGGGTACAAAGACTGGCTGCTGTAGGGGTGCATGTGGAGGCCAGCTATTAAACTGTGGTTACTCCATGGTTATATTGAAGAGAAGCAGGCACCTTGGGTTTATGTGGCAGGGGGGAGCTAATTCCCCATAACCCTGAGAGAGTCTTGGGGCTCCTCTGTGACAGTATATGTCATGGGGGTTGTATGTAACTTATGTGTCATGAGTATATCCGTTCTCAGCAGTAATGTTGTAAAACCAATTAATGTAACCTGGGGGTGTTTGGTGTCTAAATTATCAGTGTAATGTATGAACACATGGTGTTAATTATAGGATGTGAATTATTGATTGTATAAGCTAGAACAAAAGTTATAGTAAAAGCTTAGGAAATGGAACAGGAAGCTTAAGCAAGCCTGGCACAAACAAAGGAGTCTGGCCCAAAGACCCATCCAAGCAACCTATGTGACAACAAGCAGATACCCGGGAAAAGGTGAAAACAGATACCTGGGAAAAGGTGAAAACAGAAACAAAGGGTCAACTTGCATATTTAGGCCACTTTCACCCCCCACCCCCACACCCCCGTGCATATTCTGGCTGCAGGAAGGAATGCACAGCCAGGATATGCGTGGGGATCGGCCGGTCTGAAAGGCCCCCCCACGACTTTGCAGGAAACCCAGCTCTGCATCCCTGCGCTTGTCTGCTGGCAAAGCCACATGGGGGGACTTTCAGACTAGCCAATCCCCGCGCATATCCTGACTGTGCATTCCCCCCCCCTCTTCCCCCGCCAGAATGTGTGTGGGGAGGAGAAGGTCTGAAAGCAGCCTTAGAGGGGGCCTGAGACCACCTAGATCAGTGGTTCCCAAACTTTTTGTGACCAAGTACTCCTTTTCAAATTTCCCAATGAGTCGTGGACCCCCACCACATTTACATAAATTTGCATAAGACACACCCCTAAATTTGTATACTACAACAAATATGAATGTAAGCATTTGTGAACGCAAAGCACACGCAAAGGAGAAAGGAAAACAGTGCACACATCACATCACTGGCTCAAACTCTTTGAACTGACTCCCAGAACTCTGAACGCAAAGCACACGCAAAGCAGAAAAAAAAACAGTGCACACATCACATCACTGGCACAAACTCTTTGAACGCAAAGCACACACAAAGCAGAAAGAAAAATAGTGCACACATCACATCACTGGCACAAACTCTTTGAACTGACTCCCAGAACTCTTTAAACAGTTCAAAGGGTCCCAAACTCTTTGCACTGGCCGCTTTTCCTACCCATCACGTTCACACACCCCCTCCCCCGGCGCTTCTCTCTCTCCCGCCACCGCTGCCGCTTCTCTCCCCCCTTTTTTAAAAATCAAGACCTCTGCAGCCTTAAGAAACATTCACTTGCTCCTCCGCTGTCTGCTCCCACCACTGACTGTCTTCAAATCTGTGCCGCCTCCATGCCCGCCTGTCTCATGCACCCAACAGAACGCAGACAGCAACTCCCCTCTCTTACTCCTGTGCCCCAGTTCTGCCAAGGCCCCCCAGCCCTGCAGCCCCCCATCCCAGCCCCTCACAGTCCTGCTGCCCCATCCCAGCTCCCAGCCCTGCAGCCGGCCTCTCTCCCAGGCGGGTCGGGGACACGACATCCAGCCCCGGTCTCCAGCAGTGCCAGGTGCAGGTCAATCATTAATCGATTGGCGGGAGCTACAGCAGCACCTAGACAGGACACCAGTCGAGAAGTGGATCGATGGGCACCTGGACTGAAGGAGCTTTACCTCCGGCCGGGTGGGTGAGAGAGACACCGGGCGGGACGGGGCAGCTCTAGGTCCGGTGAGAGGGAACGGCGTGGCGGCGGGGTGTGTGTGCGTGAAACCGGTTGGAGCGGCTCTAATGGGGCGGGGGGTTAGAGAAGAGAGCGGATGGGACGGGGCAGCTCTAGGGGTCGGTGGGGACTGGGAGACCGGAGGGGGGGGCAGAGAGAGCCTTACCTTCTTCAAAAAGAATCCCCACTGCTGCTTTGTGCTTCCGCCTGCCTCGTGCACCGTGCTGCCACTGCGGCAGTGTGAAGAGAACGCCAACGCAGGCGCAGACACACCTGGCGGTGGGCAGGGACAAGTACGCAAGCATGGGAAGGTGTTTTTTTTTTAAAAAAGTTCCCTGCCTCCTGCCACTCCCCCCCAATCTGCAAGAGCAGGCCTGCGGACTCCCTGGTGGTGTGTTGCGGACCCCCAGGAGTCCACGGACCACAGTTTGGGAACCACTGACCTAGATGACACAGCTCATGGAGAAGAATTGCTGAGAGTAGCTTCCAGCATATGACACATGACTCAGTCTGGCCCTGTCTGCATGGCAGACAGCACAATTTGCTTTCTAGAACTACTACTACTACTTATCACTTCTAGGCATACACAGTGCTTCAGTCACAGAGTTTTGAGACAGTCCCTGCCCAGTGGGCTTACACTCTAAGATGGACACAGGTGAGGGGAACACAGGGACACACACACAGTTCAACTTTACAGATGAGGAACTGAGGCTGATACTTGCCCCAGGTCACCCAGTGAGTTCATGGCTAGGATAGGATTTGAACCCTGGCTTCCCAGAGCCAAATCCAGCACCTTATCCACTACACCACACTGGCTCCCTAAAAACCTAGGTAAGGACGTAGACAGGGAAGTTTTCTAAGTTAAGCTAGAATTGCACCCTATATTGATTTCATTTCATGATGCACCTTCGTTGACTCTGAACCAATATGATCTGTCTTAATTCTTATTATAAAGTGTATGTCTGTGTGGTTACTGGCACTGTGCTGACTGGGATCTTGGTCTACCACCAAGACAGGCCTAACCTCTTTTACTTTTCTGATGAGTGTGGAGCCCTGAGATACAGGTGAGAAAGTATTAACCCCTTATGGGCTGGCACACTCTGAAGCTCGGTGGTTGCAGTATGTGGGGTAATTGAGTTGTGGTTGGTCAAGTGGTGCTTTGGGGGACTGCCAGAGAGAGGGGAGCCCCAAGTTCTGGTCACAGTGTTAGTGTACATAGTTGTGTGCACATGTATGTATGTGCATTGATGGGCCTTATCAACACTGGGGCTGCAATCTTGTCCTCAGCGAAGTCAGTGGCACAGCTCCCATTGACTTTAGTGGGGTGAAGATTGTAATTTCATCTGCCATTTTATTTCCCAGATACTTCTGGAACCCTTCCAAGTCTTCTCTGGACCTAAATATTCTGAATAATTTTGCATCATCTGCAAATTTTTTCAGTTCACTCTTCCCACTCCCTTTTCCAGATCATTAATGAGCATGTTAAATAGTGCTGGTCCTAGTACCAATCCATTGGGTACCCTAATGCTTACCTCTCTCCATTGCAAAAATGGACCACTTATCCCTTCCTTTGAGAGTGTTTCTCTGCGGTTAGTAAGTAACTGATCAATGGGTGAAAACAGATGTGTAGGCAGCATGGCAGCTACCCAGTCTGAGTAGATAGCTAAACAAATGTGTGGGTGGTGGCCATCCCCATCCCTGTCCTGCTCCCAGCCCCCTTTCCTGCTTCCAACCATGGCACTTGGCCATGGTGGTTCCTTCCCCGAGGCAGGTATGGCAGGGCTGAAAACACGTGGTAACCTGCTCAGGCTGTGTCCTCGGAGATCTTCCAAGGATGCAGCCTGGGCTAGCCACCTAACCGCCCCTCAGACAGCCCCAGGCTAACCTCTGACAATGCGTGAACAGATGTGCTGGTGGGTCACAGGCCACGGTGGGCAACTCTATGCCACCAGCTTGAAACCATCACAGCTCACTCTTCCAATATAGGTGACATCCTAAAAGGTTGGGCTGGCATGCATAGTGCTCTGATGAGTTATGGTCCCAAAGAAGGGTCAGTCCCAAAGAAGGGTCTTCCATCTGGCACATATAAATATAGCCTATATAGATACAAAGATAGATAAGAACATAAGTAGCGCCATACTGAGTCAGACCAATGGTCCATCAGGCCCAGCATCCTGTCTTCCGACACTGGCCAATCTCAATTGCATGGGAGAAGAATCAACCGTCACAATGGGCAATCCATTCCCTGTTGCTCACTTCCCGCTCCTCACAGTAAAAAGTTCATCCCATAAACTACTTGGTTAATAACCATTAATGGACCGACTCTCCACGAACTTATCCAGTCCTTTCTTAAACCCAGCTATACTACTGGCCCTAACAACGTCCTCTGGCAACAAATTCCATAGGTTAATTATGTGTTGAGTGAAAAAGTACTTCCTTTTATTTGTTTTAAATCTGCCAGAAGCTAGTTTCATGGAGTGTCCCCTAGTTTTAGTACTATTTGAGAGGGTAAATAACCGTTCCCTATCTACTCGTTCCTACCACTCAAGATTTTATAAACCTCTATCATGTCCCCTCTGTCTTCTCTTCTCTAAGTTGAAGAGACCCAGCTTGTCAAGTCTCTCTTTGTACAGAAGTCATTCCATACCCTTTATCATTCTCGTTGCCCTTCTCTGTACATTTTCTAGTTCAGCTATGTCTTTTTTGAGATGGGGTGACCAGAACTGCACACAGTTCCATGTATTGTCCAATTTCCGTGTATTGTCCACAATCACTCCCAGATCCTTTTCCTGAGTGGTAACTCTTAGCTTAGTACCCAGCATTGTGTACTCATAGTTGGGGTTATTTTTCCCTATGTGCCTCACTTTGCATTTGTCCCCATTAAATCTCATCTGCCATTTAGATGCCCAGGCACCCAGTCTAGCAAGATCCTGTTGCAGTTCTTCACGGATATAGATATAGCATTTATATATATCGTTGAATAGTGTTTTTTATGTTATACTGTTATTGGAGAAATGGGATGTGACCATATAGTTAAAAGTGCATAACATAATGGACACGTGTGTGCATGTGCGTGCACGTGCGTGCGTGCGCACACACATAGAGGTTGATGCACTGCATGTGAAGCATCCAATATTAGTTCTCTGTGTATAAAATAGACAGTAAATGAATTTAAGTTATGAAACCACCTTGTACCTCCACAGGGTTATATTTGTTGTTCTACAGGACATAGCAACCATGTTTGTTTCAACTGCAGCATGTATGATAGAAAGTGCTCTATTGGCTACCATGCTTTATGTGGTCAAAAGCCTAATCTGAACAAGTCACAACTTCAGTGGATAACTTCCTGATACACTGAATGTTACTAGGTTTAACACTAACTACTTGTTTCAGCATATTTGGTTATTACATCTGTGTATGCAGTGCAAACACACACATAATATGGTTTGGCATCTGAAAAATCATAGGAACGGATAGCAAGGAGTTGCTGTTAGCATGTAGTTACTGTTGCATCTTGTGTACTGCCCTGCTACTGGACTGATGGGGGTGTCTTTAGATAAGATGCTACCTTGCATGCCACCCAGGAGCCACGGAGTCCTCCACCCATCTGACGGTGGAGCAGTTGGATGCACCGTCCCATGAGCTATGGGGCACCCACTCATGGCCATGCTGCGAAATAAGCCTGCAGCAGCAGCATTGTTTACAGTTTTGCTGTTTACTGTCAACATTTTGACAGTCTTGCCCCTGCTCCAACAGCATTTGCCATCAATTTACGGCACTATCTGACATTTTGCAACAGTTCCAGGTATTCTGTGGTGCTTAAGATAGTAGTGACAATTTCCGACAGTTTGTCCGACATTTCCGACAGCTTTTCTGACACTTTAGCAAAAAATTCTGATACTTCATATCATTTTACAACACTTTATGGGACTTGTGACAGTTTCTGAAAATTTCTCCACTACTGAGAAATAGCGACAGGCAATAGCGGCAAGCATGAGAAAGTATGGGGATGCCGTGTCCATGCCGTGTTGGGGAAATGGCAGTGGATGGGAGGTTTCCGACAGAAGGTAAAGAAGGAGGAGAAAATACATTAAGGGGAACCAGCCGTGGATCCCCAAAGCACCACTTGTTGTTAAATCCATATGATGATCAGCACAAGGGGTGGGGTAGGAAAGTCATTAATGAAAACCAAATATCCCATCCAGGCTTTTTTTTTTTTGCTTCCCCCTAGCCCCCAAATGGCCAATATTGGCCTTTTCCCTCCACATGTTGGAGTGCACACTCCTACTGGGAACACTTCCCGGGACTCATCCTCTCCTTGACTTTAATTGCTGAGGCTGAGCCCTAGCAAACCCCCTGACAAATTAAGTCTTGTTTCCCGAACAGTTCTAGGTAATATTTTGAAAGCTGTCTGTTAAAAGTAAAAGTGAAACAACTTTAGTCCGTGGCAAGCAACTCTGGCCCTTTTCACACAGACACTCTAACACTGATAAAATGGGTGTTGCATTTTGTTATACATGTTGCAGGGCACCCATAGAGCACACCTGCAGCCCTGCAACATGTATAACAAAATGGCACACCCATTTTAACAGTGTTAGAGTGTCTGTGTGAAAAGGGCCCATGTCTTCTGCACAAGACTTACTTATTTGTCATCACATCAAAGCAGCTGTTTTCTAAATGCTTCTGGCTACTTTATTTCAAAATCTTTTATTTTCTATGTTACTCCTCTACATGGTGTTCCTGAAACGCCAACACTTCTCTATGTGTAATTTCTGTTGACTAATAATGGTTGTTAATTTAGCGATACACTCAAAAGACTGTGCCCCCACCCTATTCCCTTCTCAGATATTAGAAGCAAAACACGATTTTTATTTTTGCATTTTAGGTGAAAAGGTATGCTTATAACTTTGACAAAGCATATTCTTAAATCTAAAATACATTTTCTGTCTGTAGCTATGAAGGCAAAATAACCATTAGTAGTCAACAATTATTAAATGCAACTGCAGATAGTAAACTGCCAGTGTTAGACATTTTTAAGTACAACTATCTACTCAGAATCACTATTTATCTAGAAAATTTTTCCTTCTCAGAAAAATATAATAGGGAAGGGATGGAAAGGTGGGATGTTTCAAAGGAAGATTCGATGCCCCTGTGGAGCTATTCTTTGTTTCAGTATGAAATTCACTCTGAAATCCTGTCTGTTTAGAAGCTTCAAGCCAGGCTAAAAAGAAATCTGTTACTTTCCTCCTCATTTACATGGTGACAGCACACTTTGATGCATAACTCTGAAGAAAAGACACACTGAACTTTCCAGACCTCATTGATGCCGTCTTTCTCCATATTACATTACTGTGGCCACAGAGAGAAATGCGCAATGGTTGGGCTCAAGGGCATACTTCGCTGGGCTGAGCACTGGCACCTCTTGGCTGGAAGAAAATCCCTAACCCTAAATTGAGTCTTGGGGTGAAAAGATTAAGAAACAAGACAGTAAGCCAGATTCCCGGTCCCCACAGCCATCTTACTTTGGGCCAGTGGAGAGGGCAGCTCAAATGAGCACACACCCCACCCTGAATCTGGCACGGGTGTAGCTAGGTTGGAATGGGCCCAGGTGCAAGAAATGGACTCCCCCCTCCCCTCCCCTCTAGTCTGGTGAGTTCACTGCTCTCTTCACACTGCAGCACTGCTCCCTCGCTTACTGTGCCTGAGCCCTGAGGCTGTGGCTATGCTGCCTGCCACATTCTGCCACTATCGCCAGTGTTTGCTCTGTCCTGTGCCACCTCCCAGGTGGGTCTTACATGCACTGCATGCTGCATGTGGTTCCACTCAGCTCAGTCTCCGCCTTACTGCATCACAAAAGGACAGGATTTGTGACACACACACACACACACACAGCTTGGGTCCTGGGACAAATGTCCCTCCTGCCCCTATGATAGCTACAGCCCTGGAATTGGGGGGAGGAGAGGGGACTGCCATCACAAGTTCCTCCACACCATGGATCAGCTGTGGAGCCATCCACACGGGAAAGGACTCCCAGAACCCTTCTGGCTGGCAGGATCAGTCCCCCCAGGAGGAACTGCTGCCAAACACCTGATCGGGGGGGCTGGAGGAACACGCTCACCTGGCTTGGGTGCACGTGCCAAACAGCTGATGGGGGGGCTGGAGGAGCATGCTCACCCAACTCAGGTGAGTGTGCTCCTCTGCCTTTCCAATCAGCTGTTTGGCAGCTGGGGTGAGCACACTCCTCTGGGCCTGATCCTCAGCCCTCACCTCATGGCCAGGTTGGGCAGAGAGGGGCCTAACAGAGAGGAGGGTGCACGTTATCCAGGGTTAGCCTGGTTGGGCGAGCCTTAGTCTGTGCCATGATACTGACCTTCTCTGGACGTCCGGTAGCAGCCGCCCACCTGTCCCAAGGCGGAACTAGGCAAACATCTTGTGGCCGACGAACAGATGAGCAGGTGACTGATGGGCTACTGCAGGCTACTGTCTCTTTTTTTTTCCACCGTTGGTCTTTCTTCTCAGGTTTATCATGTTTATTCAACATTAATAACCCACCTCCCTCCTGCCAATTGGCAGCTCGGGGAGGCATGCAATAGACAATAAAAACAAAATATAAAAAATACAATATAAAACAGTTTAAAATGATCAAACCCATGAAGTAGCTGTGATACATCTGGCTGACTATGGGTGTTTTTAGACATGATGGTGCTGAGTGCTATCATCATGCTTTAATCCTGCCCTGAGGTGAGGCCCTCACTCCAGGCAGGATTCGGCCTGGGTGCCAAACAAGAGTGATGGCAGCCCGGGGTGGGGCAACACACAGACATACATCTGCATGGCCCCATGCCTTTTCTTCTCGGAGCAGCCTGCCCCTCTTCCTGATGGGCGGCTGTGGTGGCCTATGAGGCTGCCGTACCTTCCTGGAAACACGCAGACCCAGACCAGGGTAAGTGTGAGTGGGCCATCAAACATGATGGGCTGCTTTACCCCGATCTGGTGTCCACTGCATGGCCCGTAGCCGTGCTTAGCCCAGGTTGTTCATCGGGGATGATCTCGAGGAAGAGCCCAGGCTAAGTGCCACCATGCCCTATGCAAATCCAGGTTCCGACCCGGGTCAACATCTGACAGCTGCATTCAGATCTGTGCTCTTGTCACATCTGAAAACACCTCACATTGTTCATGCATTCCTCCAAAGTAGAAGCCAAGGTGACAAGGCTCATGGGGCAAGAGAGACATAGCTGTGATTCATCAGCATATTGATAATACTCAACCCTGAGTCATAACATCCCATTTCAGTCCCGCTCAATGGCTCCCGGTCAGGTGGTGAGGTGATCATTAATCAGAGGACCCCCAGCCTTGATTTTATGCTGATGAATGCGAGGTCAGTTGCCAATAAGTCAACTATGGTCCGGGAAGTAATCCTGGACCGGGCAACCGACCTCGCTTGTATTATGAAGACCTGACTGGATACTGAAGGCGCATTCAGATGTGCGCTTAATTCGCACAGCAGCGGTGGCGGCATTGTGCAATTTAAAGGAACGCGCACTTCCGGGTTGGTGTGAATGCACCAATTCAGCGTAATGCAAACTGTCGGAGTGCGGTTTTAAAAGCTGCTGAGAGCAGCTTTTAAAACCACACTCCGACAGTTTGCATTACGCTGAATTGTGTGCACTCAGTGCATTCACACCAACCTGGAAGTGCGCGTTGCTTTAAATCGCACAATGCTGCCGCCGCTGCTATGTGAATTAAGCGCACATCTGAATGCAGCCTGAGTCGGGACCTATATTTGCTGACCTTTTTCCAGACGGATACTCTGTTCAGCAGCAGCCACGGCTTTAGGGACAGGGGGCGGTGTAGCCATTATTTTTAAGGAGACATAGTCTGTGAGGAGATTTCTGGTGCAACTGATCATGGGAGTGGAGGGCCTACATTTGGTGTTGGATTTGGCTGGGAGTACTGCTGATATACTGGGGACCTACCTGTACAGCAGCTTCCCTGCCCACTCTGACTGAACTGGTGTCAAAGGTGGTCTTGCGGTCTCCCAGGGCGATAGTCCTAGGGGACTTCAATATTCATGCCAACACCAGCTTTGGAGGGGCAGAGTGTGAGTTCATGGCTGCCATGACAACCATGGGCCTGTCTCAGAGAGTTGTGGGCCCCACATACGTTGGAGGACAAACCCTGGACATGTTTTTTTTGCACCAGCCTTGAGGTGGGGGATCCATTAGTGGGGGAGATGTCCATTAGTGGGGGAGATTAGTGGGGAAGTGTCCTTGTCATGGATGGATCATTATCTCCTCCAGGCCGGTATCCTGGCACACGTCGGTCTCTGGGAGGGTGTGGAACCAGTTGGGTTGGTTCATCCCCGGAGGCTTATGGAACCAGAAAGGTTCCGGAATGCTCTGGGAGATATTCCCTCTGATTTTGATGACCAATCACTTGATGACCTCATGATCTTTGGAACTCTGTGTTAATGGAGGCCATTGACTGTGTGGCTCAGACGTCTGCTCCTCAATTGCTGACAATGCAGGTCCCCATGGTACACAGAGGAGCTGCGGTGGATGAAGCAAGAAGGGCAGCAGTTAGAGCAATGGTGACATCATTCTCATACTGAACTGACCGATTGCGATATAGAGTCTGGTTATGTACCTATGCAATGGCAGCGCCAACAGCAAAGAAGGTTTTCTTTGGTGCTCTCATTGCATCTGCTAAGTCCCATTCGGCTGAGCTTTTCTGGGTGGTGAGGGGACTGATCAGTCTAGCCTCCCTTCGCCTGGATTCAGAGCCATCGAATGCTTGCTGTGACATGTTTATGGACTTCTTTGCAGATAAAATCACTCAAATCCATCACAGTTTTGACACAACATTTTTAACAGTGGGTGAGCCAGAGGAAGTCAAAGCCCCATCTTGTCCTGTTTTGTGGGATGAATTTCAAGACGTGTTGCCCTCAGATGCGGGAATGCTCTTAAGATTGTTCAAGCCACCTATTGTGAATTAGTCCCATGCCCGTCCTGGCTGGTTAAGGGCAGCCGGGAGACATTGGGGCCATTGCTGGCCAGGAAAGACAATGCCTCTCTTAGGAAGGGTAGGGTGCCAGATTGTCTCAAGGAGGCTGTGGTGCGACCCCTGCTCAAGAAGCCTTCATTGGACATTGTTGTCCTGGCCAGCTATCGACCAGTCTCTAACCTTCCCTTTTTTTTTTCTTTTTTTTTTTATAATAAAGTTTTTTTATTTTTTCTATTAAACATTATAACAATAATAAACATATTCTAAACTATTACATAAATTAACTTATATTAACAAATGTTGTTAAGGCATGTATGATGTTATCCTATACATTGTAGTCTACCAGGAATGATTTTGTTTCTTCATCTATGGTTTGTCCTTGTATACTTTCTATGCATGTAAACCATCTGGTGGTAAATTTCTTTGATTTATTTTCTTGGGTTGCTGCTATTTTTTCCATTGAATACATGTACCAAAGTCGTTTTGTCCATTCAATTTCTGATAAGTTTTTTGCTGTTTTCCAGTTTCTGGCTATGATGTTAAGTCCTGCTAGTGTCATTAACATGCAGGTTTCTTGATGATGTTTCATAAGAGGGATGTCTGGATATAGTCCCAATAATGCTGTTTCTGGGCGGAACGGTATAATGAGACCTGTGGCTTTCATCATTTTTGACCAAATTATATTCCAGAGTTGTTGAACTTTAGGACAGAACCACCAGCAATGCAGGTATGTACCTTGTTCTCCACAGTTCCTCCAGCACCGATCGAGGCCTGTGCCTTCCTTTTTTTAAAATTGTACTGGGGTTAAATAGTATCTTAGAATTACTTTAATTTGCGTTTCTTTGATTTCTAATGAGCTCGCACAATTGTGCATTTGCTTCCCTATTGTTTCTGTTTGTTTGTCATCAAATTTTTTGTCTAAATCTTGTTCCCATTTTTCTATGTATGAGTTTGGTTTGGTGGAATCGGCCTCGATCAGTGCTTTGTATATTCTTGCTATTAACCCTTTATTTGTGGAATGGCTTAGCAGTATTTTTTCTATTAAGGTGGGTTGTCTTGAATAATGTTGTATTTTGTTCCTTTCTGTAAATATATTTTTTATTTGTAAATATTGTAGTGTATCTATTTTTGTTTTTGTTTGTTGTTGTAGTTCTTGTATTGTTACGAATTGAGTGTTTTTGAATAATTGTTCTGCTCTATATATGTCGTGTTTGTTTAGTGTTTTTCTTAGTTCTTTAGCTACATTATCTTTTTCTAATGTTTGTGTGGTTATTGGTGTGTAGGGTGATTCTTCTAATGATAGTTTTAAATTTTTTTGTGTTTTGTGCCATTGTTGTATGGCTACGTTTGCAAATGGATGGTCTATTATTTTTTTCTCTTTTGTTTTACTTTTGTTTGTTATTATTTCTCTTAAGTTTGCATTTCCTAATATTTCTTTTTCTATTTCTACCCAGGTTGTGTTTCTGGTTGGATGGTACCAGTATCTCAATGTTCGAAGTGTTGCTGCTTTTAAATATGTTCCTATATCTGGTAGGTTGACTCCTCCTTTCTCTTTGCTCCTAATTAGCGTTTGTTTGTTGATTCTATGTTTTTTGCCTTTCCATACTGCATCCATCGTGGCTCTCTCACATTGTTTTATAAATTTAAGTGGAAGTTGCACTGGTAATGCCATTGCTTTATATAAAATTTTTGGTAGTGCTATCATTTTGAATAAATTTATGTTTCCTAGCCATGAGGTTTTAAATTTTTGCCATGTGGAGATCTCATTTTGAATTTGATTTAATATGGGTGGGAAGTTTGCTTTATATAGTTTAGTGTGATCTTTTGTTATATTTACCCCTAGGTATTTAAATTGTGTTTCCGTTATCATGAATGGTGTTTGACTTGCCACCTTCTTGGCTTCTTGTTTATCTTTTATAAGTATTAATGCTTGTGATTTTTGAGGGTTTATCTTATATCCTGATATTTTGCTAAATTCATTTATAAGGGCGAGTGTTTTTGGTACAGTTTTGTATGGATTGGTCATGTATATTAACATATCATCTGCAAATAATGATAATTTGTGTTGTGTCTGGTTTACTTGTATTCCTGTGATTTCTTGTTCCTGTCTTATGGCGCATGCTAATAATTCTAATGTGATATTGAATAGTAAGGGTGATAACGGGCAGCCTTGTCTAGTTCCTCTTGTTAGAGGGAATGGGTCTGATAATTTTCCATTTATTAATATTCGGGATTTTGGGGCTAGATTGATTGCTTTGATTGCCTTGAGGAAATTGCCTGTTATTCCCATTTGTTCCATTATTTTATATAAACATAATGGCTCCGCCCTGTCAAAGGCTTTCTCCGCATCTGCTGCTAGAATTAATGCTGGTATTTCTTTTTTTGGGGCTATGTAGATTAAGTTGACTGCTTTTCTTATATTATCAATTCCCAATCTATTTGGAATAAATCCCGTTTGATCTGTGTGGATAACTTCTCCTATTATTGATGCTAGTCTATTTGCTAATGTTTTTGTGAATATTTTATAATCCGTATTTAATAATGATATTGGTCTGTAATTACTACACTCTTCGTTGTCTCTACCTGGTTTTGGGATTAGTGTAATGACTGCGTCATAAAATGTTGTGGGCATTTTTTGGGTGTTTATAATGTCGTTGCATGTGTTCGTTAAATGTGGAATGATAATTTCGTTGAATGTCTTATAGAATTCTGCGGGTATCCCATCTGGTCCGCTTGCTTTATTTCTTTTGAGTTCTTTAATTGTTTGTTTAATTTCTTTGGCCGTTATTGGGGCGTTAAGGAATTTTAATTGATCTGTATTAAATTTTGGGATGTTGTATTTATTAATAAATTGTTTTATTTTTTCAGGTTCGGGGTTCGAGGATGTGTAAAGCGTTTGGTAGAACTCCACAAATATTTTTTGTATTTCTTGTTGTTTTGTTGTTTTCTTTCCATCTTGGGATTTTATTGTGGGGATTGCTGTTTTCTTTCTTTTATTTTTTGTTAATTGTGCCAGTATTTTTCCTGGTTTGTTGCAGTTCTGAAAATAAAAACTTTTTATCTTTCTTAATTGTTGTGTTATTCTTTGTGTTTCTATTGTGTCTATTTCGCTGCGAATTTTTTGTATTTCTAATTGAATTTTTTTGGAGGGGTATTGGGTGTTTTCTGTATTTAGGTAGTTTAATTGTGTGATGAGGGCTTTATTTCTCTCCTTTCTTTGTTTGTTTATTTTTGCTTTTATAGCTATAATTTTGCCCCTTATCACTGCTTTCATTGCTTCCCATAAAATTTGGGGGGATTGTACTGAACCTGTATTTGTGTCAAAGTATTCTTTTAGATTTTCTTCTAATTGAGTTTTTACCCATTCATTTTTGAGTATTCCCCTATCCAGTTGCCAGTTCTGCCCTTCTACTCTAGTGTTTATATTCCAGTTAACGGATGTTATTAATGCGTTGTGGTCTGTGAATGTTATAGGTATAATTTCACTGTTTGTAAATCTATGTAAGGTGTCTTTTTCTGTTATTATGTGATCTATCTTTGTGTATGTATTATGTCTATTTGAGTGAAATGTGTAGTTTCTTGATGTTGGATTTAAACATCTCCAAGCATCTATTAAGTCATGTTGTGCTATTGTCTTTGCTATGTGTTTTTGGGTGCGTGTGAGTTGTGTTCTGGTGGAGTGATCTAGTGTTGTTAGGGGAGAGTTAAAATCTCCTTGGATAATCAGCATTCCTTCTGTGAGTTGGTTTATTATTGGTATGTATTTTTGGAAGAATTGATGGGTATTTTCATTTGGAGCATATATATTGACTAAAGTTACTGCTTGGTTTCTAATTGTGCCTTTTAATAATAAAAATCTGCCTTCTTTATCTTTTTTTTTCCCGTTAATATGAATTCTGTTGAGGCTGTGAATCCTATAAGGACCCCAGCCTTCTTTTTCTTTCCGCATGAGGCGTATATTTCTTTCATCCCTCTAAATGTAAATCTTCCCAGATCTTTTTGAATCAAGTGTGTTTCTTGTAAGAAGAAGGTTTCTATTCCCTGTTCCATGATAAATTCTGCTACTTTCTTTCTTTTGATGGGATGGTTTAATCCCTTAACATTTAATGAGAGAAATTTTATTGCTTGGGTTTTCTTTATTGCTGCTGCCATTTAAGTGTTTGTATTTTGTTTTGATCTGTTTTTTTCCCTTTAAATGTTATCTCATTTTGTGTTTTAATGGTCATCTGTATATAGGTTGCCTGTTGTGTATACCTGCATTTACATTTTACCCTTGATAGGTTTACAATAAAAACTAACATTTTTATCCACATTACTAACTTATCTAGTATATACATTGCCTGTTGTGTGTACTTGCATTTGCATTTTGCCCTTAACAAATTT
This sequence comes from Sphenodon punctatus, assembly GCA_003113815.1. NCBI lineage: Eukaryota > Metazoa > Chordata > Lepidosauria > Sphenodontia > Sphenodontidae > Sphenodon > Sphenodon punctatus. Next base: position 1,687,749 of record QEPC01012537.1, read on the forward strand.
ACAATAAAAACTAACAACCTTATCAACATTACTAACTTAACTAATATATACATTAACAATTTGCTGTTTGGCATTTTATGCCTATTGGAATTCTCATTTTCCATATTTTTTCCCATGTCTTTGGGAAGCGTTGGGGGGTCCCTGCTTGTTTTTTGTTTATTTTTTTTTCTCCTTTCCCTCTCCCTCCCTCTCTCAGGCTTTCATTTGTTTTTTGTTAATTTTTTTGTTATTTGCGCTATTAAAGTACATTGATATAAGCATTTTGTACAATACTTTTTGATCTTAACATTTTATACAATATATACTGTAGTTAATATACCCTGTGTTGATATCTCATCTGGATTCGTCTTGAATTTGTTGGTCTGGTTTGTACATCTGAAGAAAAATTTCTAGGTCTGCGGTGTTTTCAAAAAAATTTTGTTTGCTGTTTATTAAGATTGTAAGTTTGGCTGGGTGCCATAGTTGTGGTTTTAGTCCTCTATCATTTAGTTCAGTGTAGTATTTTGACCAGGCTCTTCGTTTTGTCATCGTGTCTGGTGCGTAGTCTACCTGTAGTCTAATTTTATTGCCGTGGAGTTCTAATAGTTGTCTTTTTTTCCTGTAAGCAGCCAAAATTGCTTCTTTATCTTTGTATTTTAAGAATTTCACTATGATGGCTCTGGGTGGGTCATTGTCTTTTGGTTTGGGTCTTAGGGTTCTGTGTGCCCTTTCTGTTTCTAAGTTGTGTAGCTGAGGCTGATCTGGAAAGTTTTCCTTAAATATTTGCATAAGCAGTTCATGCATTCCTCCTGCTTCACTGCCTTCTTTGACTCCCATAATGCGTAGGTTACTGCGTCTGGATCTGTTTTCCAGGTCCTCGCATTTATATCTGAGCAGGTTCAAGGATTCTTTTATTTTTATCAGGTCACTGTCTGCGTTCAGTGCCTGGTCTTCTAGGTTAGATATCCTTTCTTCTGCTTGATTCATTCTTTTGTTCATAATTTCTAGCTTTTTATTTCCTTCTTCTACTGTGCTGTTTACTTTATTAATTTTATCCAGGACTTCTATCTTGTCTTTTTGGGCTTCTGCCCTTGCTTCTTTTATTTCTTTTAAAATTATGTCCATGGTAGCCTGTTGCTCTGACTCCATGTTTCCTGAGGCTGTGGGGGAGGAGGCGGCCGCCATTTTTTCACTCACCCCTGCTGCTTCCTGTGCTGCCTCTGTGGTTTGTTTCTGTTGCCAATATCGGGTGAGTGGCCCTTTTTCGTTGTTTTTTTTTGGTGGGCTCATGCCCCCAGCTTTCCGCTTGCAGGGTCTTTACTTTTCCCCCGCTTATTTTGCCGTTTTTGTTGCATTTTGTGGCGCGGTAGCAGGTGTGCCTGAGGAGCTCGGGATCAGCGCGACCAGCTATCCGTGCATGCGCATTGGGCCCCCTAACCTTCCCTTTTTAGGTGACTCGGCGGCTTCAGGAGCATCTGGACCAGGTTAATTTCCTTGATCCCTCACAGTTTGGCTTTCATTCAGGTTATGGCATAGAGACTGCACTTATGGCCTTGGTCGACAACCTCTCCCGAAAGTTATATCAGGGTCATTCGACCCTGTTGATTTTGTTTGATCTCTCGGCTGCATTTGACACTGATGATCATGAGTTGTTGGTGACTCGGCTGCGGGATCGGGCGAGATTAAATGGAACTGTTCTTGAACGGTTCCGCTCTTTCCTGGCCGGGAGAACTCAGCATGTGGTGCTGGGTGATTATTCATCTTCTCCCTGGGACCTCATGTGCAAAGTTTTTCAGGGTTCCATCTTATCCCCTTTCCTGTTCAATGTGTATATGCAGCCTTTGGGGGAGGTTGTCAGAGTTTGGAGTAAGGTGTCCTCAATATGCTGATGACACCCAGCTATATCTCTCTTTTTCATCTGACCCAGGTCCGGCAGTCTCAGTGCTTACCTGGTGTTTATGAGCTGTGGGGGACTGGATGAGGGTGAGTCACTTGAAGTTAAATCCTGACAAGATGGAGGTGATGGTTGTGGGAAAAGCCGGGGGAGTGATGCCCCCATCATTGATGGAGTCTGTCCTCCCCTGGGATCCCAAGTCTGCAGTCTAGGGGTGCTCCTGGATCCTCCACTCTGCCTAGATGCCCAGGTGGCAGCTGTGGTGAAGGGGGCATTCTGCCAGTTACATCTGGTACATGAGCTTAGGCTGTATGTCTCAGACTCGGACCTGGCCACCATCATCCATGCTTTTATTACCTCGAGACTGGACTCTATGTGGGGCTACCCTTGGTGATGGTCCAGAGACTGCAGCTGGTGCAAAATGCGGCGGTTCGTCTCCTGAGGGGGATTGGCCGATGCGAGCATATTACTCCAGTGCTTTGTTCTCTGCACTGACTGCCAATAGTCTTCTGGGCCCAATTCAAGGTGTTGGTGTTGACCTTTAAAGCCCTACATGGCCTTGGCTCCATTTACCTGCAGGACTGCTTCATTCTCTGGATCCTGGATCGGCCTCTGTGATTGGCTGAGAGTGCCCTCCTTGAGGTCCCCTGGGTTTCCTGGGCGTTGATCATGAGGAGGGCATTCTTCGTGGCTACACTGCAGCTGTGGAACTCCCTCCCATTGGAGGTCCACCTGTCCGCTGACCTGCCCTCTTTCTGTAGACAGTGTAAGACTTGACTGTTCCACCGGGCCTTTGCCGAGGGAGATGGAGTGGGAGTGTTGGGTTAGGGTGGGGTTTTTTAATGAGCGGTTGAAGATGTTGTTTTTTAATTAATTGCATCTGTTTTATTGAATGTTTTAACATGTTGTTAGCCTCCTCGAGATGCTTGTAGCAAGAGGGGGAGGCATACAAATGTACTTATAAATAAATAAATAAATAAATAAATAAACATCCTGTTTGCTAGCCATAACATCCCTGAGGGGGTTGCATTTATACACTGAACAACATGTGTGATAGGACAGAACCTTGGGGAATGCTGCATTTCAAGTCTCTGATGCATAACCATCCATACCACCAACTGACTTCACTCTTCTAGATATGATTGAAACCACTGGCTGTCAGCTCATGTCTAGAACTGAAACAAATAACCATTACAGTAACCAGTATCTTGTTGGATGGTATCTGGTTAACCAAATTACTGTTCACTGTTTTGCCATTTAACTTTTTTTTCAAAAATTCCCTCCATCAGTTGGACTGATTTGGTAATACGGTAAGCAGTAATGGGTTAGACAGTAAACAGGAAATGGTAATTTAAATGGTAATATCTGGTATTCTGGTTTGGTGGTCAGCCTCCATGGTTATTGGTTAGTTACTGGATAACTGCCAAGCTATCTGGAATATTGGATATTAACCACATTTTTTTTTTTTGCTGTCTGTTTCAGCTCTACCCTGTCACACCAGCAACATCCCATAGCCATTGAAGCTGCAACCCATGGTCAATTGTACTGAATCCATGGTATATGTTGGAACTCTGGTTAGCACTGGCTGCGCAGTGCTCATGTGAGCCATTTGGGACTGCATGTTGCTCTTTTAACATTGTGTTTTGATTCAACTGACATATGATGAAGATCTTTAATGAGTTTAAGAACTTCACCACATAGTGTGCTGGAGCTTGCAAATAACCTGCATTTGTTTGGCATTTCTAATATATTTGCATGCAAGTAAGTTCTGAAAGTAAAGTGGTGGTAGAGCTTAAATGGAAAAAAGAAAAAAGAAAAATGCCTCCCAACGAGGTAGTGGCAGCCCATTCCAACTTGATGAGCTGATGCCCAGCGTTGGCCTGACCTCTCTTGGAATACTGTGTTCAATTTTGAGCGCCACATTTCAGGAAGACTATCGACAAACCGGAGAGGATTCAGAAGGGAGTAACGAAGAACTGGGTAATGTTTAGCCTAGAGGAAAGAAGATTAAGGGAGGACGTGTTGACAGTTTTCAAATATCTAAAAGGATGTTATAAAACAGACAGCAAATAGTTGTTCTCTATTCCCACTGAGGTTAGGACAAGCAGCAGTAGATTTAAATTATGGGAAGATCAGTTTAGTTTAAATATTAAGAAAAACTTCCAACAGTGGAATGAAATGAAGTTTTCAGAAAAAGATGAGATGGGCATCTGCCAGGGATGTTGTAGATATAAGTAGGGATGTGCAAACAGAACCGAGTTCAGAAATTCGGTTTGGTTTGGTTCTAAAATCGAGTTCAGTTTGAAAGTTTGGTTCGGTCGACCGAACTATTCTGGTTTGGTCGAATTCTGGACTTCCAAACCAAGTTCGTACATTCAAAACTGAGATTTTTGGCCTTCCAAACTGGTTCGGATTCGACCGAACAGTTTGGTCGAATTCGAGTTTGGTTCGAAAGTTTGGTTCAGTCGACCGAACTATTCAAGTTCGGTCCGAACTTCAAACTTCCAAACTGTGTTCGCACATCCCTAGATATGTTATTCTGCTTCAGGCCAGGGGTTGGACTAGATGACCCCCTAAGGTTTCTTCCAAATCTACAGCTCCATGATTCTATAATGCAGGAACCTTTCCCCCCTCCCCTCCCAGGGACCACTTTGAAAATTAGTACAAGCTCTGAGGGCTGTATAGAAGCTAAAGACAAGGGTACTTAAGGGGTGCACTCAGGAAGCGGAGGGTTATGATCATGAATCTGTCCCTGATCCTTGTGTGTACGCACTCATCTCTGCTCCCTTCCCCCTAAGCTCAGTCTTCAGTGCTTGTGGAGAGGATCTCAATACAGGGACCAGACCCAGGAGCTGGAAAAGGACCAAATAAAAATTAGCTATGGACCACATTTGGTCCCCAGGCCTGGCATTTCCCACCCCTGCTATAATGTAATGCAGATTCCTGTCGCATCTATTCAGCTTGTTGTAATTGAATGAGGTGATTTTTATTTATTTTTTAAATGGAGATCAGGTGAAATGGAATGCCATGACAAAGGCAATGCTAGTTTCCCACTGTCCTCTAGTCCAGTTTCAATTGTGTAACAGGGAGAAGTTCCATGGTTTTTAATCTAGAACTAGGAGAGATGTTTTACAGTTCCGTTAAATTCAAGATGAGGTGTTGAAAAGTTGAAACAAATACAGAGCAAGCATTAATGTGCATCAAGGACAAAGTAGACCGCTTTGTCATTTCCAATGTGTTGACAATTCCTGAGCCAATTCACAATGACTCTAAGATGCTTTCCTAAGAGCGTGCAGTGAGGCACTCAGATACTTCAGTGATGGGGAGAGCGGTGGGAAGGGGAGGGGAACAAATAAGAACTTAGATAGAACTCAACGTTTTCTTTTATCTCAAAAAAGCACAGGTCAAATCCTGCACTGTCACTGATTTACATGGTGTGTGAAACTTGATTTTCAAAACTACATACAAGTTTGTAGTTCCATTAGAGTCACTAGCTTGTAAGTAGTATCAGGACTGCAGTCTAAATCTTGGGGCTGTGAGAGAAGTAGCAACACAGCACAGATTTAGGCCGGGGAAATCAACTTTGGTGGCAGCAGTGGTGGAATTCTGCACCATATGCAGGGCGGGGGGTGGGGGGCTGGGAGCTAAGCACAGTGACACAGGGCAATAGCCAGATCATTGGGACAGCAGGGAGGGAAGATGGGAGAGTAGAACAGGCAAAGTCGGGGGGTGATATAGACAGGAGGGGACTGCACGGGAATGTACCTAAGGCAGCTTGCAACTGTGTATTATATGGTTCCACTGGAGAAAGAAAACCCATGAATGTGAGGTCACATATGACCAATACTCCTTCCCCACACTGGGTGAAAACAGACATAACACTAACTCCATTTTAACACCACTTTAACATTTTTAATGCATGTTTCAGGGCTCCATGGGGTACCAATGTAGCCCTGCAACATGCATAAGAAATGTTAAAGCAGTGTTAAAAAAATCAAGTTCGCATTATGTCTGTCTTCAATTTGTCACAAATGTTCATAACTTTGCCAACCCTGCCAGCCCTCTTGATATATGACATAACTTATAAGCAGTCCCTTATGGAGAAATAGAATTGGGTTCATGTGGAAACTGAAGACCCATCACATTGGATAGGATCCAGTCCAAGTTTCTACGAGGACTTCTTGGGGTTCCAAGAGGCACCACCCTGGCAGCCATTCGAGCAGAACTGGGACAAATATCTTGGACCCAAGCAGCTAAAGAAGCCAGCTTTAAATACTGGTCAAAATTACAGCTGGACCAGGAATCCCCTTTAGTGAAATCAATGCTGGATGACCCCTATAGAGACCCCTGGGTAAGGGAAGTTGAAGCACAGTTGGAGAAGATGGGAACTCCTCCTGTGTATTTAAAGCATAAACGCCCGGGTTCCATCAGGACAGAGATCTCCACGAGGACCAGGGATATAGGGCGTCAAATGGAACTTGGTAAAATTAGATCCTTTCCCCACATCCGTGAATATTTACACTTTGTTCCACCTATGGGCCAGATGGCCACTTATCTAATTACCCACATATCCGGTAGAGCAAAGCAATTGATGGCCTGCGCGCGGCTCAACGCGTTCCCGTCTCGTGTCCTGGAAGGGAGGCTCCAGGGTATACCATTCCTTGATCGTTTATGCCCCTTTGACAATGCCGCGGTTGAGTCTGTCGGACATATAATGTTACATTGTCATTTATATGATGAGTCCCGTTATGACCTCCTTGACCCAATAAGGGATCAGTACCCTGGTAGGGATGACTCTGTGATTCTGGCCGTACTGTTGAACAGTCTGGATTCAGATATCATTCGAAGGGTTGCCCTCTTCTTGCTGGGGGCTGTCCATCTTAGATCCCAGTTTATCAGTAACCATTGAGTAGGTTACCTTAATTATTGGACATTATTTTTCAGAAGGGGGCACTTGGATTTCTACTGTATAATGCTGAAATAACTTGTATTATGTTCGTTTTGTGTTGTGGTTGATAGATGTTGTACAATGATCATTGATCACGTAATAAATGATATTGATTGAAGACCCATCAGTTAAATCTGAGAACAATGCCAAGAGTAGAAACTGGACTATCCTGTCACGTACTTTCTCCATTTTCAGAGCCCTCTGTTTCTCCTACAGTTGGTTCCCCATTAGTAGCCACCCCAGCTTTGGCCTATTGGACCAGATGAGGATGCTGTATATTTTCAAAGCAGAGCACATTGGGTTTAAGAGAACAACACTCGGTGATTTCTCATCACAAGTCATATGGTCTATTCTATTCTATTCTATTCTATTCTATTCTAGAGTTGAATCAAATAATCTGAAAAATGAATAAAACTAACAAATTTGTCCACTCTGGGTTTGTCTGGACAAAGCAGATACAAATAGCAATTCCTTTCCACTTTGTTTATTCATTTCAGATACTTGTTTTGGGTATTTCAGTCCTGTTATTTTCGTCATTTCAGTCACTTTGGGTTGAAATAACTAAACAAATGGGACCAAAATACTTGAAGAAACAAGTATATGAATTTTGTTTTGAGTGCCAATATTTATTTGGAAGGCTATCCAAATATGTGAATAACATTCACAAAAATGCTTGCTATGTGTTTCAGCTGTTCTGTTGTGTTTTACTATTGTATCCAAGTGCACTAACAATGTAACTAGCACCCATCTTATGTGGTTCATTCTGTAAAACATAAACTGAGGATGAAACTAAATTTGGGGTTGATCCTTCTGACATTAGCATTTCTCAATTGTTGTTCCCCATATTTTGACCCTGTGTGTCTTACTTACTGAAATGGAAAGTTCTTGGCAGGTGCCTGCACACTGTCATAGCTTTCCCTGCGCCCTGGAAACCCTTAGACACCCCCCCCCCAGCCCCTAAATGTGACATAATGATCAGAATTAACACAAACACAGATGCGCCAAATGCATTTTATGAAGGGTTAGTCACCAAGCGAACATCTAGGTGCACTTTATTCTGCATGTTAAACAGCTAATCAATAGCACGTTCATGAATCAAAGAGCTGGCATTTCAGACACAAGCTTGCCTCACTCTTGAAGTTTCCCGTGAAAGCCCGTAGCTGCTGAGCTCATTAAAGATCCTTTGGCTGATCTGACTTTATAGGCAATCTTGTGAAGGGGCAGCATCAGAGCTAGCCCACTGATTGGGACTCCATTGGCTCAGCAGGGTGCCAGGAGCTCAGGGGAGAGAGCACAGCATCAAGCTAAAAATATGTCTTGGCCTCTGCAGCGCTGGAAAAAGAATGCATGGTTGTGTTAATTGGAGGGGATCTAAAGGTCTGGGTGGTAGCCAAATCTTCCCTAGTGTAAGATAAATGTAAGGTGGAACCTCTGCAATGTGCATGCAGCTTTGAAATTAAACCCCTATCGGGATATCATGTCATATAGTTACTGTTAGATTAGGACTTTTAAAAAACTGTTGACTATTGCTGTAGATCAAGCATATTCTACATGAATGAGGGCAAAGATGAAAGTACAGCCAGCTATGACAATAATGTGGCTTATTTAACTGGGGTGATTTGAACAGATTGCCAAAGTTTATACAACAGAGGCACCTATAAAGGGGACAAAACTCAGGGTCCGTAGTCTTCAATCACTTATTCTGGAGTAGCTCTACTGATTTTTGTTGGACTACTCCAGAGTAAGTCATTTTACTACCAGTGGGTTTGCAAATATTCACTGGCTGCCATTTTCAAGATAATTAAGTCCAAAGCAGACTGAAGAGTTACAGAGGGATCTCACGCAACGCGGTGAGTGGACAAATTTAACAGCAGATGAAATTCAATGCTGATAAGTGCAAAGCGAAGCACATAGGGAAAAATAATTCCAACTTGACATATAGTGTTGGGTTCTAAATTAGGATAGATGTTTTGGAGTCATTATGGATACTTTATTGAGAACATCTGCTCAGTTCACAGTAGTGGTCAAAAAGGCAAACAGAATTTTAGGAATTAATGGAAAAGGGATGGAAAATAGAAAATATCATAATGTCAATATAGAAAGCCCTGGCATGTCCACAGCTTGAATACTGTGTGCAGTTCTGGTCACCCCATCAGAATAAAAGATAGAGGGTAAAACCAGAGGTGACAGTGGTCTGCTGTGACCTGCTTTGGACTTCACCTGCATGTCTGTGCAAGTGCCCCCAGATGTTGACTCAGGATTGCCCTGGGCTGTGTCGGGGCAATCCCGACCTTGGAGGAAAACTTCCAAGGTCACAGCCCGGGCTATCATGTCTGGGTCAAAGTGGGCTATCATGTCTGTTTGGGCCAGCAGACATGGCCCAGGTCAGGGGCTGCCATGGCTGGTCACTCTGGCTGGTCGTCATTGGCTGCCATGACTGCCTGTCATGGTGGGGGCGGGGCACTGGGTGCAGTGTGGGGATGGGGCCAGCCAACCGCACATTTGGTGTGCTCCCCACCCTCTGTGGCATGTCTGTTTGGTGCCCCAACCCAGTCTAGACCATGTCTGCTGCAGCTTCCTGGCCCAGGCTGGATTGCTGTCATGCTGTGGTAACGTTTGTTTTTACCCAGTGTCACTGGGAAAGCCTACAACAATGAGCAAGTTTATGGAGCAGCTTCCATATAAGAGAGAGAACAAATTAGGGTATTTGCAGGTAAGAAAAGACACAACTGAGAGGGGATATGATAGAGGTTTATGTAATAATAAATGGTGTGGACTGAGAAACAACATGGAGCTGCTATTTCCCCTTTTTTCTAATAAAAAAATGAGAGAATGCCCAATGAAATTAGCAGGCAGGAGGTTTAAAACAAACAAAAGAAGGTAATTTTTCACACAGCACACAATTAACCTGGTATGGAACGAGTAGATAGGGAATGGTTATTTACCCTCTCAAATAGTACTAGAATTAGGGGACACTTCATGAAACTAGCTGCTGGCAGATTTAAAACAAATAACAGGAAGTACTTTTTCACTCAACACATCATTAACTTATAGAATTTGTTGCCAGAGGACGTTGTCAAGGTCAGCAGTTTAGCTGGTTTTAAAAAAGGACTAGATGTATTCTTGGAGAGTAGGTCCATTAATGGCTATTAACCAAGTAGCTTATGGGATGAACTTCTTACTCTCAGGAGCTGGGAGTGAAGAACGGGGAATGAATTGCCCATCGTGACTGTTGGTTCTTCTCCCATGTGACTGGGATTGGCCGCTGTCAGAGGTCAGATGCTGGGCTTGATGGACCATTGGTCTGACTCAGTATGGCACTACTTATGTTCTTAACACACTATTGTGAAGGCTCATAATAAATTAGGTTCTAAAAGGGATTGAATACATTCTTAGAGATAGATCCATCAATGATCTGGGGATGAGACCTCTGACTGTGTGAAGTTGGAAGTGAACAACAGAGGATAGTTCACTTTGTATTTGCCATATTTCCTATACACTCCCCCTGAAGCATCTAGAGGTGGCCACTGTCAGAGATAGGCTATTGGACTAGACAAGCCATTGACCTGACCCAGTGTGACAATTCTCAAGTTTTTCATCAGATGGAATTGCATTGTCAAATGTAAGAGCCTGATTGTGAAACCCTTATTTAGAATGACTTGCATGGGTCAGGATTTGAGGGTCAGTTCCCCACCCCCCAAAATCACCTAGGCTGCCACAGAACAAACAGTGTATGGAAGTGCCAACCAACCCTCCAGTGCTTGGAAAGCTGGCCAGAGTAGCACTCCAGTAGAGGTGAAAGTAGATGTGTGAGCTGCAGACCTAACCTTAACCAAGGTCTCCCAGTGTCCTGGACCCCGCTATTTTTTCTACTTTGGGGCCTTGTGCTGGCCCCTGTTATAAGAATAATAAATTTTATTCAATTGCGTGACTGCAGGTCATTGCAAAGGAAACAAGCAGTACAACAAAAGAACTAATCAGTCAGTTAGAGAATGACAATAGATAAAAATGATAATAATAAAAGTAATAATAAAGAAACGCTTAGGAGCAAACCTAAGTATATTAAAGTTAAAAGATTTAAAACACAAAATATTAATCAACATGAGTACAAAATCAGGAAAAGAAAGTTCCTCAGACTAAGCATTAAATACCAGATGTCTAATAGAGGACACCATGCATAGAAATCAAAACAACTATATCAACTAATTCAACGTTTACAAAGTTTTAAGGCCAAAGTGGCCATATTTAGCATCATATCATGCGAATTAGAGGCCAGACATGACTGAAGCAGCTGAAATGAAGAGGAGTGAGGACGAGAGACCAGCCAGGGGCCCAGATGGAGATTCCTTAAAAAGGAAGTAAGCAGGCACTGGGATAATATGGGAGGCAAATCCTCAACTTGACCTTGATTACAGCAGCAAACTCTTTCATTGTACGGAGTGCCATTCCGCCTACCCGTTAACACACGGGAGGGAATAAAGATAAAAACGCAACAGCGTCAGAGCCCTTAGAAGATTCCGATCTTTGACTGAACTTAAATAGGACTCGCAGCCAAAAGAGCTTTTAAAAAACCTATAAAAAGGGGCACAGCAAAGCGTCTGAATAGCTGCAAGGTCAGTCTGGATGGCCAAATCAGCTAGCTGCCTCTTTATTAACTGCTTAGCCTTAACTGTGGGGAGGGGTTTAAGAAATGCCATAGACAAACCCAAAAGATGCAAATGAGACTCTACCATATTCAGCCAGAGTCCGGGGGGAGAACCCCAAGAGAAGGCTTCTTCCAAACACAGATGAGGAAGCCTGTCCTCCTGCATGGCTTCCACCCTACACCAGTAGGTAAGGGGGTGGGGGAGTCAAAAGTTTATTCCTCATTGGGAGGGAACCCGACTCCAATCGCAGGAGACAGGCTGGGGTGCAGGTAGGAACCCCTAAGAGAACTCTCAAAAAATAATTCTGAAGGAGCTCAAAAACAGCCAAAGCACCAAAGCCCCATAATTTGGCCCCAAATAGAGCACTAGGCTTGGATTTGAGATCAAAAACCTTTAAAGCAGGCATCATGGCCCGCCCCCCCGTGATAGCTCAACAACCCAATAACTGCTTGTTTCATTTTTAATTTAGCAGCCATAACATGAGATTTCCGGGTACCATAAGAGTTATATAACAAGCCCAGATAACAGTAGGCTAACACCTGTTCTAACCCAATTCCATCAAGGAACCATTTATGACGAGTGAGTGGTTTGCCAGCAACAAGCACCTTAGATTTATCATAGTTAACAAAAAGTCTAGATTCCTTGCAAAACTCGCCGACGGCCACTAGCATCCTAGCCATACCTAAGACAGAGGGAGATAACAGGACCATGTCGTCAGCATACAGAAGAATGGAGACAGGTCTCAGCCGGATCTTTACCGGGTAGAAGAAACCACCTTCCAAAGCCGCTATAATGCCATTAATAAAAAAGCTAAATAAAAAAGGAGGGAGGACACAGCCCTGTTTAACACCATTTGAGACAGGAATGGGAGGAGAAAGCCAGTTCCCAGCTCCTACTTTAACTCTGCAGGAAGTCTAATAATATAGGACATGAACCAGAGAAATCAACCTTTGGTTGATATTTGTCTTAAACAGCCTGTCCCATAGAATATTCCTATCCACCAGATTGAAAGCAGATTTGAGGTCTAGGAAGGTCATTATAAGCCGTCCCTTCCTGACTTTAATATATTTGTCCAGCAGATGCTTCAGCGGGCCCCTGTTTTCACAAGGGCAAAGTGTGGGGCCCCCATTCCCTCCCAGGGGTCACCCAAATATGACCCCTTTAGGGCCCCACTGAAGGTGCCCAACATGGGGTGGGGCCACGCATTGTATCTTTGCCCTGGACCCTACAGATTCTAAGACTGGCCCTGGTTAGTTGGCCCGGCCATGGGGATTGGACCTTGAACTGGGGCATGGGAGTTAGGGTGGTCATACCTCCCCTTTAAAAGAGGATGCTTATAAAAAGTACATGGTGCAGGGCTGCGCTGGAATCAATGGAATTGCACTAGAACGAGTACAGCCCTGCACCATGTATTTTTCATAAGTCTCCTCTTTTAAAGGGGAGGTGTGACCACCCTAATGGGAGTCCATACATTGGAATCTCACTCCAGTGGTTGTGCTTCCTGTACATATCCCCACTTTGTGGTATTCAACAACAATGGGTGTCTTTAGACGGACCCCCCACGGACCTGCCCTGGGAGTGGCCAGCCCCGCATCCCTTGCATGCAGTCCCAACATCACTTGGGTTAAATGGACCTGGCAGCTGCTGCGGCCCACAGTCCACCTACGTGGCTCCCCTCTTCCCCCATGCCACAGAGCTTCAGGTGGATCAGCCGCTGCTCTAGGATGCTGCCTGCAGCTCTACAGCATTGCCGGGACCACTTCTCCAGATTTGGGCAGCCCGCCCTGCTTGCAGTGCTCCGAGATGTTCCAGAGTATTGTAAGTGGAGCTGGTCTGGAGAGGCATGGCATGCTCTACTTCTGTTTCACCTCACACCTCAGTGGCCCGCCTTTAAATGGACAGGCCATCTGGGGGTGAGGCGAAGCAGGGGCATGAGTGCAGTCCAGTAAAAGCACCCAATGGCTCTGCTTTACAAGGTGAGGAAGCTGGACCTGCTGCCGACTCTGTGTAAGCTAACAGAAAGGCCACACTAGCTCACAAGTGAGGAATGGAAGCAGGGTTTCAGCAGTTCCCATGGCTCAGTCCTCGTACCTGTGGCAGTTCCTGTTACTGCTGCTGCTCTGCAAAATTCCAACCACACCTGAATGCAGAAGCCCCGGTCTCTCCCCTGTCAGGGTTGGGAGTAATCAGTGGCACCAAGAGTGATCAGTGGCACCAAGCAGCTGATTGGCAGCATCACCCTGCCTTTCTGGCCTCCATCGAGCCTAATATGGGCCTGAGCAGAGGCTGGCAGAGTTGGGGCAGGAACAGGGGCTGGTGGGGTGATGGGATCTGGCAAGGCAGCTCCCCCCAGCCCTTCTGAATTCCCTCACATGCTACTGAGATCAAAGAGAGGGGCTTTGGTGGGGTGGGAAGGCTTGAGTCCCTGAATCCCCTATTTTACATGTTAAGCACCAACTAGAACCTAGGACTCTAGTAAAAAGCTACCAGACATTGTAGTGTGGCTAGCACATGTTCAGTTTCAGAAAGACTGTCCTGGTTTCCCCAGGGATTTTCTAAAAATTCTGATTTTGTTCAAATATTTCATTCCAGAATTGGCCAGAGCCAAGGATAATGAGTTAAGGAAGTTGATCCTCTACACATGATAGAGTCTCCTTGTTCAGTAGGGATGGACGAACACGGTTCAGAAGTTCGGAGTTCGGCCCAAACATGGCCTGTTCGGACAACCGAACCCGAACCCGAATCTGAACATGAACTGACCGAACCAAACTCAATTCCGAACGTTGAAATGACCGAACAGTTTGGACAGCGTTCAGATGGGTTCGGGTGGCAAAAAAAGGTTGACTGAAGGTCAAACGTGATAGGGAAGGGTAGTCAGCTGAGGAGCAGACTTCCAGGCACCAGGGGTGGAGAGGCTTTCAAGAAACAAAACTATCTGCCTCCCCCCTTCCCAACACCTTCTGAGCTAGTCACTGTTCCTGAATAGCAGGCGTTTCAGAAGGCTCCCTCTCCCAGCATTTCCCAGCTCCCCAATCCATTGAAATCCTCCTCCCATTTCACCCATCCAACCCATCTACCCCCATATTCTCATTCATTTATTTAGCTTAGCTTACATAGATTTAGTGGTTATTTTTTGTTTTTACCCCTCCCTGTGTTCAATCTTCCTTCCTCCCTCCCCCCTCCATTGAATCCTTTCCCTCTCCCATATATTCCATCCCAGATTCCCTTTTCCTGTTTTTTCATTTAGAGTAGGATTATTAGATTGCTTTAAGTTTCATTTCAGTTTTGTACTGAAAAGAAACTTAAACCTTAAACTGAAACCTTGTGTTGTTTGTGATTCCCCCCCCATCTCATATAGATATAGATAGATTAGATTAGATAGGTTAGAGATAGTAGACAGTTGTAGGAGTTAGCTTAGTGACAGAGATAGCATTAGTGATTTAGTTTTAGTTTGTAGGAGTAGGCCTTTGTACTTATTAGATAATCCATTTAGTTCATAGCATTTAGAATAGTTAATAGCAGTTAGATTTAGTGTAGATATATATATATATAATATTAGATTAAAAAATTAAATTTAAAAACCCCATATAAAAACAAAAAAATCAAATAAAAAAACAAAAAAACCCCATATAAAACCAAATAAAAAAACAAAAAACCATATTAAAAAAACAAAACAAAACCCCATAACAAAACATTTCCCGAACGGCTGAACCTGAACCGAACGGCCGAACCGAACGGCCGAACCCAGCGAACTAACCGAACGGACAAACCGAATGGACGAACCCGAACCACAATCTGTTCGCCCATCCCTATTGTTCAGACCAGAAAGTAACTGCCTCTTGCAGCCAGAGAGAGGATTTTCCTCCTCGAATGACCTTCTTTGAATTTCTCTGGACAACCCAGCGTAACAGAAGCTTCGCCTGGAGATGATGCATCAAAATCTGGAGATGTGGTCAGTAATTAGACAGTGACAGCCCAGGCCTGTCATTGCTGATGGGCATGGGCTTCCTATCTAGCTCCCTTCCTTCCCAAGGCATTCTGGGAATGGAATGAAAGGGTACAGCAGATATCTTAGCTGGACTCCTTTGTAGAGAAAAAAACCTAGGAGAAGAGAATTACTGGTGGCCTCTGAAGCTGGCAATATCCCATATGTGGGTTACACTTCTGGCTGTGGCTGATGGAAAAACCACTGAATAAAATGGGGAATGGTCACAATATATAAAAAGAAAAAGTATAGGAATGAGTGGGAATCTTGTCCTTAATTAAGAAGATGGATTGCCTCTGTTTCAACTGATGAAACAAAGCTGAAACAAAGCATTCTGTAAATACTGCCAGGCAGGAATGGGCACATGATACCCAGGTTTGACAGCAGCATGTTCAGCAGCTCATGCAACAATGTCAGTATATGTATTTATCCAAAGAACTGATGTGTGATATATATAGATATATATATATATATATATATATATATATATATATATATATATGAGAGAGAGAGAAAACACGAACGATTGCTGGGTGCTAACACTATAAAAAGGCCCTTTGAAAATCTTTTCTAAGTTTCCAATGCCCTGACTAAACTGGGCCTTCTGCTATCTGCAGGTACACAATGTGTGTGTGTCCGTGTGTGTCTGTGAGCATCACTGAAATAGGATCATTTTAATACTTTAAGATAAAAATATAGTAACCATTCAGGTTTTTAAGCCCCTGAATGGTATAGACCCTGACTATATTTGGGACCTGCTCATGGAGTCTCACATTGATGGGTATTTGTGCTTAGAAACCACCCACTTTTTTGAGATCCCGCCATCGTGATTTAAGTCAGCAGGCAATCAGGCCTTTGCTGTGGCAGGTCCTTCAGTGTGGTACTGGTGGTCCCACCGGATGTGTCCGTCTCAGTTCCTTCTTCCTTACCTTTAAAAAGCACCTGAAGATTTATTTATTTTCCAGGTGCTTTTAGGATCCACTACTAGCTTCTTTTTATGTGTCCTTTCCCTCCCTCTTTACTTCCCCTTTTTAAATTGTTTTAAACTGGATTTTATTCTAAATGTATTTTACATTGTTATATATCTTCATGTTGTAAAGTGCTCTGAGCACCATTTTGGCAGTGGGGAGGGGCTATAGAAATAAAATTGTTATTGTTATTATTATAATTATTTTATTTTATTGAAAAACGCCATACAAAGTGGGCTGCTAAGAGCCAGTGTGGTCCCGTACATACAATGCTGAACTTGAACCTAGGGGACTAATGTTCAAATCTCACCTCAGCCATAAACGTATTGGGTAGCCCTGAACAAGTCATTGGGTGTAACAGATGTGCAGCCAGCATACCAGCTACATGTCCCAGAGGGAGGCGGCCAACCCCTGTCAGGTTAGGTTGCGGAACTGAACAAATGTACTCGCAGATCGACCTGGCTGGGGAGAGGGGATGGAAGCGACGTGAGGTCGCCGGTCCCACCCCCGCGCTGTGACCGGCACCCTGCTCCTTACCATGACGGGCAGCCATGGCTGCCAATATCACTCCATGCTGGGGCCGGGATGGCAGCGAAAACACATGCGCTCACCTGCTGTGGCCTGCTTGTGCGGCGCTTGGGCCTGGTTCCTTTGGGGCCCACATTCCTAGGCAGCCGTCTACCCAGTTGGAGACTGTAGCGGGCCCACATCTGGTAGCTCACTAACAGACACACGGGTTAGGCTCTGGCCAAGGTGGGCTATAGAGGACCATAACAGGCCAGCATCATATCTGTTAACACCCACTTTCTCTTGCCCTCAGCTGTAAGAGGGTAAGGTTACCCTCTGAGTGTTGGGAGCTCAGAGTGAGCAGCAGGAACTGGGTCCCTCTATTATAACCTGTTAAATATTTCTCTGAAGCAACCAAGAATGACCACTGTTGGAGACAGGATGCTGAGCTTGATGGACCATTGGTCTGACCCAATATGGCACTTCTTATGTTCTTAGTTTCCTACCTGTACAATGGGAGTAATAATGACATACCTCACAGGGTTGTTGTGAGAGCAAACTAGATAGGGTGTTGTAAATCACTTTGATCACTGAAAGTGGTAGAGAAATTATTAATAATAGGCAAAATAATATTTAGCTACTTGCAGACTGATATTTAGTTGAGTTTGAGCTACAGATGTATTGGGCTCAATCCTCTACCCACTCAAGTCAATGGCAAAACTCCCATTGACTTTAATGATGGATGACTGCACCCATTTTCTGTAGCCCTGTAGGAGGAGAGAAAGAAAACATTAAAATATTTAAGAAACAATAGGAGGTTAAATGTGAGAAGAAAGCTTCCTGGAGGCAAATGATTGGAAGCTGAGAGTAGAGAGGGAATTTAAGAAGTCTAGAGAGTAGGGCTGTACCAAGATTTTGCCAAAATAGGAATTCCTCTTGAAACCCTGGCTCCTGAGACTGTCTTGGTTGAACCTCTTGGTACCCATAATGTCTCAACTGACATTTTGTTTCTTGATTTAGTAGTACTGACTTTCTGCTTACCATTTTGCTGTCCATTTTAAATCCTAAGAGACAATATCGATGCAATACCGCATTTCAAGCACTCCATTTCCTATTATTTATTTATTTATTTTAATTTATACCCTGCCCCCCTCACACACAGGGGAGTCATCACTCGTTATACTTTCCTGTCACTCATTGGTTGATACACAGATTCCTTTACTAAACTGCAATCCAGTTGCAGGTTGGTCAAATCAAAGGGAACAGCATAGAACAACAATTCTGATTGGAGGAATTGGAGTGGAGGTTAAGGGACATTGGGGGGAAGGTTTAAGGGGTGGGCTGTTCACACAGTGATTGGCTCAGAAATGCAGAAACAACAAACCCAGAAGTAAAACCTTGCCCAGGCAAGGTCAAATCAAGATAGGCAGTCCGAAGCAGGTGAGGTGGGAACAGAAACACTGGGGGTAGAGGGTACGCAGTAGGAATCAGGAGCACAGGGATAGGAGTCAGGAACCAGGAGGCAAAGACAGGGGTTCAAGGTCAGTTTTTCAGGAACCAGCAAACAAACACAGACAAGGAGCCAGATTGTTGCTCTGCTTGGCTCCTGCTTCCAGTCACATGCCTCTTATACAGAGGGCCAGTCAGGGCATGATTGGCAGGAAGTGGAACTCATCAGACTGTTCAGTGGGCAAACAGGAACAAGTCAAGCGCCAAGCCTGGCTGAAGTGATACCGCAAGGGTGCCAGCCACCAGTACCATGGTCCCAAGGGTGCAGGTTCTTACAAAACCACTTTGTCAGTGCTCTGCCTTCTTCACCAGGCCAAACAGCATCCTAACTCCATAGAAGCATCTTTTCCCCTGCTTGAAATAAATTTAATATTAATTCCCTCCATGCTGCACAGTGGATGGATGAGTACAGGCCTAAGTGAACTAGCCATGTTACATGCATGCTACTGTTGGAGGATGGTCTTCTTTCAGAGAAAATAATACTCTTTGGTATAAAATAAAATAAAATTCCACATAGCCTGAGAAGTTACAGTATGTGGCTCTGCATCCACGGATAGCAAAAATCATAACATGGTAACATTTCCTCTGCCCTTGCCACATAGATGGGGGCGAGGAGGGAGGGCAGCACTTCGCCAACCAGCTGCACTAAGCTACACGTAATGCCCAGGGTCTTGGGAACAATTCTGGCTGTGTTTTAGTCTTCTTAATCTTCATCTTAATGATGATCACCAAACAGGCATGATTAGAGACATATCCCTGGTCTAAGAGGCATGCATACAATCTGGGATGGATTAGGAAGGGGGAAACGTAGGTACAGACAGAGATACATTCATGAAGTTGAGAAGTTGCAGGTGCAGGTGCTTAGCTTAGAGGAGAAGGGGGATCCTGAAGGGTAAGATGATATAGGGAGAAATAAGTGAGCAATTTGAGGGGCTGAAGAGCTAGGGAAAACCTGGCTTAAGAGGCAGGGTTTTTGGAGGCTTTTGAAGTTTGGGAGGAACAGTGCTGAGCATATGTGCTGAAGGAGGGGTCTCTAGGCATGGGAAAAGGGATGGAAATGGTCTAGGAAGCATTAAGCAGCCGACTCTGGGGCAGGTCAGGGTGGTGGCAGCAGTGTCACAATTGACAGTTAAGTTGTGTGACAAGGGTGTCTGGGATCAGGGTGGGGAACATTGTCCTTATTGCAGGATCAGCGTTAGGTGAGTGTGTATATACCAGTGATGTTTAAATCATGTAGGATGCATACATCAAGTCCAAAAGTGGGGCCTCTAGGATTCCACTACTGATACTGTAGCCGATGACATCTTTGAGCCACTATAATCTCCTTATAAAGAGACCTTCCTTATACCTAATGGCACGTTCGCATGTGGGCTGGAGACAAACTTGAAGGGTTCCTAGTACAGAAGGGAGAAAAACATTCTGAATGCCTTAGCCCATTTGATTAAATACAGTCTGCATTTTGAAGCTGTTTCAGTGTGACGGTGTCCTCCTAGTTGCACCTAGTTGTTAAAAGACACAATTAGTGAAAACAGACATGACACTAACCACCCTTTAACCACCCTTGGTGGTCATTTATGCATGTTTCAGGGCTGCATAGGGCACCAATACAGCCCTGAAACATGCATAAATAACCACCAAGGGTGGTTAGCGTCATGTCTGTTTTCACCCATTGATAAGTGTCCATTTAAAAAAAATAATAAGAGCAATCAAGTGCCCGAATGCCTGGTCTGAATCCTGATCCTGCTTTTCTTACAGACCCCCAAATTCCAACTGAGGGGTGGATATGCAAGGCATACAGGATAGAGTCATAAATGCAAGCCAATTATACAAAGGTGAGCGAATTACAGTTCATTTTCACTAGTGAAGGGAAGACCTACGCAATTAAGTTCCCACTCATGTGAGTTATGGGTCAGTTGCTCATTAGTGAAGTGACTAACCCAGTAGTGAAGAGGATGTCTAGTGAAAATAAATTGTATTCTACTACTGACTGCTATGATGGATTCTTTCTATGTTTTTTGTGTTATCATTCAGCATACCCTTTTTCACCAACCCTTGGTGTTCCAGCCCTGTTATAAGGAATTTTATCAGCGCGAACAGGAGTCTTCACAAAGAACGAAACAATAGAACAAGAAGGAAATAAATAATAAATAGATAACCAGGAAAGAGCACGAGCACAATGACTTCTCAGCCGTCAGTTTACACTGTCACATTAGTCCTGGGATGATCTGAACAATCCCAGTAAAACAGTAGCAAAGTTTGTCATAAATCCAGGCTAGCTCATTAGCCAAAGAACAAGAGAAATAAATCAGAGAACTGGAGATTAAATCCCATAGGTTTTTAAATGCCATCTTGGGCTGTTTTGAAATCTTGAAAACTTGCAAAGCTTCTCCTGCTTTCTAACAGGAGAGTTATATTTCCCCACTTGCTAAACATTTATAATTTACCAACCACCATATTAAAATCTAGATAAGGCCACTCATTTATGATGGGGCTTCTTTCCAGTCTTATCTGTATCCACGACATCTTGTAATAAGAGTTGTTTTTTTTTGTTGGTAGAGTTTTTTCAATCAATGTAGCGAATACCAGATCATTCCAACCTGAAAATTCTCTCATTCTGCCCCTCTATGAGCATTGGCTAAATTTAGTTAATCTTAGATTACCTTAACTCTGAATATTTGAAAACGTAGGACCATTGTGTTCTTTTTAAACTAAGAGCATTCCTATTTCCTACAATGCTAGGCTGTAATTGAACCTGGGCAGTACATGCAGTATCAAATAAGCAGAGGTGTAGAATAATTGTAAGCTTTGTTACTACTCGACACTTACAACATGTAAGGGTTTAATTTTACCACTCCAGTATCATGATGATTGCTCCTTCCACTTTTTTATTTCTCTTGTGCATCTCTTTCATTAGCTTTATTTGACGCAATTCCATTGGTTCATAAACCTAATAGAGCATCTGACAATAAGTAGCTACTTTCTTTTTGCTGTTCCTTTTAACTTCCACAGCTAAGGTTAAGTTTAATTACAGCTAATATGAGTCATCATTAAAAAATAAACATTTTTTTTTCATATATGTAACCCAACAAAGACAGAAGGGATCTGAGTTTTTAATTGCGGTTGTTTATTACCCTCTTTGGTAATTCTTGCTGAATTTCTAATGATGTGCCTAACAGCTGTAACAGGCACCATATATTACTGCATAAAAAGTCTCCCTTGATCATTTTTCTTACAAGTTACATAGCAGTCTCGATCACGGAAGCTGTGGGATTGCTTTCTTGGCATTTATTGAATAACCTTTATTTAAATTATTTGACTTGTTTCAATGAATTTGTCATACATTGTATTTTACAATAGGCTCTCTTTCCCTGTGTTATTTATATTTACATAAAAATTGCAATGCTTTTTAGTCTGAAATAAAGCAATGAACTCTACATGTAAAAATAAACCTATTGCACCATAAAATAATTACAGGTAATCAGAAATATACAGAGGTGCACTAGTTTTTATTCCTGCAATCAAACCTTGGTTCTGTGGAACATTTCAAGTATTCTTTACCATGAACAAAAACCACCTTAAATATTCCCCCCCCCCTAATTCAGCCTTCCTGCCATATTGAATTACTAATCAGAGTTCATGGAAAAATAAATACATGTAAAACAAATGGCTTGATTCTGATCTCTTTGACACTGGTGCAAAGGTCTGATTCAAACCATCAAAGTCATTGGTAGTCAGACCCTAAACCAACCCTTCTAGTTAAATCTGTTATAGAGGAGAGCAGAATCAGTTCCATTGTGCAATGTTCATATTAATTTTACTAGAATCCATTAAGCAACTTCATCAGGAGAAGAAAAAGTGTTACCAGTGTGTATATGTGAATGTACATGGAAGTACAAATCTTACAGTTGCCTATTGGTGAAATCTAAATAGTCCTGACTCTATTCTCATTTTGGGAAGCTGTTATTCCAATATGGAAAGCAAAAATGCTGCAAATAGTTTTCCAATTTGGAAACAGAAAATGGCAGAAAATTAATGCACTGAAATGTGAGCAAGAAAAACGAAAATATCTGAAGGTTTGCTTTCCCACTGTGTAGTCATTACACAATAACCTGTAGTAATTTAAATTTCATCATTATCTAGCATTTGTAGGGGTTCTTCAAAAGTTTAGTTGATAGTTAATTTAAGATTGCTGACTTAGATCACAATACAGTAATTAGACAGAATTAAAGTAAAAATGGAAAGAAAATGAATCAAGTAATACAATACATTGTAGTATTTTCCCCCTCAAGGCATCTCTGATAATGTTACACTATTTGCATTCTCATGAAAGAAAGATGCTTTGATTATATATCTCTGTTATAAAACTATCTTTGAAATAAGATGGCTATGCTTTGGCTTCCAGCTTGCACTAAACCTATTACAAACAATTTTATTGCACTCACTCTACAAATGCAGCTAAAACTGTAACAAGCTCAAACCATGTTCCATGATGTGCTTTCGTGTGTCGCATAAAGAGTACCGGTTAACTTCTGCTGCCACTTACTTAAGCTATAAGCATTAAAATTAAATATAATTGTTAAAAGATCAAAATCCAGAGGGAAGAGGTGCCAGCTTTTGAAAGGTGACCCTTCCTCAGGAAGGCACAAGGAGAAAGGATTCCCAGGAAGAAAAGACAAGACAGTATTTATTTTCAGAAGTGTCTTTCTGGTCCACTCCTGGCATCTTTTTGCAACCACTACCCTACATGTTCCCTTCATTGAATATACAATTTCCTCCCCCCACATGTGTGCATGCCAGATGGCACTACATAGTAGCAAATGATAATAACATGAGAAATACAGTCAAGACCTCAGCAGAAATTATTGTGGCTGAATATATGCTGGATAGGGAGAAGGAGAAAAATCTTAAGGGTGGGGGTGGGGGGAGTTGTATTCTACAAAAATTGAGCTCTTGGAGTTTAAAGCCTGGGTTGTGAGTGAATGCAATGGGGAAAAACTGTGGTGGCGGTGATGATGATTGATGATTAATTGATGAAAGGAATTGGTATAGTCTAGGCTTAACAAACGTTTGCCAGTGGCACCATCTTGTGTGTTAATATTGTATTATTAATTATTATTATTATTTTATTATTTATTATTATTATTATTATTATAAGCATTTATATAGCGCCAGCGATGTACCTGGCGCTTTACAAAAAATAAGATAGACACGGTCCCTGCCCAAGAGCTTCCAATCTAAAGACAGGGGGAGGGGAGACAGGGAAGGGGGAACAGAGGGAGAGACAAGGGATGCGACATTCATGAGGATGCGCTAATATATCCATAATTATCTCTATATACTTTCTGACTTGTTATATGCCTGGGGAAGACCCCTGTGTGATCCAAAAGCCTGCATACATTTGCCAACAGTTGGTCCAATAAAAGATATCTTGTGAACTACGTTGTCTCCATCTCTTACATTTGGGACTAACACAGCAGCCATGCTCTCTCTCTCTCTCTCTCCTCGTATATCCAGAAGGATGAGCCCAGTGAAACTAAGGAGCAGTTTGTTAATGGCTCCATCCCTAAGGCAGCATTTTTCTCCATTCCAGCCCATCCCTTATTTGTTTGTATGATCCATCCTAGAAGAAGCAGTATGTTCCAGTCAATATTCTCCCATGCACATTTTCAGGCCTGGGACAAGCTCTTAAGTCAAGACTCCCTTACTTCCCACTCTGGTTCCTTAATCAGCTCAAAATCTGGGCCTGGAGCAAAATTCCTGCGTGTCCTCATTCTGTGGATGGACCTTATCTGCTATACTGTAAAAATAGACAAGCAACCCTCCAAAGAATGGGGTGGGACATGAAGCAGTATGGATTTCTTGAAGCAGTTATTCATGAATAACTTTAATGCTGGGGAGGGTGTCTTTTTTATTGTCATTCATACAGCACTCAAGGGTTCAAAGTGCTTTACAATCTTACCCTCTTAGCAACCCAGTGAGTAGTTCCCATTTTACAGAGGAACAGGGTGGGGGGGAACCAAGGCTGAGAGATAGTAACTTGCCCAAGGCTATCTAATAATTTCAATCATAGTGGGATTTGAACCATGGTTTCACAGGGGATAAATCCAACAGCATATCCACTAAGCTATACTGGTTCACATAGGGAATTGACACAGGAAAGGGAGGCAGCTGTTACATGAGACAGGCGACGTGTCACCCATGCCCTTGGTGTCACAATTAGCATTCCCTAAACCACTCCCACCTTCCTCACCACCCCATCAGCATTACTCATTCCCCTCACCTGTAGGGAGACACCAACACCCTTGGCCTGTATGCTTCATAGATTGAATATCTGATTTTCTTCCTCCATGTATGCATTCAGGGGCAAGTTGGCTCATTAGGGTAGTTGGAGCAATGTCCTCCCTTCCTCTCATCTGCTGCCTAATTCGTTTTTAAAATCACTCAGATGGGGCTGGGAACTCTGAGCAGAACAGTTCAAGGTGCTGTATGCCTGAGGGGAGTGAAGTGAGCAGGAGGAGGTAGGGTTGGAGCTTCACTGAGCATGTTTGCTGAGTGGGGCAACAGGCTTTACTGCCCACACCACACATGCCTTACTAAAACCCCAGGGAGGAGTTACAGGTAGGGCTGAGGACTCTCACAATGGGTTCTTATGGAGGAGCACAGCCAGCCAGATTATCCTTGAAGCAGTGAGGCATTCCACCCCCAGCCAATGACAAGAGAAGAGGCCTTCCAGTCTGTGCATTGCTCTCTTCCCCATTTTCATTACTAGTGTTGCCCGAATTTAAATAAACAAGCTCTAAAGGAAATAGAAAATGGTAAGTTTCCTTCTCAAGGGGACTTGCAATGAACTTTAAAGTAGTACAGCCTGTATCACTTCCTGGTCATGCATTCTGTGGTTCTCTCCTGAGACATGTGGGGTGAGAGAGTAACTGCTGAGTGGGTGTTTCCATTGGCTGGACTGAGTGAAAACAAGAAAAGCATCTCTCTTTGTTTTGTGTTTACTGTATTCCATTGCAGATAAGAGAGCTGATTCCTGCTCCTGTTTGTGCAGCGACAGTCAGTGGAATAACAACAGTCCAAAGAGAGGAGGTGGGGAATGACAGCAGGACTGAACAGATAGAGGAGGCTTGTCCCACCCTGCGTTTGGTATGCATGGGACAGTCCCCTCTGAAAATTAAGCCCCAAACTCAAGGGGGGGGGGCGAGTTTTCCATTCCTGTTTTTATATCCTGGCTATATTTGACTCAAATTTATAAACTAGCTTAAATTTACAAACCATGAAGGTAGCCAAAAACAAACCTAGAAAATGAGGAAAAAATAGAAAATGTAAACACTCTCTGTTGTGGTGATGAAAGCTATGGATAAATTTCTCTGCCTTTCCCTATGTAGGATATGGGAAAGCTCAACTATAGAGTTATGAGCAGCCAGCAGAATGTTCTCCTGGCAGGGCCCTTTAAGACAGAATTGTGAAGCCATACCATGGTGTTCTGGCCTATATCTATATCTATATCTATATCTCATATATATAATTTGGGGCATGCATAGCTACACAGCTGAGTTACCTATCCTAACTTTACCTGCTTTTTGTTTTGTCATGGCAAGGAGGCAAGGAAAAGAATGCTTAACATGAATACTATGTCTACCCCAGTCCAATTTAATTTTACAGAGGACCAAACTGTCTGTTTGTGCAAACTTGCAAAGTCAACAGAGCTGCATTTTCTCTAGGAGAGTTTGGACCATCAACTGAGTGCTTGATAAGTCTTATTCTGGGTAAGCTATGCTGCTTCTGTTCTGCTTTTCAAGTTAGCACACGGGTTCCCAAATTATGGATCACACCATTTATGGATGGAGTTACCATCTCATTTGACATTTGATTACCTTGTATGTCTCTGTTGCTGTCTTGGGTCAGAAGATTATATTTATGTTTCAAAATTGAGTTACTTAGGGTGTTTTTATATGTGACGGCACTGAGTACTGTCATGCTTCAATCCTGCCCAGAGTGAAGACCCTCACTCTGGGCAGGATTTGGCCCAGTCACTAGGGTGACCATACCTCCCCTTTAGAAGAGGACACGTATGAAAAATACAAGGTGCAGGGTTGCACTAGAGCCAATGCAGACCTGCAACATGTATTTTTCATATGCATTCTCTTTTAAAGGGGACGTATGGCCACCCTACCAGCCACTGAACAATCATCCCGAGAAACAGCCTGGGCTAAGTGCTGGCATGGCTCATGCAAGCCTGGGTTCTGGCCTGGGCCAACATCTGGTACCCATTTTTAGACATGACAGCACCATGGATTTCTACAGTTGGTACCATTGAAAACATCTGAAAACAACCACAAAGGCCAAAGGCTTGGGAACCACTTTGCACATGAAAGAGACCAAGTGAGGAGCATCTGATGACCTCCAGTTCCACTCCTAAAATTAATAACAGATATTTTCCCCTGGAGCCCAAATATAAAGTGTTTATAGGTGGGGAGTGAATAGCAGGAAATGGACTACTCCATTATGGCCTGTTGCACACTTTTCTGAAGCCATCAAAGCTGGTCACTGTCAAAGGGTGAAAACAGATAGAGAATAGCCCAGATTAGTCCCCTCCAGATGGGTGGCCACATGCCCATCTATTAGGTGGCTGCCAGATGTTTGCCTGCACCTGCCACCCACTTGCCCCATGGTCCCCACTCATGGTGTCGTTCCGGCAAATGTGGAGCATGCCATGCGGGAGAATGCTGGCTGATGCAGGTGAATGTGAGCCCATGTGGCCACCTCCTGTCTAGTATGCTCACACAACTTCTGCCTGCTTGCTCCAAATCTAGGAGCGGAGTTGCAGCAGCAGCTGGTCACTTCACTTTTTAGTTCCTGTACAATGGTACACAGTTTGGGGGTATTTTTTTTCCCATTCTGGCTCACCACTGTAATGAGCTTGGGACCTCATTGTCCCACTCTGGGCTGCCTGTGACTCAGTTTCCCCCCCTTACAGCACCCACAGGATCAGCTTGCTCCAGAATGGTTACAGCCCATAAGGGGTTAGCTCTCTCTCTGCCCCTCCTTTACCTCAGAGCTTCCCAACCACAGAAATGAAATACAAGGCCGAGTCTCTAACTCAGAAATTCCTTCCTTCCTTCCCCTGTGTCACTCCAGTGTAAGGAACCTCACATAGGCAGGCACATCAGGCTTAGTTAAAAGAATTTAATTCATGAATCAAGAATAAAATACAGTGCAAAATAATGCTGAGTGCAGAATAAACCATATATATATGGAATAACTGAGAAAGGTATTTAAGGGTTGTCAACAAAGAAGACAGATTCAGTCTTCCTTGAACTGACCAATGCTGCAACTGTCAATAAGAACCTGCACCCAGCTCTCAACATCAAGGAGCTGAGAAGAAGGAAAGTTTTTAAGACTGAACTGAACTTTAAGCATACAACTGCATAGAATTCACCTAGTAAGGTAGAATTGCATTATCTTCACACACACACACACACACACACACACA
>QEPC01012537.1:1722973-1732973 GCA_003113815.1 Sphenodon punctatus
TGCTCCCGTTGTGCCTTGTGTGTTTTCCGGGCGCCCGTGTCCCCCTTCCCGACCTTTCCCTTGTGCGTGTGTGTGTGTGTGTACCCGGGTGTGTGCTCGTGCTGTGTGTTCCGCTGTGCCTCCGCTGGCTGTGTGCCTGCTGTGTGTGGCACGTCAGCCTCTTCTACCTCTTCCCCCCTCCCTTCCCGTTTCCCTTGTGTGGGCATAGCCTTTTGTGCCTTTTGGCTTCATTTGCCCTCAGGCGGCCATGTCTGTGTCCCGCCCCTGCCCGGTGGCTTCTGGGAATTTTGACCACGGCTGGGGATCGGTGTCACGTCTGTTGTGCTGCCCCGATCCATGATCTGTCGGCCCAATTCCCTGTTGTGGTCCTGGTCCCGTCATGTCTGTTTGGGGCTTTTATTCACCCCAGGGGGTGGTTGTTTTGTTCACCCCCACTGGGAATCCACTGTGGTGAACCGCCCACCTGTAACATCTGAAATCACCCTGAATCTCTTTTCTTTGGGTGATTTCAGACATTACGAAATCAAGCTCAACCACAGTGAATCACGGTCAATTCCACGGCGGGGCCAAAGCGCCCTGCATGTCTGTTCGGAGGCTGCCAGATGTTCACCACAGTCAATACCCACATGGGGTCAAAATCAACCATGCTTCCAGAGCTCCCAGCGGGACAATGGGTACTTTCAGACATGACGGGGCTGATTGACCCCGTCATGAAATCAATTAATTGATCTCCCGCTGGGATGACCCGTCACGCCCTAACAGACATGCCGGGGGATCCCGGCGGGGAATCGGGGAGGGGTCGGGGCTGCGCAGCACAATGTGCGGCTGCACGGCCCCACCCCCTCCACACTCCCCACTGCCCGCCCTCTGGGGAGACGGGCGGCCACCGCGGCCAATGCTGCCGCAGCACTCACCCGCTATGGCCACAGGCCGGAATCCCTGTGCGGATTCAGGACCGTGGCCACTGTCCAGACGTGACGGCGGGGGTCACCATGGTGGGGAATCGTCTTCACCATGCGATGGCCTCCGGTCCCGCCGATTCTGCTGCTCGCATGGTGAATGTGATTCCCCGCCGTGGTAACATCTGGGTGGGAACATCCATTCCCCCCAACAGATGTTACGTGGTCCAAGCCACCACAGGGAATTGACTGTGGTTGACACTGACCACGTAACATCTGAAAATACCCAATCTCCGAAAGCGTGGTCAAAGAGATTCCCAACAGGAAACAACAAAAAGTAATGTCTGAATGGCAACCACTGGCCGGAACCAAAGAAAATTATTCCCAGCCGGGGACAAAGCACGCAGCATTGCTGCCAGGCAACCAGCAACAACACAGGCCGGGGAGGGAGATTTAAAGGGCACATGACAGCAGCCGGGACGCGCCGCCCTGGTGCCTTCCGGGTACATTGACCGTGACCCGGCCCAGGATCGGCGTAATGTCTGTTGTGCTGCCCCAGACCATGGTCTAGCGGCCCGATTCCCTGCCGTGGTTCTGCTCGCGTCATGTCTGTTCGGGGCTTTTTTTGACCATGGGGGTGGGGGTGGGGGGTGGTTGATCTGTTCACCCCCGCTGGGAATCCACTGTGGTGAATCAGGACAGCGTAATGTCTGAAATCACCCTTTGTTGACAACCCTTAAATACCTTTCTCAGTTAGTCCAGTGGTCCCCCCTCCCCATAGTATTTGGGTCTCATCTTGCATGTCTCCCTCATGCAGGCCAGGTACCACCCAATTTGCATTTCTTAACACCCCCATTGTTGTGCTAACTGTCCCAAACAAGATGTCTGGGCTCCCATTCTGGGTTTTTGATTTGTTCCTGTTACATAGCTTTATACTATATTTACACTCATTCCATAGGGTTTTTCCTTTTATATGTCCTCATGTTTACATGCCTGGCTTAATTCTGAGCGACATGACACCAAACATGCCTCTGCAATTTTAACATGCAGTGCTCATATCATATGCTTGTATGTTTCATGTGTGTTATGTATGTTGGTTTCCTGATCTTTACCACACAGCCTCTGTCTGTGTGTGCAGGTCCACTAGGACCATAGAGTGGAATGCCTAGAGCAGTCCCTGGAGCAACCAAGTCTGTGGTGGGGGTGGGGGTTGGACTGCGGTAGGGAGGAACACCTGCCCATCTGTCCAGTGCACTGCATGGAATCTGGAAGTAGCAGCTGAGCTGCACATGGTCTCCACAGAGAAACCCCAGAGGGCTATAATAACACCCAAAGACAGGATGTTGGGCTAGGTGGACCATTGGTCTAACCCAGTATGTTCCGAAATTTGCCTAATGTATAATGACAGTAGCTCCTCAACCCTTTCTAGAGCAGGGTCCCTCCTCTCCAAGGCTATCCAATAAGAGCTGAAGTAGACAGGTTCCTCTTAACCAGGTTGGCACCATTAAAGTCAATAGGAGTTTCGCCATTGGCTGCAGCGGGATGGAGGATTGCACAATGCATGTGGAATAGTCCTGAAATGACTAGCAAGCCCTGTATTCACAAATATTAGCTGCATTTTCAGATAGCCCTCTGAATATTCAAATGAATATTTGCATTGAAATGAATGTGAACAACTTTCACTTAATTGTTAAAAACCCTGTTTTTTCAGGGGTTTCAGTAATTTTTGTTGAGGTTTTGAGTAGGTTTTGTTTTGTTTGATTGTTGTTCAAATGGCTGGTTGGTCAAATAACAATCTCCAAACAAAAATTATTTAAAAACTGAAAAGCTAATCCTCCCCCTCAGTGAATACTTCATGGCATTTGCAGCAAATATTCAATGCAGTGCTAGTGTGGAAAGCTTGAGTGCAGGGAGGGAACAGGATCTCCAGAAACTGGCTTCAGGAAAGGGGGTGAGTTTAAACTCCATGGCCATGTGGATGAGTGAGGCTGGTTGTGTGTGGCTTGTGCTGCTTTGCTACTGCCCCCGCCCCCAGCTCCTTTCACTATTGGTCTCCCAGGCTGCCATTAGCTCTGCTCGTGGATGAGACCTAATTAACAAAATTGTGGGTGTGCTGTCGGCTGTAGCTCTGGCTGGGGGTTGCAAGTGAGACCCAGGTAGATGAGGTTTTACTTTTCTTTCCGAGATTCTTAACTCATTTCTTTCTTAAAAACACACAACCACCCCATACAGTGCAAGCAACGAAAATGAACGTTACCAAGTTAATTAATTGGAATCGAATTTCCTTAATTTTTCTGGGTGATTTCCCTCTGAGCAAGAATTTCATTGACATTCTGCAACTTGCAGGGTTCATGAAAACACCCACCCCCATCCTTGAAAGTTTAGAGTTAATTATTATTCAGGGGAAAGCCGGGCTCGGTTACAGTGATTTGCATTCAAGGTGCTAAAATTTCCCTGATGGGCAGCTTGATCAAGAAAAAACTTTGGGCTCCAGTCTGGCGTGAACAGTAGGCATATTCTGTCCTGAATTAAAGTAGGAATCACATGGACTAGTTAGCTATACTTAATACACACACGGATGGATTTAAAAAAAGGGGGGGGGGAATCAGCTTCAGGTGCCTTTTTCTTGAAATGATCACGAGCCCTTTTGGGCCCTATATAAACCATGCTCTGGGTACAGAGTCCTGAGATGGGAGGAGTAGGAGGAACTGCTTCGATGAACCCCCTGGGGTTCACAAATGACACCTAAAGGGGGAAAAAACAAGGAAAAGATTAGACATAAGCTAAACCCACTCATTTAACATAATTAAAACAAGCAACACCCCCCCCCTACCCGGCATGCCACAGCCTTAACTTCTGATCAGATACAGTTTTATTTTCGTTTAACGCTGAAAATAATCCTGAACATGAGGGTCCTAAGCAAGGGGCTGAATGGATATTTAGTCTGAGCCCCTGGGTAAATCAATCCGGATTGCTNCACCACAGGGAATTGACTGTGGTTGACACTGACCACGTAACATCTGAAAATACCCAATCTCCGAAAGCGTGGTCAAAGAGATTCCCAACAGGAAACAACAAAAAGTAATGTCTGAATGGCAACCACTGGCCGGAACCAAAGAAAATTATTCCCAGCCGGGGACAAAGCACGCAGCATTGCTGCCAGGCAACCAGCAACAACACAGGCCGGGGAGGGAGATTTAAAGGGCACATGACAGCAGCCGGGACGCGCCGCCCTGGTGCCTTCCGGGTACATTGACCGTGACCCGGCCCAGGATCGGCGTAATGTCTGTTGTGCTGCCCCAGACCATGGTCTAGCGGCCCGATTCCCTGCCGTGGTTCTGCTCGCGTCATGTCTGTTCGGGGCTTTTTTTGACCATGGGGGTGGGGGTGGGGGGTGGTTGATCTGTTCACCCCCGCTGGGAATCCACTGTGGTGAATCAGGACAGCGTAATGTCTGAAATCACCCTTTGTTGACAACCCTTAAATACCTTTCTCAGTTAGTCCAGTGGTCCCCCCTCCCCATAGTATTTGGGTCTCATCTTGCATGTCTCCCTCATGCAGGCCAGGTACCACCCAATTTGCATTTCTTAACACCCCCATTGTTGTGCTAACTGTCCCAAACAAGATGTCTGGGCTCCCATTCTGGGTTTTTGATTTGTTCCTGTTACATAGCTTTATACTATATTTACACTCATTCCATAGGGTTTTTCCTTTTATATGTCCTCATGTTTACATGCCTGGCTTAATTCTGAGCGACATGACACCAAACATGCCTCTTCAATTTTAACATGCAGTGCTCATATCATATGCTTGTATGTTTCATGTGTGTTATGTATGTTGGTTTCCTGATCTTTACCACACAGCCTCTGTCTGTGTGTGCAGGTCCACTAGGACCATAGAGTGGAATGCCTAGAGCAGTCCCTGGAGCAACCAAGTCTGTGGTGGGGGTGGGGGTTGGACTGCGGTAGGGAGGAACACCTGCCCATCTGTCCAGTGCACTGCATGGAATCTGGAAGTAGCAGCTGAGCTGCACATGGTCTCCACAGAGAAACCCCAGAGGGCTATAATAACACCCAAAGACAGGATGTTGGGCTAGGTGGACCATTGGTCTAACCCAGTATGTTCCGAAATTTGCCTAATGTATAATGACAGTAGCTCCTCAACCCTTTCTAGAGCAGGGTCCCTCCTCTCCAAGGCTATCCAATAAGAGCTGAAGTAGACAGGTTCCTCTTAACCAGGTTGGCACCATTAAAGTCAATAGGAGTTTCGCCATTGGCTGCAG
Source organism: Sphenodon punctatus (assembly GCA_003113815.1). NCBI lineage: Eukaryota > Metazoa > Chordata > Lepidosauria > Sphenodontia > Sphenodontidae > Sphenodon > Sphenodon punctatus. The sequence continues at coordinate 1,728,155 of QEPC01012537.1, forward strand.
CGGGATGGAGGATTGCACAATGCATGTGGAATAGTCCTGAAATGACTAGCAAGCCCTGTATTCACAAATATTAGCTGCATTTTCAGATAGCCCTCTGAATATTCAAATGAATATTTGCATTGAAATGAATGTGAACAACTTTCACTTAATTGTTAAAAACCCTGTTTTTTCAGGGGTTTCAGTAATTTTTGTTGAGGTTTTGAGTAGGTTTTGTTTTGTTTGATTGTTGTTCAAATGGCTGGTTGGTCAAATAACAATCTCCAAACAAAAATTATTTAAAAACTGAAAAGCTAATCCTCCCCCTCAGTGAATACTTCATGGCATTTGCAGCAAATATTCAATGCAGTGCTAGTGTGGAAAGCTTGAGTGCAGGGAGGGAACAGGATCTCCAGAAACTGGCTTCAGGAAAGGGGGTGAGTTTAAACTCCATGGCCATGTGGATGAGTGAGGCTGGTTGTGTGTGGCTTGTGCTGCTTTGCTACTGCCCCCGCCCCCAGCTCCTTTCACTATTGGTCTCCCAGGCTGCCATTAGCTCTGCTCGTGGATGAGACCTAATTAACAAAATTGTGGGTGTGCTGTCGGCTGTAGCTCTGGCTGGGGGTTGCAAGTGAGACCCAGGTAGATGAGGTTTTACTTTTCTTTCCGAGATTCTTAACTCATTTCTTTCTTAAAAACACACAACCACCCCATACAGTGCAAGCAACGAAAATGAACGTTACCAAGTTAATTAATTGGAATCGAATTTCCTTAATTTTTCTGGGTGATTTCCCTCTGAGCAAGAATTTCATTGACATTCTGCAACTTGCAGGGTTCATGAAAACACCCACCCCCATCCTTGAAAGTTTAGAGTTAATTATTATTCAGGGGAAAGCCGGGCTCGGTTACAGTGATTTGCATTCAAGGTGCTAAAATTTCCCTGATGGGCAGCTTGATCAAGAAAAAACTTTGGGCTCCAGTCTGGCGTGAACAGTAGGCATATTCTGTCCTGAATTAAAGTAGGAATCACATGGACTAGTTAGCTATACTTAATACACACACGGATGGATTTAAAAAAAGGGGGGGGGGAATCAGCTTCAGGTGCCTTTTTCTTGAAATGATCACGAGCCCTTTTGGGCCCTATATAAACCATGCTCTGGGTACAGAGTCCTGAGATGGGAGGAGTAGGAGGAACTGCTTCGATGAACCCCCTGGGGTTCACAAATGACACCTAAAGGGGGAAAAAACAAGGAAAAGATTAGACATAAGCTAAACCCACTCATTTAACATAATTAAAACAAGGCAACACCCCCCCCCTACCCGGCATGCCACAGCCTTAACTTCTGATCAGATACAGTTTTATTTTCGTTTAACGCTGAAAATAATCCTGAACATGAGGGTCCTAAGCAAGGGGCTGAATGGATATTTAGTCTGAGCCCCTGGGTAAATAAATCCGGATTGCTCAGGGAATGTCAGCGCCACAGCTAAAGCAGAATTGAGTTCTACTTTTGCAAACACCCCACTTGGACTCTTTTAAATCTTAGAAATCAAGAGTGGCAGCAAGTTGCAGGCTAGCAAGGAGAGAGCCTTCCCAAAACGACACACATCGTTGCACTGGGGGCGGGAATCAACCCTGCTTTGACTCTGGCTGGAGAGATGTAGAACGCAGACTGCTCCAGTCCCAAGCCATTTAGCAGCAAAGGGAAAACAGTTGTCTAAGAATCTAAGCTGTTGATAAGGAGAGGCGACTAGGAGTCCTAGCAAATAATGTGCCTGGATTCACATCCATAGATTCCACCCCCTCAAAAATGTGTCCTGGAAAAGTGGAATCTCTTCAGAGGGCTGCTGATGCATTCAGAGTGTCTAGAGATTTTTTTTCTTTTTTTTCTTTCCCTTCTCTCTCTCCAAATCTGATGTTTTGCAATGATGACATTAGTGTAGCAACCAGGGGTCCGAGGCAGCAACGCCGCTGCAGCTGGGCTTCGCTTTGAAATACTCAAAACAATGGGAGCCAGTGTTCTCCATCGCTTCGCCTTTCCATTCTCATTTGCATAGTCTGTTCTGCCTGATTGACCAGCTTGGGCTGGCCAAGGGACTAGCATTGTTCGCAGATCACTGCAAGATGGCAGAGATGACAAGATTCAGGTGAGAGATGAAGTGAGAGGAGTCTCAAATGCCCCAAGGAGAGAGAGAGAGAGAGAGGCAACCCTGGGAACTTGGAGAATCCAAAAAGCACGAGTTTTTCAACTTGGGCGATTTTAACTAGCCCTCGGCTGCGATCCTCAAACCACTTACTCCGCAGTAGCCCCGCCCGGAGTAAGTAGTTTGTGGATGGGGGCCCTAAACTTTGTATCCGAAGAAACTCGCAATCGTTCTAAAATGTGAGCCGAATACTTCAAATGACCTGTCAAAGTGGGTTTTTTTAAAAAACAAAAAAACAAAGGAAATCTCTTTTGAAAGCCGTGTTGACCCCCTTCTGCAACCAATTGCCAAGGTGAACTAGTATTTAAACATTTAAGTTTCCAAAGAGGAAGCCTCCCCAAACCCCATCCCCGCCTCAGTGTTCACCATTCAGCATTTTGGAGTTGTCACAAGCCCCCGTTATTTCCCTGGGCAAAAGGGGGCAGCGGGCAGGAGAGAGATCCTTCAAACCCACGAGCAGCCTCCTCCTAGAAAAACTTGCAAACTCAGTTCAGGAGTGAGGTGGTGGAACCTCACTGGCTTTAGACTGCAGGAAACAAACCCGCAGCCGATTTCTCATTCGACACTAATGTTTTGACTTCATCTCCAAAAGACAAACTCCCTGCGCTGCAAGGCTGCTTTCCCTGGGGGGGTGGGGGGTGCCGTGCCAGCACAGAATTCCTCTCATTTCTTTACATCGAGCAGAGCTCCTGGGATCTTCACTCGCTCCTTCTCCCTTCTGGGATCATTGCAATCACTCTGCGGTGTAAATATTGTCAGTAATTTGATAATAGGGAGATTCGTCCGGGCATATTCTCCGCCCGCGCCCCCCATAAAACACTACTCAGCCCTTAGGACTTTGCTCCTTTTCCACTGCAAGGTTTCCTTGCTATTTTTGTATTGTTTTCTGCAGCGTCTGATGCTCTTAATTGCATGATTTACAAGAACTGCTTGCAAGGTCCCAGAGGCAGCTGCAAAAGACAGAGGCCTCGATCTACCAACCATTTACTCCGAAGTAGCCCCATTGAAACCCGGAGGGCTACTCCGGAGTAAGTGATCGTGCCCAGAGTTTGCATGAGACAAGTCTTTCCGGAGTAAGTCGTTTGTGAATCTCGGCGAGACTTTATGTGGGGAGCTGCCCCACAACTCCTCCCAGTCCCAGCTTGCAAATGGCTGGGGGTTCAGGTCCATCTTCCTCCCCCGCCCCAATGTTTGTGGGGTTAAAGTTGCCGAGGGGGGAGGTAAGTAAGTGGCTGCGGAGTTTGTTTAATTTCTCTCCAGTGTTTACTGATCATTCGAGAGACGCTTATCTGGGGGAATATAACGATTAATACAGCCGCAGGTTTCCAGATAAGTGATTGTGATGGAGATTGTTGGCGAGAAAATAGACAATTATCCGCTGTTAGCTTTACATAAAGATCGCATTAACTTGAATTAGTTATCAGACAAAAGAACATCAGCGAGCTGCACCTTTCTGCCAAGGCAAGCGCGGGCGGGCGGGCGGCGCGCTCCAAGTTAGTAGATTCACCGCTCCTGCTCGCTGCTTCCCCACCAAGCAGCACCCTGCGAGCAGGAAAGAAGGCGGGGGGCGGGGGGGCATGACGCCTCTGCCCTGCCAGATCCTACAGAGGCATGGCCGAGCTGCAAGAGAGCGAGCGAGCCCGAGTGAGCGCCTGGGAGGGAGGAGATCGCTTTAATATCCGCTGCCCAGCACCACTAGCCAGCCTTCATTGCCACGGGGCGAAATTGACATGGACACAGCAGCCTCTAAGCCAGGAGGACTCGCGCCCAAGAAACTGGAAGGGGAGAGCATGTGGCGGCTGCAAAGAGCTTTCCTTAAAAATGAATAAACAATCCAACCGCAATAATTAATAACTGGGGGGGGATTTCCATGGGAGCCCAGTGGCCGAGCGGCCCCGGGCGCGCTGCGAGCCTCCCCCAGATGGAAAGCTTCTTGATTAGTCCTCTTCTCAATAGGGAAGGCTGGTTTCTCAGGAACTGACAGCCGGGAAGGGCCAGCGTTAATTACACCATAAAGTAAACTACGGCTTCTTCTCCTAGCTGAAGGGAAAAAGAGAGAGCGATCCGGCCAGGGAGAAAACCACCCCCACCAACCCTATATAAAGCCAGCTACCGTCTCATTTTACCCAGCAAGGAGACTGCCCCTCACCCCAGCTTGTGCTTTCCCCCCACGCTCCCCAGGGGAGGGGAGAGGGCAGGCGCTGCTGGAGGCTGCTTGCATTCTGTTGTAATACAATCCCCACCCAGGGAAATGATGTGGGGAGGACGGGGTGGCTCGTATTAGCTACTGGGGAGTTGTGTGTGCGCAGGATCAGCGTGGGGGCCCCACCCTCAGTCCCCATGAATGACTGCTCTTTATGAGGCTTCAGGAAAGAGGATCAGTGCCTTTGCCCTGCTGGATTTCCAGGCAGAGCCTGGCACCCTATTTTTCTAGGAGGTGGGAGACAGAGAGATCAGGTGTGGGCTGAGTTAAAAGAAGGGGGGGGGGGCGTATTTGAGTGTCAGGCTACAAAATCAAATCCCGAAGGTCTTCTAGGTGAGGTTAGAATGGTGTGTGTGTGTGTGTGTGTGTGTGTGTGTGTGTAAATCAGTCACAACCGTCCAAAAATGAGTGCAGATCCATCATATAAATATAAAAACA
>QEPC01012537.1:1737973-1770767 GCA_003113815.1 Sphenodon punctatus
CACAGAGGAGAGGGTTGCTGCCTCCCTGTCCCCCCCCCCCCCCCCGAATTTCAAATGCCAACAAGACTGGGGATAGAAATGATAAAAGTGTCACCACCTCAGCCCTCTCTAACCTGGGCAGTTATTAACCAGAACGCTTCATTAAGAGTGTGCTTGTCCTGTTGGTCCCAAAGAGAGAGGGAGGTCGGTGGTGGTGGTGGCAGGGGCATGGAACAAGTTCCGACTTGTTACATGTCTGGGGAAGGACCCATTGTGGCCCAAGAACTGGCATACTCTCATCAACAGAAGTTGGTCATCTAAAAGGAATCATCCAAACTACTTTGTGTCCATCCCTTACAGAGACAAAGTAGTCAAGATGCACCAACCAGTTTTGCTGGTGAGAGTCCAAGGTATCCAGCTACTCCGAGCTCCCTCATTTCACTTGCCACAAGCATAGAATTCAAAATCCAGCTTTTCCCATCATGAGTCATGCAAAATAATGTTTTTGTTCCATCGCATCCTTGTCTGCTGGCAGGAAAATGGCAGCCTCCTTTCAACGATGTCCTGCAGGAGTTGAAATTTCAAGGGGCATTTCTGGGAGTCATTACTGTTGGTTATTAGCATACAGACACTTACAACAGGAAAGAAATCTGGCTACAATACAAGGTTCTGAATTAAAGAGGGAGGGCATTCAAATGCATTGCATTTGTGGATGGTGTGTAATGTGAAATGGGCTGTAAGATACTAGTCCAGATGTTGCTCAAACACAGCCTTTGTAGGACAGTACTCCACATGTGTTCTTCTGACTCCTTCACATTTTTGTAATCTCTTTCTCTTTTTAAAGTACTAAAAGTCTGATGCTACTGTGGCCTCGATCCAGAAACCACTTACTCTGGAGTAGTCATTGAACCCCATACTTACCATATTAAGTAGTTTGTGATTATGGCTTTTCGACTCTATAACCACTCTGCCTCTTCGACAACAACTCTGAAGTTGAAAGAGAGTTGCATATAATTTAGACAGTCCAGACAAGACATTCCAAAGGCAAAGCGTTTGGAATTTGGCTAACCCCTTATAACAATGCACATGGGTGCTGGGGAAGGTGAGAAAGGTAGCATCATGGAGTGAGGTTTGAAAGTTTGTGTATCTTCCTTCATGAATGCTTTCCCTCACTGTGTAACTAACATCCAGCTACTTTCTCCTAGCTTTGTTTTGCACAGATTTTCTGCAATTTTATTTATGTATTACTCATTTCATATTCATGTAGTCCTCGGGTCAAACAATGCTAGTCACTTTTTCCTGCATGAGCAAAATTTGAAACTTGCTTTGGATATTGTTACTCTGTCTCTAACCTGCTTTTCAAGAATTGTGTGTCTGTGTTTGTGTGTTTTTGTACCGTCAGAGACAGTACACTGGGCTAGATGGACCATTGGTCTGCTCAGAATGGCACTTCTTATGTTCTGCTACATTATTTTTGTGTAATATTTTGTTTCAAATTTAATGGTTTTAACTTTCAGTGCACCTACTTTAAAGTAGTCTATTTTCAAAGAGACAGTCCCTTATTCTAGCCCTATCCCAGGTGTCCCAACTCACCCCCCCCCCCCCAAATTGGCTTTTAGTCCCATATTTGCAGGCATCTGTGTGACACCAGCAGGAGGAACAGCCACTCTGGGGGTTAACCAGCCTTACCAAGCAGTGGGAAGCAGCCAGAGTGAGATCCGAATAGAGGCAAGTCTGGGTCCAATGTTGGATAGACACGGGCAGTGGCGCATCAGGTGCACTGTCTGCTGTCCTAATATCAGTCTCCCTGGAAATGGGGACTTTGCACATAGCTGGGAAGAGGCTTCCCTGCTCCCCTCACCGCTCATATAATTTACTGTTGAGTCCCAGCTAAGCTCTGCAGAGTGCAGCAGTGGTTAGGGATGCAGAGAGCAAGCTCAGCTCTCTGCAGAATGTAGAGGGATACAATGAGCAGCAAATAGCCACCAGACCGGATTGATTTTTGTATTTTTCTTGATATTTTCTCATTTTTCTATGAGAATCTGGCCCATTTCTCCATTCATTTTTGTTTCCCCAAATGAACAGAAAACGTGATTCTTGCTGAAGAATGAGAAAATACCGAGAATGAGTTTCAGTCCTAGCAGCAGAAATGACATCACACTCAGATGTGCAGTCCCAGGGAGGGCACGGACGCAGCAGTGGCTGAGAGGGACTGAGTCAGGTAGCTTGGAGTGGGAGGCTAAATATCAATTCTGCTAAAGCTGTGCTTTTGAGTAAAGTTAATTTTCATTTGTACAGGGAAAGTGTTTTATGAATTGATTTTAAAATTCCAAGGTACGTTTTGCTGTATTTCACAATACATGATTGACATGTTAAACATTAAATTCAGGTATATGATTATTGCATTGAATACGTGAGGGTATTAGAACTACACGCTTGAGAGAAAAAACATGATATGCTAAGGGAGATGATGATGTCCCTTTTTGAGCATAAGGAAATATGGTCACCCTATAGGGACTTGTGTTCACTGAATATTTCCCCAATGCAGTAATAATGGCATTTTTCTTCTATCTATCTATCTATCTATCTATCTATCTATCTATCATCACCAGATCTACCTCCAAGTACCTCGTAAGTGATTTTGATGCATTGCATACAATAATCATGCTGTTGGTTTTCAGAACTAGGACAGCTGTTCTAGCTATAGTTTTTTGTTTGGATCTTGTGACACATTTTCCACATTGAGGTTAGAGTATTTTTCCAGTCCAGTTGGCATTATATCTTCTGGGACTTGGAGTAGGTAAGTGTACCTCACCAAAATAATCTATGCCCTCTTCCTGCAGCTGCACTGTAAGGGAACCCAGGAAAGGGACTCTTTTGCTTTATGGTCTGAATGGGTGGTTTAAGTGAACTCTTTAGCTGAAGTGTTAATGGGCTCTTTCTGAACCAGGGTCTGATTACCAAGAGTTAGCAAAATGAATGGTAGTTCACTGGGCACACAAATACTTCTCACAATCATGATGCCTCTTTTGTGCCCTACAATCTAGTTTTCCATACCCTGAATAAGACAGATGATGTTAGCATAAGGACTGGCACCCACCTACCCCTTGGCAAATGCTTGTAACCTTTCCTCTTGTGGTGGTGGTAAGAATGCAGCTGAAAACTTGTGTTGGCTGGCCAGAATTGGTTTGTATTGTGGCAAGGTGATGTGGAGCCATTGCTGTTGAAACGGTTGTCTCGCTTAGGAAAGGTGCATCTCTCTGTGAGGATTGAGGATCCAGGCCAGAATCTGACCAATATGGACCCATGGAGCCCCTTCCTCTGCTCTTCCAGTTGGGAGGTCTTGATCTCTGATCCAGCTTTGCATTGCTTAACTTCTACAGGGAATGTCACCTTCTCTCTGTTTGCGTTACCCATGTGTATGAGAGAGAATTGGGATATCATGGAACTTGAGGCTCTTTTTGCTTTTACAGATCCTTGTTCATAGGGGATAGTATGTGTGTTTTAATTTGGACTGAGATCAAGCTGTTTTGCAGTACTTTTCTAGGCCTTTGGGTGGTCTTTGAGATTTAGGATAAGCTCAAAATGACACTTTGATTCAGTTGCCTATATGTTCTTGCAGAATGTCACCCTGCCTAGGTTAGTTTCGCTTCTGGAATGACAATAGTAGAGAGAGAGAGACCACAATTCATACACCACTTACTCCTGAGAAGCTTCATTGAAGTCCTCAGGATTCTCTAGAGTAAGTGGTTTGTGGATTCTCTAGAGTAAGTGGTTTAGCTGCTTGCAAAAAACAGACTTGTGAAGACTGAGTCATATACTGTTGGCCATAGCACAAAGATGTCCAACATTTCCTCCATCCAGAGCATATGGACTCCCTACTTACTAGTTTTTCCCAGGCTTTGTGGAGAGTTTTATCTCTTGGGAGATTGTATTTTACTACTTCCTGGTAACAGCCCCCCTCCTCTCTCACACACACACCAAATTGACTCATTGTCTCCATCCTGTTGGCTGCTACTCTTCCTCAGTCCCTGCAAGTCTTACTCCCAGTACTCCTACTCCCAGTAGGAGCGATTTCCCCCCTCCAACTACAGAATTTCCTTTTTCCTTGGTGAGTCTACACTTTCCCAGACTCTTTGCTGTATGAGTCTCCTTATATCAGCTACACTCATTTGTTTGATTACTATGGGTGTTTTTAAATAAGCTAGGCTGGGGCACAGCTGCAGAGCTGAGTGGCACAGCTGCAGAGCAGCCACTCAGGTGGAGTGAGTGGGGAAGGATTCTAAAGGGCAGCTCCCAGCGCAGCTACCATGGCAGCTGCCTCCCCTTTCTCCCTGCCATGGACCACGGGGGAGGGGGAAGAATGCTGGGCTGGCCTATGAATATGACATGTCCCGGCCATGACTGCTGGGGAACCAGGGTCCCCAGCACCTGCGGGCAGTTCCTGTGACTTGCAAAGGCACTATATCTTCTGGGACACACAGTGCCTATAAGTGGTGGATGTGTCTGCTGGTGTGGGTGGCTGTCCCAGTTCATATGGGATGGGGATGTGTGGGTGCCCTTGTCACACATTTGTTTTGGCTTGTCCCACATCATGAACTCCAGATTTCTCCACAGTGCGCTGAGAGTGGCTATGAGTGGATACTGAGTGACTCATAGGAACGTGCATCCTCCCACTCCACCTTCAGATGGGCAGTTGGATGAGTGGCTCCTGGGTGGCCATGTATGGTAGCATCTTATTTTAAAACACTCTAGACACCTCCCTCAGTCACTTATCCTTTCAGGTTTCTGAAGTGTGTTTTGTGTATACATGTTGGGGGGCATAATTAGTTATGAGACCTATCCCTTTGCTCCTTGAACCTTACCCTCTACAACATGGAGTGATCCTCGCATTGAAAGTGGGAACAGATAAGAGAGGGATTTGCAAACCATATTTTTCAAATGAGACAATAGCTCGCTGGAGTCCATGTTCAGTCCATGTAGCCCCCACTCACATGTTTAGCATGTCCAAACATACACAGACAGCCCCTTGCATGTATTTAATGTACTTGTGGGCAGGCCACACTGGCAGCGCCACAGAGTGAGAGTGGGGAGAGGGGCAGGAAGCAGTCACTCCCCAGGTGCTCTAGGATTTTTGCCCATGACTCTGTGATGCTGGTAGACCTGTACAAACAGAGACACTGTATGCAGCCTGATTGACAGGATGTGAACACAAGGGTACAGATTAGCCTGCATTGGGTGGGGGAGGAAGGAGTCTGTATTCTTTGGACCCTGTTGTGAGTGGGGGCTGCATGGCAGTGGGTGGTGGCCATGTGGCTGGCGACGGTGAACACCTAATAAATGAGCAGGTGGACCCCCACCTGGTGTGGGCTAATGTGGGCTATTTCATTTGTTAACATCCTAGAATGAACCATACTTAGCAAAGGCATAAGCACAGGTCAGGCAGGCTTGCTCAACTATTTCCTATGCAGTGTGCCTCCTGTTGCCTCCCCTGCCTCATTGTTGCCACAAGAGCATCCAAGACACTGTTTGGATGACATCCTGCAAATGCTAAGCTAGGTCCATGTTTTTTAGGTCCACCACTGGCTGCCACAGGAGGCTCTAACGCATCCCTCTTGAATGGGCTCCTCTTCTAGCTCTTCACAGATGCTGGGAACTGCATCAAACCACGAGATTTGGTTTTCCATTGTTCTTATCTTGGAAACCATGCTGGTCCCAAGTCTGATTTATTCATCAGGCAAACCCTGGAGGATTTGGGTCCCCACCACACTACTCTACAGCCGGCCTCTTTCAGAGGTTCTTTGATGCAACTCCAAGCCGATGTGTGGTTCTCATCCACCAAACAGCACTGTTCCCTCAAAGTAGCAGTCCCTGCCTTGTTAGCTGGTAGCAGTCCATCTCTCTGCAGCAAAATACTCCTAATCCCATGGGCAGTTTGTGTTTAATGAAGGGGAGTTTCCCGGGGTGGCTTTAGTCTCCCGGCTAGCATGCCCAAGCCTGCCTCCCTCCCAATGGTGGGGAGGGGCAGGATTAAGTGTCTTTTTTCTCCCGTCTCGAGTTCTCTGGTTATGCTGCCTTCACTGAGGAACAGGAGTATTATCACGGGGATGGGAGGACTTGCACTAGCAGCATAAAGTGGATCTGGTGATAGTGGATCCTAGGAGTACATTTAGAAGTAGAAAGCGGGCTCTTAAAAGAGGCAGAATGACAAACTACATGGAAGACAGGACATAAATACACCTGTGCTGGACTTCTAGGACTTCTACTTCTGCCTTCTAGGAGATACTTGCAGCCTCCCCTCCCTTCACGTTCCTCCCCCAAAGGTGGCTGTCTCCCTCTTCTTTACATAGCACTTCTTCCCCATGGGAGCTGCAGGATACAAAGTTGGAAATCCTTTCCCCGCTAGGCCAGGGCTCTATTTCCCAGGACTCTTTCCGAGCCATTCAAGATCACTGCTGGGATAACCAGCTTGACGGTTCCTTCACATGCCTGCACTAGGGAGCCTTCTCTGGATCTCCCTTTCCCAGGGCCTACGTTGCTCTGCCCCACGCTAAGTGCAGGTGCCATGGGTGGGGGCGGTTGATATGGTCAGTGGGTCATGCCAGCCACTGCAGCAAGCTCTCTGGCACTGTACCTGGGGAAGAGGCATCCCCTGAGTAGGATGCATGCCAGGCAACGCTTGCCCATGCGGCTGTGCTTGGCTCCTCAATTACCCCGTTTTGTGGTGCTCTGTGTTTGTGTTTGTTCCATTATCCCTGAGAAGGAGAAATTCCAGGACAAGCTCTGACCTGGACAATAGGGCTTGTTACAATAAGTCCACCCAACTCACATGTGCCCTCATATTGACTCATGCCCTCACACCCGGGAAAACTACACGCACTCCCGATTTTTTTTTTTTAATTGCCCTACCCACAGCGTGTGAGTCTGACCCTGAGAGCTGTCCCAGCCCCTGCGTGGCCCAGGTTCAGGGTATGGACATCCCCAGGGCCTGCTCCAAGGATGTGCAAGCTGTGCTACCACTCAGCAGCCCCCGATGCATGATGGAATCCATGAATAAACTTGAACTGACACCATGATGATGGCCCAGGCAGGGTCTCAAACAGGGAAGCCCCGCTGCCCCCTGGAAAACTCCCAGCAATGCAGGAGGGGCCACTTGGTCAGTTTGCACGGGATCCACAACTCTCCTAGATCCAGCGCTGGGCATCCCCAGCAGGTGGCCTCAGGGCCGGGCGGGAACTGAACCCGAGAGCCTTTGATGGAAACAAAGTAATTCAGCTGCACTCCACCCCCATCCCGCCTCTGGCCGAGCCCCGGGATGACGCAACCCCGTCGTGACCCTCCCCTCATTGGGGAGCCAGTTTTCCCCCGGGACCGGCTCTTCTCACTCAGACGAGAGGGAATTTCAGCCTTCTCTCCCAACCCCCCAGCCTGGCATCTCTCACCCGCCCGCCATCAGACTCGAGCTAGGCCGGGCCCTCCCGCTCAACAGGGGGCTCTGCTTGCACTTGTTGCCGCCTCGATCGCTCACTGCAGCCGGAGGGGGTGGGGAGGCAGCAGTTCCGCTGGGTGATTGTAAATAGGTTTGACTAGCGGCTGCTCCCGGGTCAGGACTCTCCTGGCTAATCCGGCTCCCTCTGCAAACACTACTCCTCCCGTCCCCCTGCGCCTTCAAATCCATCCTCCACGACTGCAGCGCCCCCGGGGCCCGGCCTTGCCCTGCTGCTGCTGCCGCCTGGGCTGAAGCCCATAGAGACCCTCCCCCAAGCCATGGGGCTCCCACCCCCACGCAGTCCCAGGGATGGGTGGGGGAGGGGAAGAGACGGTAGGAGAGAGCGAGCTGCAGGGAAGGGCAAAGTGCTGAGTGCCTGGGGGAAGGGACGGCCGGTCGCAGAGAGGAGAAGGGAAAGGCCTGGGGAAGGAGCAGGGGAGACTGGTAGTGAGGGGAGAACAGGGCACGAGGCAAATGCGGCAGGAGAGAGCCTCAATCACGCCCAGCAGCCAACTCTTTTCCCTGGAGGGATCGCCCCCTCCTGCCACTGGCAGTCGAGTCCCTGCATTCATTGTGCAGCGCTCCTGGATGAGCTGGGGTTTTTCTCTCCCAGGGTGCAGGCGGATTGGAATTTAGGAGCAATAAGAAGAGGGTGTGATCTGCCAGGCGCTCCGCTCCTCCTGGGGCCGCTGTTGGCTGGCACAGGATCAGCTCCACACAGCGCCACCGGCAGAGCCGTTTCCCGGGGCTGCACGGTCCTCTCCTGGGAGACGGATCTGATCCGAGAGGCGGGGGACTGGTTCTTCCCGGTTCTGCCTTTGCAAAGGCAGTCTCCTGTGCCTTGGTGTCCCCTTCAAAAGCTGCGATGCTCCCCTTTCTCAGCACCGGGAAGGGGGGGGGCGGTTTGCGGGGGAGGGGGGCTTTCCTTTCTTCCCAGAGTGCTCTTAGCAACTCTCACACCATGCAAAGCCACCCTTGGGAGTAAAACTGCGTGTGTGAAGCCAAGTTTGCCAAGTTGCCCAGGACAGGTCAACTAGCGGCAGATTCCGAGGGCAGCATAGGGGTGCAGATATATGCATCCCCAAGGGGAAAGTTATGCCTTCAAGCAGCAGCTCAGCAGGCAGCGCACAGATCCTCCACCGCCCCCTCTGCTAAGTACCTGGAATTTCCTCCGTACTCTTTGTACTGAAAAAGAAATGCGCATTTTTTTGTTTGTTAATTCTTCCACATAGGTAATTTTAATAGCTCTGTCAATCATATTATAGGATGAACAGTTCATGCATCTCAGATGGAAAGAATTTAACCAGAAATCGCTTAAACCTAGCTTTAGTTTAGTATATTAAATCATCCTTGGGTATAAAACACGCGAAGAAAAGAACCCCCGGAATAGTTTTGGTAACCTAGTTTAAGCATTTTATCCCCCATCAATTGCCGGGAGATTTTGCCTATCCCTAAATACTTTTTAAAAAGAAAAACAAAGCGGAGCCGATAAATTACCAATAAGAACTAAATGATAGAAGACTATAACGGCTCTTTTTTGACAAGCAGCGTGTGACTGGTATTCCCTTGGAAGGAAAGCTAAGAGTACTTGGAGCTTATTTAAATATATCCAGGTTGGTGTCTTTTAATCATCCTGTGTCTCTTAAGAGGAGGTATTTCCTTTATCTAGCGGGCATCCAGCCGAACCCGGAAGGATGAAAAATGAATCTCTTCAAAAGAAAAAAAAAAAGGTGCATCCAATAGCCGGTCCAAATTAAACTGACAATCTTAGTGGTCAATAACTGAACTTTTAACAACTCTGCAACTCTTGAGTCAAGCCGGTTATCAAAGTTTGCCTCCCCGTTATTTATACACATGTGTACACACACTTTAGTGATGAGATCAGAAATTGTCTGTCTGTAGACACATGTACATATTAAACAGCGTATCGAACCATGACACCATTTCCAAGGCGCTGATTTCTTCTGCATATTTAAAAACACAACTATCACTTAAATAATTTAATCCTTGGCTGGAAGGAGCCAGCACAGCTGTACAGGATTTGACCGAGGCTCCTGGTTTGGGTACGCTGCATTTGCTCACCAAACTGCCCTTAGTTTGCACAATCAGGGAGTTTACACAAACAAGGGTTTTCACACCCAAAAAATCCACATCTAAAAAAAAGAAAGGAATTCTTATTATCTTTGTTAGAAAGCAATAGACATCTTTCGAGGAAATTTTACAATCACTTCAACGAGTGAGTGGTTTAAACAAAATTATTAAAATGACTCCGCAGAGTTACATACGTCAATTGTCATGTTAGCATTAGAGTTAAAGTGCAATCTCTAGAAGGGACCCAATTCGCTTTCTATTAACCAACTAACATTCCCCCACTTCGAGATGGATAAAATACCCATTTGACAGCAAAAAGAAGAGAATGGAGAAAGCTCTATGTATTTACGGTCACCGACGTCCCCCTCTTCCTGAACTTCCAAAGTGCTTTAATAATAATAAAAAAAAGATGACTAATTTTAAAAAATGGGTTATAGTCTGATTTTTTTACAATACTTGAATGCTATCTTTTACTTAAAAGTTATAGCAAACTTTTAATTGCAGGATTTCGCACGCTACCAGTAAACACCTAGGAATTAAAAAATAATAATAATCAAATTTCAAAGCATGGAACACCGGATCCGGACAAGAACAAATGTAGTCTTGTAGCCTGACAGCTTTCACACGGGTCGGTGAGTACTATGCTGGGGCTTCTGTGCTTGCTAAGTCCAGCAACATGCTTACCCCCTCCCCCCGCTTGGGAGGAAAGGGGCTGCTTTTCATATTTTTGATTCAGAGATTGTTTTCCTTTGCACTTAAACCCAATTAGTCTAATCGTGCTGATTAGAGAAGAATTGGCGCATATGCTGGCGTTTATGTACCCCTCCGGAACATAGCACCCCCATTGCTGACTGAGAACCACCCTCTTCTGAAATCTGTCCATAAAGGGGGGTCGAGAGTACCCCAGACCTACTCATAATCCCCCGACTAGTTCAAAGCGGAATATTTTTTCCCCAGTTATGAACTCACCCCAGCTTTAGAAATTCTAGATTCGGTAAATAAAACAAAAGGAACCATCAGTACTATGGAAAGTATTTTAATAGGTCGCCTTCCTTAACAATACTCAACAAATATTAAAATAATAATCTTCAAAAACTACACCGCATTTTATTAAAACTTTTCTTCCCTTCAGTTTTATAGAGTGTCAGATATCTAAAGTCAAACCGGGATATTTTTTTCTTGTTATTTTTTTTTCCAGTTCGCATTTATAGCTCGTTTCCAACTTCTAGGTTTAAGGCATACCATGCGTTGAAAATTAATACATTTTGGATTTACTGGGGGGGGGGGGGGGGAGAGAACAGGTGTCGTTTTCCACTTTCAAATTTATTTAGCTCAGAACTGAACGCATCCTTAGATATATATATATATTTTAGCAGAAAGGCTTCTCTCTCTCTCTCTCTCTCTCTCTCGCTCTCTTTTTAGTAAACTATATACACAATGGCCACGATTCACAAAACACTTACTCCGAACAGCCCCAATGGAACCCTAGGACTCCTGCGAGTAAGTGATTTTTGAATCGCCGCCAATCTGAATTCCCTTGTTATGCCTAAAAATAAAAGTTATTCCACAATGCATTTACAAGAAATAATAATAAAAAAACAAAGGAGGAAAAAACAGATACAATAAAGTCTTACAAAATCCAGAATAATGTTGCTGTCTGAAAAAAGGATTTTTTTAATATATAAATTAAAAATAAAATTAAAAAAATACGCTCCATAACATCTACAACGAAACAAAACTTATCAGTGTGGTTTTGGATTTGCCATCCTTCATATGTAATAAATGAGAACTGTTCCATCAACTTTGTTTTAATTAGGCAATATAAAGCCACCCCCAAGAAGCGATGGGAGAATGAAAGTTAATGCTTCCGCGCGTATATAAAAGTTGGCATCGCCTAGATCTTTGTATTATTTATTAATTATTATGATTATTAATAACAATCATAATAACAATTTTTGTCTTGATTTTTTTTTCCTGTAGCAAATAAAACAGCTATCTGCTTCCTGGGTGAATGATAAATACTGTACAAAAAGTCTCAATAAAACACAGAAATTCAGTCTAAAACTAGTTGCAGAAACTAGTCCTCAATTATTATTTTTTTAAAAAAAGGTAATCAGAGCATTTTTAACCTCCCCCCTCCTCATCAGCATCACTTGCGTTATTTATTTATTTATTATTTATTATTATTATTATTATTATTATTACAAGAACATCAAAACATCATGGGGTAGTTTGTTTTTGTTTTTCTCTGTACAAAAAAGTGGCCTGGGGGAGGGAGAGAGGGATGGGGAGGGGGGAGAGGCTGGATGTAGGGCGGACAGAGGTACCGTTTTGCAGTCACTGTTCGTGGGTTCAGTGCCAGTTCGTGCCCCCAACCTCTCGCTGGCTCGCTCGCTCCCTCTCAGATGTGCGTCAAGGGGACCGTGCCATTGACCCCCGTGCTGGCGCTCTGGTAATGCTGGGGCAGGGAGTGGAGCCGGCTCTGCGCCGCCGCTGCCGCCGGGTCCCCCCCTTCCCCGGCCGGTAAGTACATACTGATCATCTCCCGCAGGTCCCCGGGGCAAGGGGCCCGTGAGTGCGAGGTGACGGGCGGGCTGACGCTGGGCTCAGACTTGACCAGTGAGCCTAGGGCGCCCAGCGCCCCCGAGGAGGCGGCCGCCGCCGCCGCTGCGGCCGCCGCCGCCGCGGCCGAGTTCTGGTGGGACTGGGCGCTGTAGGAGATGCCCCCGTAGCCTGAGGGCGAGGCGCTCATGTAGCCGGCCTGCGAGTTGGAGATGGGGCTGTACTGCAGCGCGCCCATGTCGTAGCGGTGCATGGGCTGCGGGTTGTGCGGGTGGTGCGGGTGGTGGGGGTGGGCGTGCGGGTGGTGCGGGTGTGCCCCGCTGCCCGGGTGCTGGCTGTAGGCGAGCTGCGCCTCCTGCATCATCGCCGCCGCCGCCGCCGCCGCCGCCACCGAGCCCGGGTACGCCCCGTTGGCCCAGCCGTTCATGTGCGCGTAGCCCCCGCTGGCCGTGCCCCCGGGGCTCTCCAAGCGCTGCCCCACGCCGGCCGGGCTGACTCCGACCCCCATCCCCACCCCGACCCCAGGCGGGCCGACCCCGGGCCCGCCGGCGCTCAGCAGCCCCCCGGCCAGCGAGTACTTGTCCTTCTTGAGCAGCGTCTTGGTCTTGCGGCGCGGGCGGTATTTATAATCCGGGTGCTCCTTCATGTGCAGCGCCCGCAGCCGCTTGGCCTCGTCGATGAAGGGCCGCTTCTCGGCCTCGGACATGACCTTCCACTCGGCGCCCAGGCGCTTGCTGATCTCCGAGTTGTGCATCTTGGGGTTCTCCTGGGCCATCTTCCGTCGCTGGCCCCGCGACCACACCATGAAGGCGTTCATAGGGCGCTTGACCCGGTCCTGGTTCGCCTTGTTCCCACCGCCGCCTCCGCCGCCTCCTCCCGCCCCGGTCTGGCCCCCTAGGCTGCTGGGGGCCTGGGCTCCACCGGGGGAGTGCAAGTCCGTCTCCATCATCATGCTGTACATTCAAGTAGCTTGTTAGTTTCCACCGGCTCCCAGAATAAAAATGTCAACCATAGAGGAGCCAGCCAGCCAGGTAGCAAAAGCAGCAGCAGCAGCAGCAGCAGCAGACTCCGACAGCAAGCAGCAGCAGCAGCAAAACTTTCCCCCTCGGCAGCGGCCAGGCGCTCAAACAGGTGCACGGCAAACTTGCTGCTGATGCTGCGCTTGCAAAAAAGAGGGAGGCGCGCAGGGCGCTCCGGGCTGGCCTGGCTCTCTAGCGCGCACCCCTCCTCGCGCTGCTGCCCCTTCTGCTAACTTCTACAGGGGTGGGGAGGAAGGGGTGCCTGGCATCCGCTGCACCCAGGAGAGACGGGCAAAGCCACCCCAAAAGGTAAGCAGACGAGAACCAAAGAGAGAGGGACGGGCGGGAGAAGAGAGTGAGAGAGAGGAGGAAGCAGCAAACTGGAGCGGGAGAGAGAAAAGCAGCCCCGAGCCCGAGAGGAGAAGTTGCCCAGTAATTTGTTGTCTGAGGTTTCGCTCCTCTCGCCCGGGAGGAAGCAGGAGAGGAGGAGCAGGCGCGAGACACACAGAGCGAGGAGCCCAGCAGCCATACACCGCGCACCGAACTGGGATTAAATGAGTTTGCCGTGGCCAATCGGAGCGCGGCGGCGGGGGATTATTTGCATGGCGCGCTGAGGAGTGACGTCCAGAGGTGAGAAGTAGAAACTAGTATGGGGGTGGGGTGGGAGGGGCCACGGAAGGGGTCACAGCTCCCCTGCTTCCCCCTGGAAAGTAAAGAGGCGCTAATAGTAATTAAATGCCATCAACATCCCACCGGGCTCAGGGCAGCCGCAGTGAGCCATCGGCTCCAGGAGGTGCCGCACACCCTAACTAGATCAGCACTTGAGAAAGTTAGGGGCTGACACTTTCCTGGGGGGAACGCGGCAAGTTTCCGGTTGGGGAGAGAGGGCGCAGTAGTAAGGTCTAAGAAGGCGGCAGTGGGGAACCACGGAAAACATCCATATACTTTAGCTAGAGAGGCATGTTGAGGCTTCCCCCACCCCCCTTTCCGTTGCGCATTTACATTTCTGTCTGAAGTTCCTTCCGCCACCCCCTTGCTTACAAAGAATGGAGACTGGAGTGGAAGGAGAAGCCCAGCTAAATAAAGTAACAGTTGCCTTTCTTATCCCATAGGTTTTAAACGGTAGGGTATCTCTACTGTATGTAACGAACCTGTAATATGGATCTCTAGATCACCACTTTGGTAGCTGCTGTACGGGACGGGGATTTGTATTCCTTACATCTCACAGTCGATTAGCACAGAATACCAAGGCCGTGGGTCCACAAAACACACTAACTCCGGAGTAAGTACTTTGTGGATTACGGGCAGCTATGCCTGGAGATTCACAGGGGTTAAACACGCCTGCACACCTTGCTAGGAGAACAAACAAACAAAAAGCAGTGTGGATGCCCCGGTGGTGTTTTAGGCATAGAGACCCTCTTGCTGCAGTTAGATCAGTTGCCAGGTTGCCAGAATTGGACTCTGCATATTTCTGTACAAGTTAATGGCAGGACTAGTCTAAGTCTTACAAAATTCCCGAAGGCCTAGTTCATAGCACTGTCTAACAGAACCTGGATGCGATTGCTGCATGGGTAGACTTCGGTGCTGCGATCTACAAACCACTTGCCCCGAGCAGTCTACGCCTGAGTAAGCGGGTTGTAGATCGCGACCTCTTGAGGGATTAAAAGGAAACCAATTTAGTAAACGAAGTTTTGTTACCTAAAGGTAAACCCGATATCACAAACCGGTGGAAAATTAACGATTTTGCAAATGTTTTAAAAAGATGTTGCCCTCCCCTCTCTGCCCTCTGAAAAGTTTCAGAAAGCAGTGGCTTATTTTTTATCTATTGGTGATTGTGATGGTGTCTAATTGAACTGACGCCATGCTCTTCGCTGAAGCAGTGCAACTAGCCTGTCCATAGCACAAAACGTACATCCATCATCAGTCAGCATCAGCGCATTACACCAGGGGGGGGAGAATGGACACAGAGCGTCCCCTCTCTCTTCCCCCTCCCCCCCCCCAACGTGGTCTGAGTGCCAAATTGCCTGACGCAGTGGCTGTCTATGGGACAGGGGCACAGGAATCCCACTGCTTACCAGTTCTGCAGAACTTCTATTTAGTGGGATCACTACATGGCCAGGACATGGTGTGTGTTTTCTCTGCCGGGATGGCACTACTTCCATTTCCGATTTCTCCACATTAAATAGCTTGCACTCCTCTGTGGTTCATTTGCAATGAGCACGCTGCTTTGTATTAACCTTTTTCATTAGCTACCTAGGGTCTGCTCCTGACCCCACTGCAGTCAATGACTCTTTTATCCTTGGATTCAATGACAGCAGACCCAGGTTCTGTCCCTGAACGCGCAGCACTAACTAGTAAAGCCAATGAGAGCTTTGCTATTGATTTGAAAGGGCACAAGAACAAGCTGTCCGGGTGCGATCCCCACGGAAGTCAATGGGAGTTATGTCACTGAGATTCAAACCCTCACTTCAATTGATTCTGCTGTCTATCTTGGAGACAAACTTTCCTGTAAGTTAGGCGTGGAGATCTTGGTGAGTTTGCTTGCGATTGCAGGATCGGGCCCTCTGAACTTTTGTATTCGAGCTACTGAACTCGATAAATCTGCAGAGGGAAAACCTCACCCATTTCAGTTGTTTTATCACAAAACTCCCCCTAACCCCCAATAGTTTAAGTTACCCATTTATGGGGGGGGGGGGGGACTTGAGGAGAGGGGAAATCGAGAAAGAACCACCCGCTTCCATCCACTTTGCCAGGAAGAAGGGAGCGCAGAAGTTTGGAGCATTGTGATAATAATAACCCAATAAATAAACGAGGTACAAGCTTATTGGATCTAGTGTCCATTTAACATGCTTCGATTTCGAAGATACAAAGGCCGCGACTGACAAATCATTTACTTGGGAGTAGTGCGACTGACTACTCCGGAGTAAATGGTTTGTGGATGGTGGCTTTAGTGTGCAATGTTTTTGGTGTAACCTTTCCCCTGTCAGTTCAGCAATGCATTGAATAAAGCTCAACTGAAAGTTGCCTCCCGGTCTGGCGCGCCTTCCTGGGAATCTGATGCCTCCCTGCGGAATAGATTCTCCGCCATGCTAGCCCGCCCCTGTCCCTAGATGTGACGCTCCCTTTTGTTCCCCCGCGCATTAACCCAGAAGGTAAATGTTTAGCCTTGAATCCTACAAGTGCGGGGAGCTCTAGCAAATAAAGCCCTTTGTGGTTCTTGTTACTAAGGCTCAGTCGCACACAGTGTGGGCTGCCTGCCTCGAAGAGCCTCAAACTCCAGCTGCAGGTGTAACTTGTTGCCAGGTGACAGTTGATTGACAGCTGACGCCTGTGCCAATCAGGCAGCAGCAGGGCACCCAGTGCCAAGACTCTCAAAGGTTCCTGGTCTGGTGGCGTGGGAGAGTGAAGCCTGAGACTAGCACATCCCTAAGCCTGGGACTTTCCCCGGAACAGGGCCCCCACCCCCACCAAAACAAGCACCCGCACTCCCCCGCCCCCCAACAACCACCAGGGGAAGTGCAAGGGCGCCCCCGGAGCAGGAGCTCCGTGGCAAAGGGGAGCTGCTGCTTCCTCGGGCAGCCTGGCTGCTTAGATTAGGCCCCAGGACTGTCATCATTGCACCCTGCGCGGCACTGGATGATCAGGGTGCCCACCTGGCTGTCAGGTTTAGCGGCCTGGGCGGATTATTCCTGCGCTTCTGCGGCACAGTTATTGGTTCCTATAGGGCCGCGCGTTCCCGGAGACTGCAAGCGGGCAGCTGGGAAGGGGGGGAGCCTCCCCGCGCGCTTCAGTCCGGCTGCGCTCGGTTGCTGGTGGCTACCCAGCGCTCCAGTGGAAAGGGACCTGCCGCCTGGAACTTTTCCCCAGCGCGCTTGGGAAGCCCGCACAGAGCATCAGGGCAGCGTCTGAACTCCGCAGCCGGGATTGCCCCCCCTGAGCTGCCAGGAGCTGGGTTGGGTCGGAGGAAGGGGGCGGAATTTGAGGGTAACAATGCGCTGAAGCCGGGGCTGCCTTAGGCCCTGGGGATCAGGCTCTCCTAAGGCAAGGCAGGTGCTGCGCGACGCGGTGGTGGCTGGCCCCGCTAGCGCTGCTGCTAGCGGAGAAGCTACAAGTGACCCCCTCCCCCACCTGCCGCGCTCTGCCTCTCAGAGGCAGCTGCCCCGCCCGCAGGCGGGGGCGGCGTTCTCTCCCTCCTCCTCTATTGTGAAGGGAGGGAGCCCAGATGGGGGATCCCGGGCTGCCTCCTCTAGAGCCGCCTGCGCCTTCCCCGGTGGACCAGGAGCCGGCGCTGTGCCGGCCCGTGGCTGCTCCCTGCTCGCAGGAGGAGGAGACGCCTGCAGAGGATCCCAGCTGCAAGCGCCTCCGGGCAGCAGTAAGTGCTCGATTGCTGGGCTCCCCAGCGCGGGCTGCGATCGCCGTCTGCTTGCTGCAAAGGGATTCGGAGGCGGGCCAGCGCTCTGCTTCCCGCCCTGGACTCCAGCAGCACTGCAGCAGCGCCTTCCGGCTCCTCCTGCCTTGCCCCTTCGCCACCTTCCCAGACCCTCTCCTCCCAGCCACAGGGCAGCCATTCCCCAGCACCAGCCCGGGCTGCGAACATCCCAGCGGGGAGGGGATGGGCTTCAGCGAGCGAGGCGGCTAAAGCCAGTCTCCTCCGGCACTAGCGAAGGCAAACGCCCGGCCCCGTCTAGCCGCGGGCGCGCGGTTGGGCGGGTTGGCGGTCGGGTGCGCACCATTGTGGCTTCCCAGCTCGGTGGGTGCAGGCGCTCGGAGGATCTCTGGAGCTTTCGAGTAGGGGCTCACCCCTGTGAACAGTACTCACACATATAATTCAAATTTCACAGCTGACCTGCTCTGAAAACCTCAATCAGCTCCTAATTGAAGGGAAAACAAAATATCGCTTCCCTACAGCCGAGCTAACGATTTAATCATTATATCAGACATTATAGCTTTTAATTAGGCTAATGCTGATACTGTATGGAAAGAGATAATTCAACCCAGTTCTTGATGAATTCTGTAATTGGGTTAACGGAGGAGCAGTTGTGGGAAGAGACGTCAATAATATTCAAGCTGCGTCTCCAGCCACCGGGTTTGTGAATGGAAGGGATATACACCAACTCCATCAGAGAAATCTGCCTTACCCTTGGCCAGCAGAACCCAGCCATCTAAGGGGAAGGAGGCACCCTCGCTCTGCTGCCCACACCACGACCCAGCATCCTGATCTGCCCCAAAATCACATTCTGAGTGATGCCTCTTTTAAAGCTCTCCTCTGCAGGGGAAATCTCTAAAGGGAAAGCCCGGCAGCAGCTGCTTAGCAGACCCGGAGGTCTTTTGCTCCGGGTACTCTTTTGCTAGAAAAATGGAAGGAGACCTCTATCAATTTGCTATTTAAAACGGGCAGACTCCTCTCCTCACTCCAGTTAAATTCCACGTGTCCCGCTCCCCGCCCAGCTCCTTCAAATCAACGAAACCGGCTTCCTAAAAACGGCGAGACCCCTTTTCTCAGTGCCAGAAAGACCAAGTAAATGTGAAAGCCAGGGTAGCTTCATACAAATAAATATGTAGAGAGCTAAAGAGATGGGGTGTGAGCACTGAAAAGAGAAATGGGGGAGGGAGGGGGCGACGAAGCTTATTGCAGCAGACTGACATTATTTTAACACCAAATCCTTGCATACACACGAATTTATATACCCCAAGGCTGCCACCCACAAATCACTTTCTCGGGACTAGTCCCACTAAAGCCTTGTGGGGGGGAAAGACGTCCATACTCTCCAGCTATGGGCTTCAGTGGGACTACTCAGGAGTAAGTGGTTTGTTGATCTCGCCCTATATGTATGAGAAATTGACTGAATGGGGACGCTTACGTTACTACAGTCTCTTCGGCGCTGCTTCCTAAGCACACAGAAAGCTGGTGCTAAAGGGGAATTAAACACAAATATTATTAATAATAATATTAATTAATGTTTATAATCTTTTAAAAGAAGTTATTCTTGCCAGTTACTCGATTGCCGCCCCGAATAAGGATCATATTATTTTTAAAAATAAAAATAGTCAAAGCAAATGTTGGGAATGGGATGCCTTCCTGTATTCAAAAGGTAACTCCCCTGCCCCCCTCCACTCTGATCACCCCACACTTGGTGAACTGCTCTTTTAGGTGATAAATTCAGTTTGGAAAACGCGTGGGCTTTTGTTCCCTCTCCCTGGTTTTATTATTATATTGGATTAGAAGTTTCTCCCCCCTGGTTCTGCCCTCCACCCCCGTTTTGTGCCAAAGGGGCTTGATCACCCTGTAGTTTTGAGTGCCATAGCGGACACTCTGCAGCACCATCTTTTAGAGAGGATGGCAGTGCCATGTTGGCATTTTTAGGGCAGGGATTACAGGACTCAAATTCTCAGGGAGAATTCCCAAGAAGCGCTTGAGAGAAAGGCTGTTTGTTTATTTACGCCGTAGGGTGCTTTCAAACGAGTCTTCCTTGCTTTCCCATTCCCCTGTTCTCTGTATCCCATGTGCTCCAGCCCCCATGGGCGTTCCTGGCGTTGCAAATAAAGCAGGATCGCGCCCTCAGTCACGTTTCGCCAGGAGGAGCCTTCTCTAAAATGT
This sequence comes from Sphenodon punctatus, assembly GCA_003113815.1. NCBI lineage: Eukaryota > Metazoa > Chordata > Lepidosauria > Sphenodontia > Sphenodontidae > Sphenodon > Sphenodon punctatus. The sequence goes on from QEPC01012537.1 coordinate 1,757,712, forward strand.
TTGTTTATATTATGTATTAACTAGACTTTCAGCAGAATATATTGCTTTGAAAGAGAAATATTATCTATTGTGATCCACCTTTGTCTTATTTTGTCACTAATTATTACAGCAGAATTAAAGGGGTCATTGACAAAGTTCCATTGACACAAACCCCTGTAATTAACAGTCTGAATACACCTTTAAAAAAATCACACAGAAGTTGTGTAATTTTCGAGTCTTTTTGTCTTTCTTTCCCCTTTTAATTGTTAAGGGATACACGTGGAAATATGCGATCATTAGGACCCCGAGATGCCTCAAACAGGAGAGGAAGGTTTACATTGATTTGTTTTGTGAGTGTGATTTGAAAAGGATCGGTAGCCCGGATTAATGTCTGAAACACAGGACACTTTAGCCAGCGAATAACTGGCATCCTAAACTCTGTGAAATATTTGGTAAGTGTAATGTTTGCTCACTGTCATATTCTGACTTGAGGCAGCCCGGATTTTACCAATCTGGGTGAGGTTTAACTGGAACAGGAATAAGACCAACGGACATTGCCTTTTGAGGAACAAGTTAACAAACGACGATTAGAAAATGAGAGACGCGATCCGCAAACCACTTACTCCGATGTCTCCCCACTGAAGCCGGAGGGCTGCACTTCGGAGTAAGTGGTTTGCTGCTCGCGGCCTAGGCATTTAAATCGGGCTGTTAGAGCATTTACACAGTCAAGTGATGGCGAACAAGTCTGGCAAGCAAAACAAAGTATCTCTTTGAGGTGAAGGCCAGGACAATGCTGCTTGTATGGATAGCGGGTCGTTTTGGAAGATTGGTAGGATAATATTCTAGCTCCGTTTTGTTATGCTCTCTCTTTAGAGCAATATACGCAAGAATATATACACACAAATATTTCCGTGTATATATTAATGTATACTATATTCGTATGTATACGTAGGAATCGAAGGTATTATTCTATATATAAAATAAACAGAGAAACAAATAAAGAAGAGAAGTCCCGGCTCTGCCTTTTCTCTCAGGCCAAAGTCCCAGTTATTGCAAATGAGATTAGCTGCCCAGGCTTCAATATACACATGACAGGAGGTTCCGAGCGGAGTGAAAGGACATCCACTCCAATCTCTCTTTTCATCTAAGCATCTCCCATAAATTACATCTTGTCCTTTAATACACTTTGCAGCAAGATTAAAACATCACGTTGACACAATTTCAAGCCTTTCCAGCCGCATCCCAGAAAAAAAAAAAAAACAACCCCAACACAACAGCAAACAAAGGGGGGGGCACACACACAAATACACACACACAAGCTCACAACCAATTTTTCACCCTTTTCACCCTGGTTTATTTGCTTTTTGGGACCCGGAGAGAATAGAATGGAATAGGCGGGTGTTTTTTTTTTGTTTTTTTTTTTTTAAACGTGACTCTTTCTTGGTACTTGCCCTTGGGCACACTCCCTGGGACGCTGGCTAAAGGTGGCTGAATTACAAGCCCCTCTTAGGAAGAAAAGGGTATAGAGCACACTCCTGCCTGCTTAGCCTCTGGGGGTTGGGGGAGAGATTGAACGCATGATCAGGATCAGGACAGGACGCAGAGGGAAAGCTCCGACCCATTCATTCTTCAGCAGTTGATGTGCAAGGCAAAGTGTATCCAAAACCCAGTAGGGGTTTCCCACCACGCACGCCTTGTTCTAGGTACACACTAAGTTCCCAGCATATTAAACAAAGCCCGCCTGCCTGGGGTTCTCAATCCCATCCACTCTGGTTTCCTAAAGGGGTTTGGGGCGATCGGGTATTTATTTATTTTTTAAAAAATAATCGGTTATTTGAATGCGTCACTCTCTCTCTCAGCTAATCCGTGGGAACCGGCAGTGCGCTCGAAGCGCTCTTAGGAGCAAGTGCATACAGACAATGTTTCTCTCCTTGCTTTTCGGGAGCCTTAGGGGTTAAAATTTGCTTGGGCCGAATGCAAGCACAGGGCTACGTTATGCTGTGCACGCAGACTGCACTGGGGTGTGTGTGTGTGTGTGTGTGTGTGTGAGGGAGAGAGAGAGAGAGAATAATTCACAACCCTGCAGGTCCTGGGACAGTGAAGGGGGAGGTATCCCCCTCTTGCAATGCGGCTCATAGCTTGCAAAGGCTGCAGGCTCCTGTTTAACCCTTAATTGGGGTGAAGCTGCCTCCCCCCCCAATCTCCTGAGAGAAATTTGTGCATTCCTTGTTTGGTCCAAGATTTTCATTTCCCAACGGTAGCAGGTGCTGGCAGAGCCAAACCCTACCCTACCTCCGCTCCGAGTCTCCCCCCTGCCCTGTGCAGCAGGATAACTGTACACTGCGCCGTCAGACGCACCGCCGTTTCGCTACCCAGCATTAAGGTAGCACAGTGCTAGATCTACGCCCTGCCCATCCTGGCTCCAGCCAGCGTTCGTGCTGCGCGCACCTGCCCATCGGGTAAAGTTTGGGGCTAACTTGAAAACAACCCAGGAGTTAAGGCAAGATAGTGTGATGGAGGGGAGGGGGCGCGGTGCACAGCCACACACATACGGAGAAAGCGATGTCTACAGGGCAGCTAGACGGATCAGGAGTGTTTTGTGAAGCCCAGCACCGCTTCTCAGGAAGCCTAGCTTTCCCTGTCACTCTCCCCTTTAGAGACTGTCCATTGCAGGACAGTTTGTTCCCGCCACCTCTTTTCCCAAAGAGGCCTTTCAAGCGACAGACACCCTCCCTCGCAGCCTGAGGAATCAATGTAATAAAACGGGTTTTTAATGGGTTAATTGACTGGCTCTGCTATCGTGTTTAAACACCTGTTTCTGAAAGGGAGAGTCAGCCAAGCCCGGCCCAATCGATAGCTGCAGACCCCCGCTCCCTTGCCTGTTGATCGACCCATCCGAAAATCCGTTCCACTTCCCTCCCCACCCTTTAAAACTTCCTAAATACTTTTGTGGCCACATGGCAGGGGTACATGAGGCAGCCCAGCTCACACAAGGAGTTATCCCCAAGAATGAATAATTTCTTTAGCAGCTTTCAGGTTTGCCTCATTTTACCCAACGAGAATGGGTAAAAGAGATTTCCAGGGGCCATGGAGGTGTGCCCATTTTAGCCAGAGCTCGAAACGAAAGGGAATTTAGATGGAATCAAGAAATTATTAGATGCTGAATGCTGGCGCGTTCTCAGCTACCTTCAGCAAAAGCTGCTCTGGAAATGCTACCCCCTCCCCCCCTCCAGTGTATGTCCTGCTGGAGTTCGCGAGAGAAATCGACAAGGGATTAGCTGTCATAGCCCAGGGCTTCCTTTCTGGGTGCGCCGGCCTTTGGGGGAGGGGGGGGGGGGCGAAGTATTTACGGCCACCGGTCAGTCAACAGGGGAAAATTGATTCTTTGCCAATAACACCTTTCACTTGAGTGGCACCCGCACTTCCCAACGTGTTAATTCGCAAAAGGGGATGGCAAGCGCCATGGGAGGGAGGAAGCGGAACGGGGATGGGGGTGGGGGCGTTATTGGAGCTCTTTATTCGTCTCAGAGGGAATTACCATAGGCTGATCAGTGGAAGCAAAAGGGGGGGGGAAATGGGAGGACGCATCCCCCCGAGAGTGTGGGGCAGGGGACAGACCTCTCTTTAACCCCCCTTCTATTCCTGTATTTATATAGGAGGGTTGTGGGGAGTGTCAGGAGGAGGGACTTCCCCCTTCACTCTAAATTATTTTTAATGCACTGCCCCCTTCACCTTGGAGGTGAAGTGGGAAGCCTCCCTCCCCCCCCCAGTCTATCCCCAAATTTAGTGGGTGAGCTCTAAACGTCCCTCAAGCTACAGTACCCCCTGCCAAGTCTCTCTCTCACGTAGGCAGAAAGTTGGGCGCGCTCCCTCTCTCCCTTACCCCAAGGCAAGTCATTATTCTCCCTCCCCACCCCAGACACAGTGAATGAAGAAGACCCCCCCCCCCTCCAAAGTAAGCCAGGCACTTACAGTTGTTCCATCCTTTCGCAGCTGCAGCCTCCTCCCCATAAGCAGCTTTCTCCCCCCAGGCAGGCAGTCACCTCTGCTGGCCGCTCTGCCCAGTTAGCTAGTTAGTTACCCCTTTGGCTGGCCAGGCACAACATCCTTGCTCGCAACAAGCGCCCCAGCAGCAGCCAAGCTGCACGGCGGAAGGAAGGGAAAGGGAAATTTATTAGGGGATAGAAAAGACTTTAAAGACAATTTCAAGTTATTGTTTCTCTCTAGAAAAAGAGGGGCTTCCCCCTCCCTCCCTCCCATAATGAAGCGCCTTTGTGCAGCGCTGAACAATACCCAACAAGTATTCCCATCCACAGGCACTTTGTGCCGTCTCGCCAGTGAATGGAGGGAGCCGCCGAGCAGTTGTTTTGCTAGCAGCTGGGACACTGCTTGGAGCGGGGAGGTGGAGTCGAGCCCTGCCTCGCCTTCCTTTCCCCTTCCCTGCTCCTTAGATGCACTTTCTCCTCTAACCTTGCCTCTCTCCCTCCCCTCTCTCCTCTCCTCCTTCCCCGCGCCCCGGGGGGCAGGGAGTCAGCCCCTTGGGGGGCACACTTCCCTTCCCACGGCTTTCCTGGCCACTCCTCGGCTGGGTCCCCTCCAAGCCGCCCCATAGCTGAGAAGGATGACTCTTCCCCTCACTGTCAGCCCCCTCCCCCTTTCTATCTGGTGTTGACAATAGGCGCGGTGCCCTGGTTCTCTCCAGGAGCCCCCTGCTTAGGGGGCTATCCCGGCACAGGAGCCTGGCATCACCTTGTCCCTCCAGCCTTAAGTTTCTCGCCCTCTTTAGGAGGAAAATTTGCTCTTGTCCTCAGTTTCCCCCAGGGGCGCACCCCTCTGCCCTGCGGGACACTTATGGCGCTCTCTTCTCTTCTCTCCCCAGGTCGCTTCCTTTTTTGTTGTTTTCTTTTTTTGTTTTGCTCCGGTCCGGTCCCTTGCCTGCCAGCTGCTCTAGGGAAGCCAGGCTCCAGCTAGAGGGGGTTAAAATGGACACAAAGCACCTAAAGATCTCCAGGTAAAGCCACGGGCGCCTGTTTTCTTTTCTGCTCTAGGTGGCTGGTTGGGGGGAGGGGGGAGAGGGTGTGGGAGTGAGTGTGTGCGCACAGGGGAGGGGGAAGGGGAATGGGGATTTGGGACATTCAGCGGCGCCTGAGATAGTTTGGAATCTGGTCGGGGGCTACTCCGACCCAGCAGGGACACCGCGCACCAAAAGGCCAGGGCACTGCCCCACAAGCAGTGGGGATGGAGGCTCTCCATGAGATTCCACACGCCTGGGCTGGCTTCCAGTGGGGAAGCTCGGATTCTCCTCTGTAGAATAGCTTTCAGTCAGGGCTTGCTTGACAGGTGAGAGTTGCCGATTTGTTTTAGCAAACTCGCAGAAAATACCCGACGTGGCCGCCCGACAGCGCTGCCAGACACACGCTTTGCACACACCGCGCGCACCTAGCACAAGGCGAGTTTGGTTAGAAAAAAAAATTGGGTTGGTTTTTTTAAAAAAAAAAAAAAAAAACACGGAGCAGCTCTTATTTTTGTTTTGTTTTGTTTTGTTCTCTCTTTATTGGGCAGCTGTAAGGGAAATCTTAAGGCCCCTTGCCACTTAAATTAGCTGCCTGTCTCTCCCTCAATCCTGCTTTCCTGCACCTTATTCAGTTCAGAGGCGAACGCTGCCGCGTGGGAACCACCCTGGAGGTTTTGAGAGCAGAAAAACAAGCGGAGGGCATTTGCCTGCAAGGGTAATTAAAAAAAAATAATCGGAGAAGTTATAGATTAGCAATTAGCGCCTTCTAAAGAGCCGGAGTGTCGCTCTCTAAGGTTAGGGACCTGGGTCCACAAGCCACTTACCCCGGAGTAGTTGAAGCCCCGGGAGAACTACTCTGGAGTAAGTGTTTTTGTGGATCGAGGCCAGGGAGCTTTAAACGGGCCCGCACTTGAAGTCTTATCTGCTGAAATTCGATAGATTTATAATTTTCCTCTTGCAAGTTGCCTTCACGGAGGTTCCCCTCCAACGAACTGAGCTGTGAAACTAGGCTGGGAAATGACAGTTTGATCGGGTGTGGGTGCAAAGAGGAGCGACGCGGACCCGGCACAAGCGTTTAGGGTCCGAACCTTGGAAGATGGAGAAGGGAAGCGCCAGAGCGGGAATTTCCCTAGCTCCTCACACCCGGGTCCAACCTCCGCAAGCCCCGCTCACAGCTCTGCCTGGCTGGTGCAGGAGCGAGCAGCTGTCAGTCAGCTGGCTTTGACAGCCTGCCACAATTTTGTCACTTAATAGTAGGTGTTAGGCTAAGTGCGAAACACTCTGGCAAACAGATGTCAAACCTGCATCTCACAGAGACGGGGTGGGAAACGGAGCTCGAACCCACCCCGAGTTTGGGGTAAACCCTGCCAGGGCGGGAAAGGCAGCCAACAGTCAGACACCTGCCCTCCAAATCCAGCCCCGCCGGTTCCTTGCACTGTATCCAGAGTGATCGGAGCAAAGGCCCAAGGGGCTGACACTGTGCCCCAACCGAGCTCCTGCAGATAAGAGGGCGATATCCGAGAAGGAGCTTCCCAGCTTTGGAGAAGGATCAGATAGCCCCGTCAGCGGTTCAGGAGACTTAGGGGGAATCGGTGGGGATTGGGAAACACACACAGACAAATTTGGGGGGGGAGCGGGGGAGGAAATACAAGAAGTCTAGCGTCAAGCGTGCTCAAATACGCCAGGGACACTAGCTCACAGGAGTTCCGGGCTGTCAGCTTCCTGTAATAAGCCACCGCCGTCAGTCCTAGAGCTGAAGCATTAAAGCAGAGCTTGCGGGTTTCCGGATGGCCTAAGGGGTGTGTGTGTAATATTTCAAAGGGCAGAGGGAATGATGGGCTAAAGCCACTGGCTCCCCTCCCCGCCCCTTCACCTCATTTTTCTATGCCTTAGACACCCGCTTGGTCCCATTTCCTTGTAGGCTTGAAACGTTGCCTAAGGTATTTGTACCCGGAAGGGTTGCTTCCTCCAGGAACGCCAAGGTGACAGCTTATCCCCCGCCGCCCAAGCAGGCTCGCCTTCCCTGCGCCCACCGGGATGCAGGGTTACAATCAGGCAAGTGGAGCCTGATTGATCCTTCCCCGAAATTTACACCCATGCCGAGAAGTTTTCAGCACATGGGAAAGCTGGGACACTTCCTTGCAGTAGTGACACAATCACAGGCGACTAGGGTTTCAGGCGTTCTGTTAGAGGAAGAGGCTGATAATAATACACAGCAAGCGTTATCTTTACTCTAAGCGTTCTATTCTCAAGGTCTCCTCACCAAGCTTCATTCTGAGAAGTGTAACTTTTACTCGGAGTATTAGGCCGCGATTCACAAACCACTTACTCCTCCAGACTACTCCCGTGTAAGTGGTTTGTCGATAAGATTTTGACTATTCACAACACATGCTGAGGAGAACACACTGTTTGGGGTATTTTCTTCTTCTAATTCTAGCTCTGCAAAGATGTAACTGTTACTTATAATTGTTCAGGTATGTCTTACAACATGGCAATAAAATGCAGTCCACCCCACTCCGTTTGCAATTCACCTTTGTGTTGTCTTAACCTTCCCATCAGAAAATCCAGGGTTTAGAAACAGCACATACTAAACTGGCCATGCAGTTAAAAACGTGACCCATAAAAGGTAATAGCAAAACGACTTCAGTGGGGCAGTCTGCATCCAGAAAGCGGCATCCCTCCTGTACCATGAAAAATAAGATTGGCCAAACTGCAGCACCCAACTTAGTTTTGATTGTGGAATTTTGCATTAAAGCTTAAGGACAGGAGAGCTAGCTTTAAAAGTCAGTTTGCAGCTATAATTCTATTAGCAGCTTGCTCAAACACACATCCATGGCATCAAATGTTATTTCACAGAAATGAACATGCATGCTGAGATTTTCTGTTCAGTTAATTTATGCAGAAAATATACACTCAATATCCAGTGGCTGAATATTAGGAAAGGAAGAAGCGTCATTGTCAAACTGCATTTCTCTGGCAATTACTTTCATTTAGAAAAGTGATCAGCCCATCTAGTAAATTATATATTCCTTTCTAATGCAAATCCAATATTTTTGGGGAGACATAACTGATATTGCCATCCCCAAATAAATCACGTTCCCCATAAGCCATTATTGCTATTCATAGTATTTGCTTGCTATTCCTAAGTATATTTGTACACATATTTGTATGCACTCCTCACAGAAGCATGACTTTCATGTCTTTCAATACACTGAAATTAAAGCTGTTTTAATCCCTAGATCTCCAGATGTTATTGACCCTGGCTATGTAATTTTTATCAGACTTGGCAGTTTTATAAAGTCCAGTGACAGTCTGGCTATCCTAAAATTGCTTTAAAGTATAGATCTGCCCCCTCTGTAACTGCAGTGTCATCAGGAAAGCAAGGCACTCTCCTTGCTGCATTGTAAGCACTGTGGCGCTTTGCAGTTGGAAGTATTACCACAAACAATAGACTTGGAGATTGACTAGAAAATAAAATTGAAATGAAGGAGATTAGGCTGCTGCTAGGCTTTAGGGGAGGAAGTGTACTTCACAGTTTGTGGGAAGACAATAGAAGTACAGAACCTGATTCTGATCTTTGGTCTGTTTTTTTATTCCATTAGCTTTACTGGTGTGACTCCTACTTACACCAATATAGTTAAGGTCAGAAAGAGGCTCATAGAATTTCACTTTAAAGGAAGATGAAGCAAAAATTCAGGGGTTAAATGCATTTCTTTTTGTTGCATGAGAATGTAGTATTTATTATGACCTGTAGTGGCCATGCTGTTGAATTGCATTCAATAACAGTAGTGTCATAGATAAATTTTATGACAGTATTTTGCTCGTGAGGAATCAGAAGGCCGGTAGGATCAGGCTTTATAACTATATTATTGCATAACAATATATTATACCATATCATTATTCAATAACTATATTACTGAATGATATATAATTCATATCAGTAATGACAGATTAGATAGATAGATAGATAGATATTTTCACCTGCAGGGACTGACCCTATACTTTACTATTGTATGCCTTTATCTGTTCCATAGGCCTCTGACATATTGGCCCTTTTCACACAGACATTCTAACATTGATAAAATGGCGGTTACATTTTATTATGCATGTTGCAGGGCTGCAAGTGTGCTCTATGGGTGCCCTGCAACATGTATAATAAAATGTAACACCCATTTTACCAGTGTTAGAGTGTCTGTGTGAAAAGGGCCATTGTTATTCTAGCCTTCTGCCAGTAGAAATCCATTGTTCTAAATGGGCTTACACCTCTGTAAGATCAGAATAAGGCAGTGATGAATCCAACCCTATGATTGCACCTGGTCCAATTGTCTGGGGAATTTGCTAAAGATTTTGTTGCTGTTGGAAGAACATTTTCAATGGTTAAGCATCAGTATGTGGAACTGTCAGTTAAAGAGAAGGAATGACAAGTAGTGCGAAGAGAGGGTAGCATATGGGCATTGCATCCTCATGCTGTTTTGTACATTTGTAATTACTTATTTGCTTTCTTAAAAGTGAGTTTCATCATGAAAATTTAAATATCAGGTTTTAAAGGTGTAATGCTTACTATTAAATGAAAGAAGTAAAACATTTGTATGTGTGTATGCTTGCTTGCAGTATGTATTATTAAGAATTCTATTATGTTGTGACCTTCCTTCCTTGATTGCCCTAGTAACTTATTTTTCCATACACTTAAATGGTCACATTAACATTTTGACCTATTGCTTTAGTAGGGATTGGTGCAGTATTATCAGAGATTCATCCTTTCTGGTTATCCATACAAGTAATCACACTGATAAGACTTCAGTGCTGTGCAGCGTGATAATGCAGTTGGTACAAAGCTATTTCAATTCTTCTGTTCCTCTTCCTAATGGGATGAATAATTTTGCAGTGCTTCTATGTTCTCTGCATCTCAGAGTAAGTGGTTTGTGGAGTGTGGCCTTGGATTTGCGTTAAAGAGACAGATAATGCATCCTCCAGCCATTGAAGTCAGTGGCAAAACTCCCACTTCCAGTAGTGGAAAATTGTCCTGTCATGAGTTAAGCTGTGCAAAAGTCCAAGACGACATTCTTAATTCAGTGCCTTGTACCTGTTAAGCTTGCCCTGCTTTGATAAGGAACTGAATTAAACAAAACTGGAAAAAATCTCCATTAAACCAGAATAAGAGTATGTACAAAGTTCTTGTATTGGGTTACCCAGTTTTATTGCACGTGTGCATGATTGTGTGTGGACATGTCTAAATCAAAATAGGACACAGTCTTCATGCAAACCAGCCCTCAATTCCAGAGGCAGTTTTGAAATTCTCAGCCTTTCCGGCTCTGAGCCTCAGCTGAACCACCTGTGAAAGGGGTAAGATTTAGCTGTGCTATTGGGGAGTAAAAAGTTAATTCAAGTGTGCTAAAAATGTTGAGACCTTCAGATTAAAGTGGTTAAACCTGCTAAGAGTGTCCCTGTATGTTCCCCTCCCCTTTGTCTTCCCTCTCTTGTGGGAAGACAAGAAATAGAGGAGACAAGGTGGAGGGGGATTTTAAGTCCTTTGGAAGAGGGACCTGTTTCTAATCACAACTGTTCGGTGCCAGGCATATTGCTGGTGGTCTATAAATAATTAACAACAACAATAATAATAACAAATTATCATCACTCCTACTTGTTTCTGAGTTGGAGTAGAAAGGAAGGAAGGATCCAGCAATTAGTGACCTTTTTGGCCAATCCCTTCTGCTCTTGGAGTTGTGCCTGTCTAGCAGAGGACTAGGTTCTGGAAATGCATACACGGATATCACAGAGAGATAAAAGAGTGTAGTTTATATAAAAATGGAATAAACCCCCCTTTGAGTCAAACAATCTGCATAAATGCTTTTAAAAAGCCTATAATTATGATAAAAATGTTGCTCAAAATTAAAATTAGGAAGCAATCAAGATTTATAAACAGTCTCTCATCGACTTTTAATCATACTTTCTTTTTTTCATATACAAACTGTACTAGACATATAGTAACAACATAGAATAATATACATTTTGTTCTCAGTAATTAGGGCCCCCATCCTATAGTTTTCACTCGAGCCATGTTTGTACAAAGAGAATAGCCTCAACCTCAACCATGGTGATCCCTCTTCAGATGATGCATGGGCACTTCTGGGCGGAAAAACCCACCAACAGCACTCCTTACCTCAAGGTAAAGTGCATCTGATTAGACAGGGTCTAGCTACCCTGGGTATTTTCAGACGTTATGAGATCACAGTCAACCACAGTGAAACACGCTCAATCCCATGGCGGGGCCAAAGCACCCTGAACGTCTGTTCAGCAGCCGCCAGATGTTCACCACAGTCAATACCCACATGGGGTCAAAATCAACCATGCTTCCCGAGCTCCCCACCCCCCCGGACCATCTCCGAAAGAGATTCCCGACGGGAAACAACAAAAAGTAACGTCTGGATGGCAACCACCGGTCAGAATCAAAGAGCATGATTCCCAGCCGGGGACAAAGCACGCAGCATCGCTGCCAGGCAACCAGCAACAACACAGGCCAGGGATGGAGATATAAAGGACACACAGCAGCAGCCGGGACGAGCCGCCCCGGTGCCTTCCAGGCGCCTTCCGGGTGCCTGGCCCGGGATCGGCATAACGTCTGTTGCACTGCCCTGGGCCAGTTATGCCGACGTTATGCTGATCTGGCGGCCTGATTCCCTGCCGTGGTCCCGGTCCCGTCATGTCTGTTCAGGGCTTTTTTTTTACCACGGGGGGTGGTTGATCGGTTCGCCCCCGCTGGGAATCCACTGTGGTGAATCGGGACCGCGTAACGTCTGAAATCACCCCCTATGTCACAACAGGATAATTTATTTCTATATTCTCCTGTAGGGTGCATTATTTTAAGCATCCCTCTACCTTCCACCTTGGAGCAACCGTGTGGGGTGGATCTAATCCTGGAACCATGTAGCGGTGTGAATACATCATGGCAATTTATTTCTTTATTGGATCTTTAATTTGCCCTTCCCAAAAGTTCAGGGTGTCTTACACATTAATACGCACATATAAATAAACCATATAAAATATACAAAAATAAAACCTGTAAGAATGGGTATTTTCAGACGTTACGAGATCACAGTGAACCACGGTGAATACCCACCTGTGGTCACTGTGACTCACACGTCTGTTTGGCGGCCGCCAGATGTTCGCCACGCTCAATCCCCACATGGGGTCAGTTTCAACCACGCTTCCCGGACTAGCCGCACCAATTCCCCGGGAAGCGTGATGAAAGTGATCCCCGGTGGGGATCAAAGAAAAGTAACGTCTGGTCGGTCGCCATGGCCCGGAAGCACCGGTGGGATTCCGGGCCGTGGCGGATTCGGCCAGACACTGCGGCGGCATTGGCCTCGCTGCCCGCCCGTCTCCCCAGAGGCTGGGCGGCGGGGAGCGTGGAGGGGGCGGGGCTGTGTGGCTGCATGTTGCACCACACAGCCCCACCCCCTCCCCAATTCCCCGCCGGGATCTGTTAGGACGTGACGGGGTCGTCCCGGCGGGGGATGACTTTATTGTTTTCGTGACGGGGCCAACTGGCCCCGTCACGTCTGAAAACACCCAATATAAACTATATCATTCCCTGGGCCCTATCCCCACCTGCCAAAAGCCTCAACAAATAAATAGGTCTTACATTGTATCCAGAAGATGCTCAGGCTTGAGCTTTGGTGAACCTCCATAGGAAGGGAGTTCCAGTTTGGTGGAACAGCCACCAAAAATGCCTTTCTGCATGCCCTTGTCACATGGACTTGGTACAGTGGTGGAACTTGAAAGAGTGTGCCCATGGCTGACCTTAGGGATTACAATGGAGCATAGGGGAGAAGGCAGACTTTTAGATATGTAGGGTCCAAGCCTTCTAAGGTTGTATAGGTCAAAACCAATTTGTCGGTTATTATTTTTTATAGGTTTCTGAGTTTCCTGTGTGTGTGTGTGTGTGTGTGTGGGGGGGACTTTTGTTCATGTAAACATGCCCTGAGAAAACTCTCAGAGACACCAACAGGAGATTTGCCTGGGTAAATCACATCCAAAGTATGGGGGGGGGGGGGGGGGGGGGG